>OY101441.1:105768410-106115910 GCA_956483585.1 Gymnocheta viridis | reverse complement strand
AACACAGTGTTCGTATGTTTATTGATTTGTTAGCCCGCAGCTGCTTAATATAAATAATATAAAATAATATAAAATAATTCCTTCAGGCTGTTACATCAAAAGTTATTACTATTATTGTACGTATTAAACTAAAATAATGTAATTGAAATATTCTATGGTTTAGTAATTTGAAAATTGTGCCGGCTGTTTTATTTAAAGGCAGAGAGCTTAAAATTTAAACAAAGGAAAAACAAATATTTTTAATATCCATGAAAATTGGTAAATTAAAGTATAAAGTTTAAAATCTACTAACGATTTGGCATAAACAGCAATGAAATGCAGGCATATAGACTTGCTCTACCCACAACAAATGAACACTTTTTTAACAATAAATTTGTTTGGAATTTTATTTATAGTTGTATATTGAATAGATAAATATGTACCGTAATGTCTGGTTTAACATTAAAATTTACCACGTAAAATTATTTTTACTAATAAATTTTGTAAATTTAAGAACTTTCGAAATTCGTATTTGGAGCATCATTGCTCCCAAACAGCTTTTCCTGGTTTCGTGAAACTAAGCGAAGAGCACGGCTGTATGAGATGACATCCAAAACAAAACTCACAAAAAGAAGATTGAATAATTCCCAAAAATTTTTCATACATTTTGAGCGTTATTTCGTAACGAAATTAGTCCAAAATCTTTAGTATTTATTTAAGTTTTTTTTAGAATAATTTCAATAAATATTTGGAATTATTTTAGTTCGTTAAAAACTGAAAATTAAATAAGTCTAGAACAAATGCTGTTTTGAGTAATTTCGTAGAGAAAATAATTTGGCACTTATTTAATATTTTTTGGGAAGCATTCAATTGTTTGCGATTCGGTAGTTTTTCAGAAACATTCAATTGAATACTTCTAAAATAACTTAATGAATCATTTCTATATTGTCGGCATTCAGTCGACTGCATGGATTTTCTCCTCCGAAGTATGACCAGAAGCGGCTTCCTTTACTGCAACAGTATTGCATTGCAACAATTTCTCCTCTGAAATATGGCCAAAACTGGCTTCGCTTTCTATAGCATTTCTGTATAAGTGAGCGTTAGTTCATAAACAAGACACGGTAGTTTGTAAAGCAATCAATCTGAGTATAATGTTGCGACTGATACAAACTTGTTACTGGATAGTTTGGTTTATGAATGAGCCCTGCACAGTCATACTTAAATATATTTAAAACATTTGTTTCGTTTAAAACACGCCTGCAACACTAGTGTTGCGAAGCACATAAACAGAACATCACTACTGAAAGAAGATTTTGTGTCAACTTGTAGAACACAGATGATGCTCTGCACAGTCGCCAAAAAAATATATATTTACCAATTGCACTTGTTGTTGTGAAGCACAACAGAAATGTTTCGGAAGTGTTTGAATCAAAACAAATTTTTTAAGTAAAAGATATATATTTTATAGAATCGGTTTATTAATGTGGAATATACAAAAACATAATTTATTGAAAAATGGTAAAAATCATAAATTTAGGCATTGCAAAAACCTATTATTTTTAATATGTGTTAAAAAATGGGCACAAGTTGTAGAATACACTATTAGATAAGAGTGTAGACAAAAAAAAGTAAAAAAGTATCTAATTTTTATTATTATTTTTTTTATACACCATCAAACAAAAGTTTAGTTATGGATTTTCCAAAAAAAATATTTGTATGTGTTTTTCGAAACAATAAATATATAATATAAAACTAGGTGACTCAGCAAACGTTGCTTTGCCATATAACTTATTTCTAGTGAATATTTTGTTTAATTTTCCAGGTTAAGAGAATATTCTTACCAAGTTTTAAATTATGGGAAATAGGAATTTTAGATATGTGGAAAAAAGTGGGCATAGAAATGGGCGTGTTTTCAATTCAAAAATATTTCACTGCTTTGATTAGGTTACGTACATTATATTTTTCAAACTGTTGCTAAATCCGTTGAGATATAGAATTTTTTATACCGACTGCAGCGCCATCGGCCGAGCTGATTTGTGAATCTAAACCATTCAGGGTGCCACCCGAACGCATACAAAAAAATCGTCTAGCCGTTTAGTAGATTTATATAAATAAAGATTATATATTTTAATTTAACTACAAATATGTTAGAGAATTTGAAAACCTAATTTCAAACTAGTTAAAAAAAAGGATTTTTGAAAATTATTATCGTGAAACAACTCAAAATTAATTAGATAAAATATTTCTGTTAACATTTATTTGTGATTCCTTATCATACTTCAAAAAAACTTATATTTAACCACAATTCGACAAAAAAATTTTATTTATTTTTGTCAATTGATGCTACAGCCTGTTATGTTTTAGTTTTAATCCGCTTTTCTCCCATCATATTATAAATGACAGAGAAAGTATAACTACAACTACAATAGCATGCCGTCTAATGTCGTCTCTGGTCTTCTTTGTGCTCTAAACATCCTTCTTTTCGGTCTGGTACCCACAAAAGTATACTATGAAAAATGATCACAAATTTTATTGTGTAAAATATACCAAATGAAAAAATAATGATTTTGTTAAAAAAAGGTAACATTTGTTTGAGTATTGACGTTATCGAAATTTTAATGGCAAGTAGCAATTGAGGTGGGGAAAAATCACTGAAACATACGAGTGTGTATACAATATATACTTCTTGTCAAGTATTTATAAAAGCTTTTACGGGTTGGTTAGGTGATTCGTAGAAACAATTTAGATAAATGGCATTTACATAAGTATGTAAGCACCTACACTACGATGATGTTGATTTAGGGAGCTTAATGGGCTTAAATAGAATTTGAGGACACTTTATATTTGGGTATGCTTATGTCTATAATTCCCTTTATGACTATATTGATGAGTTTGTCAATGATTATGCTCATTTCTTAATGACTGTGTCATACGCATACACTAATGTTAAAAAATTAATGACCTTCCTTATGATAATGTTACTGTAATCCGTATTCGTAATAAAAATTGTAAATTCAATAATGTTTTATAAGTAAATTTGTATGAAAAATATTAATGCCAGGCACACTATGTCGAGCGAATTCTTTCTTTCGTACAATTACATTTAAAACAAAAACAAATTCTAAAATTTTGTTTTTGCTTTAAATTCTCGTGGTCCTGTTTCTCCAAAAAATATTATGGTCTATGTGCCCTTCTAGACTCAGCTCTATCCGTCTGCCGAATTTCATTCAAACACACAAACTTTCTCACTTATTTTAATCTTCTGGATTGTATCACTGATCAGCTGTTAAGCCAATCTTCCTGTGAAAGTCAGCATAATGCCGCCTATTATTGTTGGAGTGAAGAACCTCATAAGCAAAGGAGAGTTCCAAGTTAAATTAAGCAGGTAAACCCATTTTTACAACAAAAATATTTGCGTTTCGTAAATGTCAAACAATAGAATAGAAAAGAATAGAGGAGGGTCCGGTCTAAAGACCGGCACTGCGACACCTGATGGATCTTTTATGCAAAATGCAAACATAAAATTTTTTGTTTACATTGTTTCATGTGGAGCTTGACAGCTGAAAGACGCAGAATAAATGATCAGCTGTGTTAATGGGTTCACATGTTTGACATGTACTCGTACATCAACGATTTAGCATGCCTCGAATCCACATAAGTATGCCAGTGGGATAAAAACTCCTCACTCCTTATTCATTGACCAATTCATTCATTAGACCTTAAAAATATAAGGGGAATAACGAAAACCCGCATCAATTCATTCCGCTAATTATTTACTTATGATCTACAGACTCTGCTTTGCTTCCACCAAATACACACAACAAGGCCGGTGAACAATTGATTACTTAGTCACGAGTATGTGGTCCTTCGTGTAGCTTATTTCATATTCATTGTATATCGATTTTAATTTTGCCGCACTTTTAGCGTCACACATTTTCCACTTTAACACTAAAACAGAATATTAACACCTATCAGTTTTTTTCCACTTAAAAATATCTACCAGAAAAAGGTGATAAATTAAAAAAAAACAAAATCAAAATGGATTTGATAAAGTAACTACATAAAATACACTTATTTTTTTATGATTGATTAATTGTAATAAATTTGCTAGATTAAATAATTCGTTACTTTTCCATTTTATCTGCGTTTTTTCCTGTATTAACAACATAAAAAGCAATGATTTATTGTATTTTATTGTGCCAAAAGAAAAACAGATGAGCATTAACAAGATAATAAGTTTATAAATAACTTTTTATTAAAAATAATGCATTTGGACCGATTTTTCTTTTGGAAGGTGTTCGAATTTATGAGTAACTTTTTTTTAGAAAATAATTAAAATATTGAAATATATTTTGCATTTTATTTGGAGTGAACGGTGAGTTTTATTCTCTTTTTTTAAATTTTTCCTCTAGTTTTTTCATAAGTGTTATTTTCACTAGAATCATACAGTAAAACTCGTTTATAGCGAACTCTGGTAAAGAAATCGATAAAAGAAATTTATTAATAATATTCTCTTATTTTTTTTTACCTTTTTTTAATAATTATAAAAGATTTCTCCAAGCTTTAGGTCAATTTATATAAAAAATGTGTATTATTTATTTTTTAATTTTTTTAAATATCGATATTTCGCCAATATCTTTGATTGGCTTCTTCCAGAAATTAATATATTTTTTTCATTTTGATTTCCATTATTTTAAAATTTTACATTTGAAAAAAAAAACAAATATTGTCAAAATTAGAAATGAAAAATTTTTTAAAAAAACAAAAACAAACAAAAAAAAAACAAAAAACGGATATAGTATTTTCTATTTCCTGTTTCCGTTTTTATATAATAAATATCTATGACTCTGCGCAACATTTGCCGTATCTGCCCCAAAATTCATCCTCTGATCTGTTGGAACATTTATAATCCGTAGCATTTCTAGCAAATATCTACGCTTATAATTAGTTTCTGTATTTAAAATTGAAATATTATTAAATAATACACATTTTTTATATAAATTGACCTAAAGCTTGGAGAAATCTTTTATAGACATTTATTAATTTATATTTGTTCAATTCACAAGCTCATGGGCCTGTGAACAGATAAATTTGTTGTATCGTCATTTTTTCGTATTTTAAATGTCAATTCAATGTAGTCTGTGAAATTAGTGAGTTTGACAACAATTTTTAATTATTATTTAACTTGTGTACTTATACGTATAATTTTTGCAATAAAATTTATTAGTATAAATAAAAAATTAAAATAAACATAAATAATGTTGCTGGAGGAAATATCATTAGCTATTGCAAAACTTACTAAGTGCAAAATCGAGATAAATTAAGATATAAACACATTCACGACAGCAGGCTACATGACTACAAAATTCCTCTGGCTTTTTTCAAATATTTGCAACTTTTTGCAAAATATAGCTTTTTTTGCAATTTGGGTTACTTTTTATATTTTTTATTGTTTCATCGACTTTTAAATGATATTAACCATTTCAATTTTCCCAATGATTGGGCTTTGGCGTGAGGCGCATATGCATACGAGTTTGGCATATGCTGAAAAGCTTGCATACGCGTTTCAACAAATAACATATATGTCAGCATACGCAGGAAATTTATTAAGCACTAATAACATGCTGTTTACACGATATGCTGAAATTACCAGAGTGGAAAAAACAAACAAACCTTTTCGCAAACGTTTCCTATGAAAACACAACCTTTTAAAATTTTTTCAATCGTTTTAGACATGAGCAAAACCATAACAAATACCTTTTAAATGACAAAGAACGCAAACAAAACTATTGGCTTTTCACTCATCTGCTTGCTTTAATATCCCGTTACAATCGTACAATTGAGAACAAAACAAATGCTTAAACGTATTTTTTTGATTATTTCATTTCGTTCGTCAATATATAATGAGCAAATCAATCAGCAAACATTTCTTCTTAAAACTTTTCCATTTTGCTCCCATTATTTTCTTTTCTAGCTGCGCACGTTTGAATTAATGTACATTTAGTGCTCACAAACAAAAACAGTACAAAACTAAATGGAACAATCGTTCTCATTGTTTTTGTATTGTTTTTGTTTTACTCATTGGAAAGACCAAAACAAAATGAAAGCAAACGTTTCGTTTTGTTTATTTTCCTCTTCTGGAAATTACCAACATACGTTTGTTGGTATTGTTAACAAAGTGTTAGCGAATGCTGTTAAACATACGTATGCTAAAAAAATTTTGCGTTTACACGATATGCAAGCACTTGTAATAAATTTTTCAGCATAAATATGCTGATTCAACATATCGTCTAAACTTAGCTTTACAAATACAATTTCTCCATACCTGTCATCAATACAACCACTTATAAAACATATGAAATTCAAACGTATAATTATAACACACTTTTGTATGAAAATTACCTACAGCAAAAATACATATTGTATAATTAGACGATTACACAACACATACAACGTTATTACGAGCTTGTGAATTGAACAATCGAAATATTAATTTGATTAATTTTGTTGTTTTTTTCTTTTACAGTATTTTGAAGTACACGGTAATCTTTTATTAAAGGGTACTTTTTAGCCAAAAGGATCTTTATTGTTTAAAAACACCTTTGTTTTTCTAAAAAGATAATTCTTTCTTAAGAAGTAATTTTTTCTTAAAATATTTTTTTATCTTACATTTTAGTGAAAAGTTAATCTTTTTTATAAAAATATATCTTGTCTTAAGAGGTTATTTATTTTATAACACTATCAAATTTTTTTTTCAAATTTTAAATTTACTATCACTTTTTTTACCAATACACTCACACTTTTAAAATTTGCTCAGAATTTCCTTTTCAAATTTTCATTCCATATAGTGTTTCAAATTACATTCAAAAATAACAGCTGATTGCAGTTTTTTTTATCGAAATTTTAACATTCATATTTTAAAATATTGTGCAGCCAAATTGTTTTGTATTCTTTTGTTTCTTTTATTATAAATAATATTAAAAAGAATATGTATGTATATGTTTGTTAACAAAGTGAATAATTTTAATGATGTTTTGCGGTTCATAATAAGTAGACTTATACAAAAGCCATGAAGTTCTGTGGAACATAAATATTCGGTTATATAGACGGAATGACTAACAAATTTTTATTTCCTCTAATAATTTTAAGGAAAAAATAATTAAGTTGTTTTCTTGATGGCATCATGCTGAAAACTTGGCTTTAAATTTGCTTACAGCCCACGTCACAGCTTTCAATTTTGTGAAATCTTGAATGACAATTGAAAAATATTTTGATGGTGTGACTGAAGCGTAAGGTAATTTTTTCTTAAATTTTTTATTTAACAACTACAAACGGAGAACGTTTTGAGCAGATACAAGCGTTTGGATTATTGAAACTATATCTGGTTTTAAGTTTTTTTGTTGCAAGGAACTTTCTTCAAATAATTTTTTTAAATATCCCATTCATATTTCGGAGTCTTGGCATTCCATTCCGAATGACTTGTTTTCATTTTATTTAATTTAGAAAAGGCGTATATAAATTAAAAAAATATATGCAGAAAGAGAAAACATCTTAATATAAAAACTTTAGAAAGTTTTGTGTACAGTTTTTAACTGCAAAAACTGTAGATTAGTGCTTTTCCTGCAGTTCTTTTACCTCCAAAAATATGTATAAGATTTTTTATAGTTTTTTTTATTAAGTGTTTTGTTTAATACGTTAAAACTTTGTACATATGTATGTGTTATTGTATGTTAAATACGCCTTTTCTAAATTAAAAGAACGTTAAACGTGAAAAAATACAAAACAATGAGTGCAGGAAATTATTCAAATTGAAATTGTATGTTAACTTTTTGCTGATTATTTAATTTTGCCTTGTCTTATTTATATTGAATGTGATACTAAATTCTACATGAAGATATTGTATAAAACAACTTTACAGAGAGCTGTTTACACACTTGAGTAATAGCAACAACTGAAATTGGTAACAATACAAGATACAGGGAAACCAAAAGTTGCTCTAAGCAACGTGTTGCATGCTCATCAAAATGTTCTAAAAAAAGACGTGTGGCACTCGGGGACTGCCGCGGCAAGGCTATTGCATAGCATTTTTTTATCAACTTATGCAATTATAATTATTTATATATTTTTTATTTATGCAGTATTTTCTTCGATATTAATTCAGGTTTTTTCTTTGATGATAATTCAAGTTACACCTTTTGTGCGTGGTGACCGATAAGAAAACCAATTTTTTTATTGAATAAATAAGATTTTAATATCGTTTAAAATATTTTTATTATCTTACAATACATGTAGGTTATTCAGGAATTTTAATCATTGAAACTATAGGTTTATGGTAACTGAAATAAGAAACATAAGCTTAAAACTTGATATCCTCTAACTATCTCGAAAATACCGCTTAAAAACCTACGAATTGTCTGTTTGTTTGTGTATATAATTTTTTGTCAACCACGATTCCTCGTAAGTACGCAATTTTGTGTTTTCCTACACGTAAAAATCTGTTCTGGCAATACTGTGTGTTAATGAAATCAATAGCTTACTTTAGGGGTTAACATACGTTAGGCGATTCAAATACTTAAAAAACAAGACTTTAGAAAAAAACTTAGTGTTAGGTTTTTTTCGTTACCGAATTTCTTGATTCGGTCGCCGCGCTCAAAGCCCGCGATAAAAGCTATGCAAGAAGCTTAAAAATTTTAAATACGCGCTTAAAATATGAAAATTAGGCCGTTATTTTCTTAAAAATCTAATGCTTTATTAAAAAATAAATAGTTGAAAACTAAAATTAACAAGTGATGTTACTATTAGATAAATCGAAAATAATGTTTATACTCAGAAAAAAATTGCATACACTTTTTTCTATTGACACCCCTTGAATTGAAAAAATAATTTTTTTTAATAAATATTTTATTGATTTGAGTAAAGTTTTAAATATTTTTTAAATCGAATAACAAGAAATGATGCCAGTAAACAAATAATCACAAAAGCAAAGAAATATTATTTTTTTTAAGTATTTTCCAAATTTATTAATCGAGATTGCCTCGATATCTTCTTTTAAAGATTTTCAAAAACTAATATTTATTCGTAATTGTTAAACTGTTTAAGGTTTATATTGAAATGAAAATTTTTGGCTTAAGTTCAAATCTGAGGTCACCCATATCTTCTTAATTTAAGAAATTATATTTAGATAAATTCATTATATTTTTATTAAGAGAGTACTATTTTATTTGAAACAATTTATTCATCAGACTAGCAGAACGGATCAGTACTGATTTCGAGGTCGCTACACCATCTCATCAGCGTTCTGCTAGTCTGATGAATAAATTGTTTCAAATAAAATACTACTCTCTTAATAAAAATATAATGAATTTATCTAAATATAATTTCTTAAATTAAGAAGATATGGGTAAACTCAGATTTGAACTTAAGCCAAAAATTTTCATTTCGATTTTCAAAAACTTTTGTTTGTATATAGACTAGCTAAAAACCATCAACAAACAAACGTTTTTGAAATTTTTTTTTAACTTTTACGTTTGTTTTTGTGTGAAATTTTTGTACGCTTGTTGTAAACTCTAACTTGAAAATTTTGCTTTAAATGTTATTTCATCAGCTCGCTATTGGTGTGGAGCACCTACAATTAAAAAAAATTTATTAAAAAATTCCGGTATATATTCTATATATACTCTTTTTATTTAAATCCACAACTTGTTTCACGAAAGTTTTTCAAGGTTTCTGAGATATCAAGTATTCTGTTTACTCCATATCAACAGTTTTAAGATTTAATAAATTTTGTGTTACTGTACATTGTTTCGCGATTGCAGCAAAATTTTTCATACAAAAATTAGCAAAATATATTTCCCTCTTGTTTTGCTTCATTTCCGTAACAAACAAAGTAGTTAAAACAGAAGCAAAATAAAATCAAAACCTAAAAAATGCAACGGCGAAGGCTAAGCAAAAAAATCTTTGCCAACTAGTAGCCGCCAATTAAATGTTATAATCAGGTATGTGACGGAAATCGATCGATTTTAAATCACTCTAGTTCATAAAACAAATAATAGCCAAATAAGTAAGACGAACGATTTTGTGAAATAGAATTAAAGTTCCCATAAAGTATTCCAAATGCCGAAAACATTAAAGAAAGTCAATTCATTCAGCAAAATTAATTTTTTAAAATCGCGCGATTTGATATCGATCTATTTCCATAACATACCGGAATATAAAGTTATTAAACACTTAAAATTAAAAAATAAAGGAAAACATACATTATTAGAACGGAAATTATTTCATTTCAATCTCTGTTGTAAATACACTTCAATGTTTCTCTCGGCTGTCGTTCATTTGATGCATCATCTGATGGTCATTACTGATGGGTGTATACATCAGAAGTTTCTATCATTTTATTAAGGGCAATATGAAAAAACTAATGTAAATATTCGTGTACGTGAAATTTTGTTTATAAATCAGCGTTGCTATTGCGTAACATTTTTTAATACCAAAATCTTGGTAAAAACAATCCCCACAATTCCATCATAAAATAGAACCAAAAAATTTGCATGCAATTTATTTAAAAAAAGCATAAAAAACAATACTTTTGAAAAACATACTCTGATGATCAAATTCGTATAATATATATATAAAAATGATGCCAAAGTAAGATTAAGTAAAAGAGAACATTTAAAAAAATGTTTATCGAAATTTGGTATGAAAAACTCCACGATGTGGAGTTGCCGACAACACAATTAAATACAAAATTGCTGCAAGTTTGTTAGAAAATAAGTTTTGTATGTGTTAGTTTCCATCAGGTATTTCTTGTAGAAAAGTTACTCAATACGCGGCAATTAAAGTACGTATGCGGCGTAAAATTTCACTTCTGAATAAAATTACAAATTCGACATCAAACAATAATTAATCAATATAAATGTTATTTGTTAAATACTTACACGATGATTTTTCAGATATGTCATTTTTAAATACTGTTTTGAAGTTGTTACCAAAGATCATTTACATTTATACGATGCATTTTAGATTCATGTATTTTCTCTATTTAATCTCTCATAACAAAAGAAATTCTATCAAAACATATATGTATATAAAATATAATTACATCACTATCTGAGTAAATAGAAATTAGTGCAGAGTGAAATTAAGAAGAATAAAAATCTTACGAAAAGAGAAATTGTGTCTTATTTTCTCCCCACCTAGCTCTCTACCTATTACTCGTACCTAACAAACAAATAATAAATGAGAGATACGTTAAACAACTAATTAATAAAATTAATTAATTAATGCTTGATTGGAAACTGAAAACATTTGTATTAAAATTTTAATTATAAAGCTAGATTTACACGATTGAAGGTATTTTGAAGTCTTATCAAAATTTTTAAAATTTATTTTGATGTTCTATTTACACGTTTCAAAAATTTGATAAAAATATTCTTTCAATATACACTCCGTTAACATAGAATAGCCTCACTTCATAATTATAAAGAATTGTACAAATTTTGGTGTTTCTTTAATAATAATTTAAAGTCGTTGGCAAGAGGGTACTCTGTTGTTATATTGACAGAAATTCTAAATGGGCCAGTAAAAGTTAACGGGACTTTTCGATTTGTTTTCCTTAGCAGCAGAAAACATTTGAATATATCAGTGTCAATTTAGATTAGCCTCAGTGCAGAATTTTTAATTTTTGTTGCATTTCTAGGAAAAATTTTATTAAATAACGTTTAGTTTCGATAGATAAACGTGTTATTTGTTAAAGAAAAAGAAGTATGGGAAAACAGCCGTCACTTATTTCCACGGAAATCGCAAAAATTGACGCGTACCATGATCAAGGGCTTTCTAATCAAACTATTGCCAGAAAACTTAGCCGAAGTCCTACAGTTATAAACAATTATCTCAAGAATCCATCGGAGTACGGTAAACGGTATAAAGGAAAGACGTACAAAAAGGTTTCAGCGCGGAATAAACGCAAAATACTCCAAGTTGCTTCGAATTCAACAATGAGTTTAAGTAAAATCGGAGACGCTGCCGGTGTCCAAGTGAGTAAAACTACAATTTATAATGTGATAAAAAGCTCGGAACACCTGAAGCGTCGAAAACTTCAAAAAAGCCACCACTGAAAGACGTACATAAGCAACAGAGATTAAAATTTGCGAAAGACCTCATGTCGTGGGTAGTTAAAAAAGATCATCAAGAGAACGACTGGAAAAGATCGACTGGATGGCCCAGATGGATATAATTATTATTTCCACGATATCAGGAAGAAGGAAAAGATTTAAAGTCGTCACCATAGCAGAGAGGGTGGCGTAATGGTCTGGGGCGCTATAACGTATTATGGAGATGCTAGTTTAGTTTTTGTAAATGAGCGAATGACTAGAGATGTTTACAAAAACTTGCTTGCTTGTGGAGTTTAGTGATATTTTTGGCCCCTTTCTTTCATTTTTCAACACGGCAACGCCCCCATCCATACTGCTCGCATTGTAAAAAGTTGGCTTCAGGAGCAGGAAGTAGAAATATTATCATGGCCACCATATTCTCCTGACTTAAACATTATCGAAAATGTTTGGTGATGGCTAACACGTAGAGTTTATGAAGGAGGAAGGCAATTCTGCACAAAAGAGGAGCTAAAAGAAGCTATAAAATCGGCTTGGTCTGAAATTTCATTAAATTACTTAAAATCTCTGTACGACTCAATGCAAACACGAATTCGCGACGTTATTTCAACGAAGGGAGGGGGCATACAAAATATTAAATGTTGTAAAACAACTATAAAAATTTAAATATTAATAAAAAAAAGTTAAAACCAAACATTAAATTTTCGTTTTATTAATTTTTAGTAACGCGCGGCTAATCTAAGTTAACAATAAAAAGCAACTATTTTTAATAACTTTTTTTTAATCCACAGTGATTATTATTTTTGGCTAAAGTTCGTACTGTTCTGCCGTGTAAGTTGAAATTAATTGGTGTTAAAATTTTCCCTTGTTGCTTTGGAATATTGTCTCATGTCCAGTTCTTTCTGACTAAAAATGTTACGAACTTTAGCCAAAAATAATAATCACTTTGGATTAAAAAAACCATTAACAACAAAATTGTTCGAAAATAATCACGTTAAATATTTTTAATAACGTTTGCGAAATCACCTAGTAAAATTACGTTAACTTTAACTGATATAATTGGTTCTTTCGTTAACTAATAAATAGATAATAAGGCTGCTTTCCACATTTTCATATTTAAAAAAAAAAAATGTGAAACATGTTTAAAATTTCTACAAATTTATCAAATTTATATGTCAGGCTATCCTATGTTAACGGAGTGTATTTCAAAATCTTTTGATAAAAATTTGATAAAAATTTGTTGAAGCTAATTTACACTATTGGTAAACTTTTTATATTAAAAATATTGACTTTGATCAGGTGTTTTGCTTCTTTTGTGAAATAATTTATTATAAAAAATAATTTATTATTATAAAAAAAACAATTAATAAGTATGGACGACGACACAATCATCATAGCATCAACATTTTTAATTTTGGAGGAAGAAGTAGCTGATAATAATGCAAAAAAAGAAGAAAACAAAAGGAACATTGGATTCGACCCTTTCTTTTGGAAGGTAATGGTGTGTATGTCTCTTTTAGGGAGCGATTGAAAAGCAATTTCTGACCAGCAATTCTCCTTTTCATTTCGGTTTCTATACCCATCAATTTTAAAATTCCAAATCGGTTCGCGTACTTCAACCATTTCGATGAACAGTCTCAGTTCATCTCCTGTTTTTGTTTCGTTCAATAAATTTTGATCAACAAATTTTGAAGAAAATTTTTCTGTTTACACGAGTTTAAAGCATTTTGAAGAGCAATTTTGAAGAAACTTTCAATCGTGTAAATTTAGCTTAACTATTAATAATTAATTTGAGTAAACTAAATTAAATCAAGTTTTAATATATAATTAATATTATCAATTTACTTACTGGTAAAAATGTAGATAATTTTTTTTATTGGTATGACGAGTTTTTAATTGAAAATCAATCAATGAAGTGTTTAAATTGAAAATATTTGGAGTCATGTTTTATAAAAAGTATTCGATTTTTTTTCATTATAAATGTTTTTTTATTTCTAGTGTTTTTTTAGGAATTAAAATTTAATTTTCAGTTTTAGCAATTTCTAAACTATTTTTAAAGTTTATGCAATTTTAGATAATATTTAACAACATAAACTCTTTGCAATATTTAACCCATTTTAAACCTTTTTACAATTTTATGATATTTTACGATTTTGTTTTTTACCTAAAATGATTACTTTCCGAGTTTTTTTTATACTTTTTTAAAGTTTTAGATATATTAAACCACAAGGAAAAAAATATATGACATAGATAAGTAATTAATTTGAAAATCAAAATGAAAAATATAGTAAGAAACAATAAAAAAGTTACGAAAATAAGAAAAATGCACTTAATGAAAATATGCTCTTAAAAGCAAATCATGCTGTTAAAGGCAACATATTTAAAAATATTCAAATTGATAACAAAATTCTTAAAAAGTATTAAAAGGTACCAAGTATGTTTGTATAAAGTACAGAGAAACAAAACCTTTAAATTTGGTTGCTCCGCGAATCACAATAAAAGATGTAACCAGTGCCGGCATTGTAAAAACAATACGAGAATATGAAGTGTAATTCGCTTAAACGATACGAGGGCGGATCAATAAGTACGTAACTTTTTGAATGAAAACCATTTTATTTTTGCAAAACAAAAATTTATTTTTCAACATAATTTTCTTTTAACTCACTTTAACTCTTTAAATCTGGAGAATATAGCGGACGAGGTACCAATTCGTAGCCCAATTCATAGAGTTTTGCCATTGATACCGCACACGTGTGCACCCGTGCATTATCTTGATGAAAAAGAACTTTTTTCTTGGTCATATGGGGTCGTTTTTTTTAAATCCTCATTAAATCGGTCTAATAGCTTGGAATAATATTCGCCATTTATTGTTTTTCCCTTTTGAAGGAAATCGATGTGGATTATCCTACGTGCATCCCAAAAAACTGTTGCCATCACCTTATTGGCCGACAAACATACCTTGGCCTTTTTCGGAGCAGGGTCACCCGGAGAAACCCATTGTTTAAACTACTGCTTGGCCTCCGGAGTACAGTAATGGATCCATGTTTCATCGACAGTTACAAAACTCTGCAAAAACTCATTCGGATTGCGGTTAAACAACTCCAAACAATCCTTTGAAGTTGTCGCACGTTTACGTTTATGGTCAATTGAGAGCAAATGTGACACCCATCTTGCTGACAATTTTCTTAATCCCAGCTGATCACTTAAAATCGAAACCACACTGCCATATGAAATGGTTATGGCATCAACAATCTCACGCACTTTTACTCTTCGATCGGCCAACACCATATCGTGGATTTTTTCGACATTTTCGGGTGTACTGACCTCAATTGGCCGTCCAAAACGTTCAGCGTCATTTGTACTTGTGCGACCACAACGAAAGTCAGTAAACCACTTTTATACTATTGAAATCGATGGTACAGAGTCCCCATAATATTTGGGCATATAAACAAATTTAAGTTTGTGGAACCCCTGGTGTTAATAGTCTTCTTGGTTAAAAACAAAAACTAATCACTCTTAAGTAGAACCCACTCTTTCACACCTTTGTTATACTCGCTTAATTAATGAACTCAATATTGAATACATTTAATTAATACTCAAGTACTTACTATAAAAGCATTTAGGAATTCAATGAATGTAAAAGTTTATAAAACATGGGTGTCGTTAAATTTAGAGACTTTGAAAAGCTCCTTTTGCTTATTATTAGCGAAGAAAATTTAATACTTTAAATGCTTCATAACTATTCAAGTTTAAGCAAATGAAAAGAACAGCATTTGAAAAGACTGAGACATAGAAAACAAAAATTAAATATTGGTAGTACAACTTTGCTTAAAGTTTCTTTTATATAAGAACATAGGTTGGGCGACATAAAGTGAGCCAAATGTCAGTCATAGATGGAAGTTGAGCTGCTAGCTTCTGGTCGAGACACAGGTTGCGGATATACCGACAGGGCGATTCGATGCCGCCCTCGCAAATAAGCATCCAACCCATATACGTCTCATCTGTTCTTGGGCCAACTCGACTTATTCAGGGAATAGGGCCAGACGGATTACTGTATGATTATGGCAAGATTATGCGAGGGGGTTGGTAGTGGATTTACTATTACAAGTCAACGGTAGCACTCACAAACTTCCAGGAAGTTATTATCCAATATGACCTAAGCAGACTGGCTGTCAGTTAAAATTGAAGTGCCTCACTTGGGTCCTATTTGCTCGCTTTTGTGATACCAGCAGGGTTTTTAAATTGCTAAATATTTTACTAAAAAAAACTTTTCCAAACTTAAGGTACACAGATAACAATATCAAAACTTTATTTATCCAATATTTCGCTTTCTTTATGAAAAGCTTCTTTAGCGATTTTTAATTAATAAGTGTGTTTGAGTACTCAAAGGTTTTTACAAATTTTTACTGAATTTTACTGCATTTTACGAAATTGCGTTCGTTTACTCAAGTTACAGTAAATGAGAACACAAATTGAGAGCGTAAACTGACAGTTCATGGCTGAGAATTTACAAATTTTTAATGCAGAAATTTCTTGTAGTAAAATTTAGTAAAACAGAAAAACATATGATTGAAAAGGTAAATAAACAAAAGTACGAAATTAAAAAGTATACAATTTGTGAAAAAATTATTTTAAAAAACAAAAACTGAGACAAAATATTAAAAATTATATTAAAAAAATTTTGTTTTTAACTATTCGTTCGTCAAACATGTATGTACACCCAATCCTGTTTTTACACGATCTCTTTTTACACGATTTTGAAATAACACGTTTAACAAAAATATTCTTTTCCTGTTTTTACACGCCTTTTTTTGCACGTCTAAAAATATTTTTGTGGATTTTTCTGTTTAGGTAGGACAAACATACGCATACAAGAGCTGTCATACTCTTTTGATAACTTTCATAACTATATTAAATATACTTTAAAAAAAACTTATTATGTGGTAACATAATTCTGTTTGTTATTAATAACAAATTTTTCGATTTTGATTTTCTAATTAATTAACGAGCTTGAGACCACTTTTATATAACAATAAAAACTTCTAAATTTATTATCGATATTTCGTTACTTCTTTCATAGATTTCTAATTGTCAAAAATTGTTTAACAATCAAAATAATATAAAGAGACACTAACAACGAATAAAACATTTTGATTTCCCTTTTACATATATGCATTTTTTGTAATTACATTATTTTTTTTTTATAAAATTGATCCAAAATTATTTTATCTCAAAATTTCGTTACCTTTTGGGTAACTTCTTTATAAAACTAAATTAAAGCAAAACTGTATGAAGAAAAAGAAGTAAAATTTTAGTGTTTCATAGAAATGTTAACCCTTTCGACCACCTTCAAGTTTTAAATAATCATATATAACTTTTTCTGTACTTTTTTTATACACCGTGGTCGCTGGAACGTATCGTCATATGAATTCATAAAAGCCCTAAGTTACGTTGAAAAAATTTTAGTGGACAAGCAAAAAACTCTCTAATATGAAAATTTAAGCAACATTTTTCAGCATTTTTTTTAGTTTTAGCTTATTTCTTATTGACGAATTAGTACAATTTTAATAAATAAAATTTTCCAGGGACATGCATTTTGATATGGTGGATCGAAATCTACCAAGAAGTCGTTTAAATTTTTTGTAACTTAGGACTTTATTGAAATCATATGACGGTATGTATCGTGTAAAAACAGGATTGGGTGTATATATACTTAAAAAAAAAATGCCGTGGAAACATTTACAGCCATTTTCGTTTTTGTTTTGTTATTTCTTTAGAGTTGTGAAAATGCTAAGTATATGGTTACTTAGTACTGCACTTGATATTAAGGTACTCGATAGCAAAAACAAATTATCTCATACTTTTGAATAAATTTAATGAGACACAAATTAGGAAAATCAAATAAAATAAAAATAAACTCATGGAAACGATTATAGAAAATAATTTGTTTATATTTTCTTAAAATCTTCGTGTTATAATAAATATTGCATCGAGTACCAACAAGAAAAAGAGTTGAGTAGCCCAAAGTGTAAATATATATCAACACTATATTGATTTGCGATCACCTGTTTCCTTAATCTTAATAATTTTTACAATTTTTCCGTTCGCGTACTTTTTTGGGCAACAGCTTTTTTTGAGAGTAAATTTTTCAGTTTACTTAGTAATTACTCATTTACTGCATTTTACTGCAAAAGTACTCGAACGCAGCTAATATTAACAATTGTTTAGCTTTAAAAAACAATAACAATTTTTAATTAATTAAATACCCCTGAAAAAGCTTTCCATAGAGAAACCGAAATATTGGAGAAATAAAGTTTTTATATTGTCATTTGTTGACCTTAAGTTTGAAGAAGTTTTTTTTATTAAAATATTAGCAAAAATGTGAAAAAATTATAATGATTTTTTTTATTGCAAAGTACTGTTAAATAAATTTCTTCAGTTTTAAATGTTCAATTCAGTTTACATCTATCATATACATCGAGGGATAGTTGTATTTTTTCATCATTGTTACAAGACAAAATAAATTTTCTTTTATGTCCTCTATTTTGAAGACTTAACTAGAAAATTATATAAGTGAAGGCAAATTGAATAAATGCCATAAAATCAATTTACATAAAGTAGTGAATAATTAAACTAATTGTTTGCATTTAAGAAGATGGGGAGCTATTTTAATATAATTACAAGGCCAAAGTGTAGTTAGAGAACTAAAGGCATTAACAAATATTAGCAAATAACTTTTCAGCAAAAGTTTACAGACTGTGAAGAAGAATTTTCTTTAACAAAAACAACAATAAACAAACAAGTAAAATAATTTGTTAAAAAATTAAAATTGGAGTTGATAGAAAACAATTTAATATTAAAATCTCTAATAGTATTTTTTACGCACAGTTTGAAGGTGTTTCAGGAAAATAATTTTGAAGATTAAAAAATAATTATTAACTGCCAGTCCCAGGATGTCACACATATTCGTTCTTTCCTATAATTACATTTAAAACAAAAACTAAATTTTAGAATTTATTTTTGTTTTAAATGTAGTTGTACAAAAGAACGATTACTTGTGACATCGTGGGACTGGCAGTAAATTTATTATTCGATACTCGAGTACTCAATATCTTTTTGAAATTCTTGTAATGATTAACATTTTTTAATTGTGTTTAAACGTTTGTTATCTTACTTGCATGATAGTAGATATGATATCGCAAGTAACTTTTCACTAACGCTTATTCACGCTCATGATAGAAAAATATTACTCATGCACGCTCATGTATGACCTTAACTTTTTGGCTCATGTTCATGCACGCTCACGTGAGTAGAAAAAGAGTGACTTATATTGACGAAAAAAGAAACTATACAATAATTAAAAAAAAAAGTTTAATTAAATGAAAAAAATTACAATAAAGCAAAAAAATCACGCTAAAAATCTACTTACGCACGCTAAGTTTATTAATGCTCACGTCAGCGAGGCCCATCTCTAGAAGGTTCTAATTGAAATGTTTATGTTTCGAACTGTGGTTGGGTTTTATTACAATGTAATTATTAGGCTAATGTTCGCAAAAAGTTAACGTTAACTATTGCCAAAGTAAGACTGATGCAAGAAGCGATAATAGTTTGTGCCATATCATGCTAGAAGATTTTAGAGTGAAGAAAGTAATTTCTTTTGTTTATATTAATTTTTTTGGTTTTTTTAGTGCTTTTGGAAGAAAGATGCATTCGGAGGATGAGTTTTTCTATGTCAATTAATAGTTTCAATACAATTATTGCAAAAAAAGGAATACATGTAATAAATATAAGTCGATAAGATGAGTAGCGAAAAAAAACATGACAGAAAAACAAAACCAAAAAAAAGGAGAAACCATTACATAAACTGCTTTGTAGCACTAACTCGCATCTAGCTTCGTTCGCACATGGACAAATTTTGAACGATCACATACACAAGCAGTGGTTTATAGGGTCATGTAGACACATCTTATACAATAACTTTTAGGGTCCATGCAGCCTTACCCCTCGTCTTGACTGGCAATAAATGTTTTGGCAATAAAGCAATAATGCCGTCAGAATAACGAAACAATATTACTTATTGCTTTGCTTATTGCTTTGCAATGGGATGTCGTAATTATGTTAAAACAAATTTACAAAATTTCAATGAGAAAGTTCCCCTAACAAAGGAGAAAAAACTGAAAGACTTTTTAAATTTTCATCTGAAAAACTCATCCTGAAAAAAGAAATTTTGCATTTTTATGTATATTAATAAATATTTTCTTTTTAATTTACCTTTTTAATATCATTCAATAATTTCTTCTTTTTCTTGTTCTTTGGAAATGTCAAACGGTTTATGTTCGCAATAATTGTCAACGAAAAACTGTTGCCAATTATTGCCAGGTACGAAAAAGATGCGTCTTCAATGGATCTAACATAATTTTGACATTTGCTGCCATATATGTTAATGAATTTATTACCAGTCATGACAGGGGGTAAGGGCATAAGGGATGGGCATTGTCTTGCAATTATTTAAAGCTTGTTACTACAACGTGGCGTATGAGTAATAAATAATTAATCATAAATATTATACGCACCGTAGCAACGTGTTGTCGGCAAAGCATTGAATTTACTTACTACGCTACAAAAATGAAGAAGAATTTGAAGTAATTATGTACGGCCCCTTTTAGACAGGTTAAGTTTGCTTTGCAAAGTCTTGAGCCTATTGAAGAGAGCGGAAAAAGGAGTGACGGAGACTACAGTCTTTCTTGCACTCACAACATTGTTTTTGTTTTGTTTGTAGTTTACACCTGAAGCTGCCTGCAACTGTGTATTCCTTGTTGTATTTTGACAGAACTTGTAAAACTAAACTTTTTCTGTCTAAACACCAAAGAAAGTTTGAAACAGAATTTAACAAAATTTATCAAAGTAAACTTCTTCTAATATGGCATTTACACTAGACCAAAATCAAGCACTTACGACATTTCGAGCAAATGTTGTTGATTTTGACTTGATTTACCATATAAAATAAAGTCTACTTCGTGACTAGATTTTGATCTACCTAAAATCTGGAAGCACTCAGTGATGCAACAGTGTTTTTGGCCAAATTATACTGAAAAATAGTACGCTGCTCCATAATGAGTTTTTGAAATTTGTGCATGCCAGCTGTTTTGAATTTCATTGATAATTTTTCATATGGAGCTTGACACTTGAATCAATCAACTGTTTTTTGTATAGATACGAAATCTTGAAAAATTTCACGAATAATGAATATAATAATGAATGGTATAAATTTTGATAGGGATTTCAATTGAAATCTACTAGATTTCGTGCTGGTGTAAAAAAACAAAGTTATTAAATAATTTAATTTATTAAATTTCAAAAAGTTTTGTTTCTTGAGGAGTTTTTTTAGCTTTAAACTTTATTTAAATGTCCACTGTTTCAACCAAGAATAATGTCATAATTTAGATAACAAGGATTCAAACAAAAATAATGTAATCGTTTAGATTACAAGAATTAATTGCTTTCGATTTATTTGCACTCGTATTTTGCAAATAAAATTAATTTTTTACGTTTTCTTTGAATGACAACATCATAAATTTTAAGATGGTCATTCTTGTAATGTAAACAATTTTAGATGTTTTATGCAATACATTTTATGTTTTTGTTTTAAGCTTTTTGAAGGATTATTTTTATTCATATATTTTCTTAATGATTTCTGTTTTCATTCGTAATCTATTTCAGTGAAATTTCAAAATAGTTCAATATTAAAAGTTCAACTAATAACTATTTATATAGAAAACATCATTTGTCAAACATCAATTTTTCTACTTAAATTTTAGTATTCCATTCAGGGATGGAAAGTTGAATTTTTGCCAGATAAAAAATTCTTAATTTTTTTGTTTCAGTTAGTGATGACACAGAACTGAATCGAAAGGAGTTTTCCAAACAATTTTCTAGTTAAATTTCGCGACAGAAAGTAGTTTTACGTTATCTTATGCTCCCAATTTTCGACATTCATTCTCTGAACAATGTTGCCGTGTTTTCATAGAATTTCATAACTAAAATAAAAACAAAGGAAATTCAAACGATAATAAGAGAGCTTAAAAGTCTTATTTCAATACAACGTCATTTGCCTATACTGCCGTGCCGTACCGTACTTAAGTAAAACTAAGTAAAACTAAGTAAAGTGCAAAAAGGAAATATAGAAAACCGAATTCCAAGTTTCAGATATTTTCAAGATAAATTAATCACACAATCCTTTAATAATAATAATTAAATTATTAACAATGCAATGCATAACATCATAGGAAGTCATTATATTTAGTTTGAAATAAAAAGCATCCCAAACTAAATTTTGTAAATTAAGAAGCTGTGAAATGTGTTTTACTGCCTTTATACTCAAAAAAATATATTTCAAGAATGAGAAATAATATTGACTTCATTTTTTTTAATAAATAAAAATTATACGTCCCAAGCAGCCACACGCTCAAGTTTTTCACATGTACTGCTTATCAAAATTCATATAAATTGATAGCTTTGACGTAGGTTGCACGCAATTTTAAAGCATTTTAATTTTTCGAGATGTCATCGTCAAGAAAACAGCTTCATATGGTTGCTCTATACATCACACAACATGATTAAACTTATTAATTTTATTTACAAACATATTTGATTATTTGATTTTAATTAGTAGTTTTGAATATTTGTAAAAACAAACCAAAAAATTTTTTCTTGACAGTAAATTGAAACACTCGATGGAAAGAGAATTTCAAAAGCAAGATCGTATCAAGTTTTAGAAATATGAGTGTATTAGTAAAAAAGTGTGAGTATATTGAAACTTGATAGACAAAACTTGACTCAGTAATAAAAAGTAAAATTGAAGTATTCTAATTTTTCCATGATTTAAAAACGCAGTATTTATATTTTTCACTAAATAAAAATAGTATATTTTGCATTTTGATAGTTTTTTAATATGAATTTGAATTTACTACTTTTACATTTAAGAAATGGAACCTATTTGGTATATTCGATATTCTGAAAAGCTTGTTTTCTTTGCGAAATAATTGTCATAGAAGAGGGGTGCGTTGCTGATATTGTTTGTGCAGAAAATTTTTTTAATTCGTCTCAAGCACTTGTTAATGAAGGCTTGTATAGCGATGAAATCAAGATGGACCGCGCACAATTCAGCTTTATCGCAGCTATTATTTGTGTTATATAATTACAAAATGTCCGATCGAATGCTCAAGTTTGGTGTTGGAGTTCCCAAAATTTTCTGCTGATATTCGGCGTTTGATAACATTTTTGCCGAACTGCGCAATTTGTACAAATTGTTTGCTCTTGTTTATATATAATCAAAGATAGACGAAAATTCAACCCTGCAAGATATTAAAGAAAATATTCAGAAAGACAGATAGACATACAGACAGACAGACAGGCAGACAGGCAGACAGACAGACAGACAGACAGACAGACAGACAGACAGACAGACGAACAGATGGAAATCAAAGCAAAAATTAAAAATCTGAAAGTATATCTTTTAAAAGAAAAAATAATTTTTCAAATCTGTTTATAAAAAGACTGACAGACGTGATCAAGTCTAAACGCGCAGACTTACATCGAATCCAAAATAGAAAAATGCGACTAATGGAAAAAACATTTTTAAAATCTGTTAATAATCAAAACCTGACAGAAAGACAGACAATCTTTTAAACTATTTTCTTTAGTTTTTTTCTTATCCTGTAAAATTTGAAATGTAAAGTTTGGAGCACATGAACAAGAATTATTAAAAAAATTAATCTTTTTTTATTGGAAAATATTCAAAATATTTTTTCTTCTATTTATCTGGTGGTTCGGTAATGACACCGCCAAGTCGAGCAAAGCTGCACCATCTTTTCTCGCAGCGATTCACGGAATTTTTGACCTCCCTCATAAGCAAAAAAGAAACTATAGGCGGTAAAAATATCAAACTTCGTCACTCGCTCACGCACCCATTATCAAAATTTTAAGGTACTTGAAGCAAACGTAAAAATCTGAAATTTCATACTTAAGTGTTTTACATTTAATGGACGGAAAATTTTTTGAAATTTTAAAATTTCCATCCTGTTTTCGAAGTAAGAAAATAGCTTGTAATTTTCCATACAAAGTAATTATTATCAAATATCTTGAGAACTGTAATAGCAGGAATCTTGAAAGCAGGAGTATACCTGCTACTTACGTAATGAGCAGCCTTACAGAAAAAACATAAAATGTAAAAAAGAAATCCCAACTCTCATGAAAAGACCTAAGAAAAGAAATAAGATCATCATCAAAGACACAAACTTTTAAAATTTCCAGGTCTCCAAATCAGCCATTCTAATTAATGTCTACGGAAACACATTCACCCTGATTATGCAAGTCGAAGTCGAATTCGCGACTGTGACAATTTGACCCGGAATAAAGAAAACATGCACACATTTTCTTTAATCTAGGGTGTTTTATTATGCATTAAAAAACATTTGATTCACTATAAAATGCCAATTTTAAAATTGGACGATTGCGATTGAGCTACTTTTGATCAAAAACACTGAAAAATAATGTTCAAGACTACTCAATTTTACTAGAAGATCGTCAGCAAAAGAAATTTTCTTTATAAATGCATTTAATGCATTCAAATTTCCTCGTATCCTTTCCATTTCTTCAAATATTTCATGTGACAATACATGATTATTTCTCCTGAAAATACAAAAAAAAAACATACAAAAAGTTTTAGCAAATATTTATTTTTATTTTTTTTTTTAATTTTTGTGCCATTTTACAAATTTTCGTGATTTTTAAACTTGCCTTGATAGTTATAAATATTATATAGAATTTGCACGGCAATATAAGCAAATAAGAAAAATCTTGTAATTTTTATGTCATATTGTGTCATTTTTATACCAATTGGTGTCATGTTGGTGTCTTTTTGATTTCTTATGGTGTCATTTGGTCTTTCGACCCCAATTATTTAGCCGTCATCATGTTTTTTTAATTATTATATTGAACACCTTCTGGCACTGACATAATCATCAGCAAACTATTGTTACGGAAAGAATTCCCTTTTGTTGATTTTTAAAATACAATGTACATACATTCTGTTTATTTATTTTTTTTGTTTATTTTAAAAGCAAAAGTTAACTATTGTGTGGCCTTTTTCTGTCATTGTTTCTTGCAACAATACGAATATCCTAATGAAGAACGCTGTAAGCGAGTTTCTTGTTTAAACATTCAAAGTAAATAAACTGACATCTTTAAATTTACTCATACAAATACAGCAAAATATAAAAGGACACACAGAAGAATTGAAATAACTGAAAATAACATAGAAAAAGTTGTGAGGAAAGCGGAGATATTTAAATTGTTTGAGCTATAAATTGTTAATTGTTGACGTTGTTGCTTCATTAGACCTAAATGGCCCAATGGGATTAAGCCCAAAGAATAAGGTTTCAGCAAATTATATATTTTTTTCTTTTATAAAATAGAACATGATATTTTAAGAATTATTTGCTAAACAATAAATAAAAATTTTTTAATCTTCTTGCAACACTAAAAGCCCATCTCCGGATACACGTGGGGTTTTTTTGTAGGAATGGGTTTTTTTAATCTACCTTGACGCAATTCTGGATTTTTATTAAAAATTCTATTTTGTTGTTTAGCCTTAGAAAGTTTAATATTTGTAAAAAGGTTTATTTGTTAAAAAAGTTAATTTATTATGAGGGGTCGGAAGGCAAAACAGTTCTTAGCAAAAAAGTAGAAAAATTAAATTAAAAATAATTAATTAGTTTTCTTAATTTATAATCACACTTTTTCCAAAGCTTATATTTTACATATTCAGTAAAATATTAATTACTTTTTTAAAAGCACGTTTGCTATTGATTATGTGGAGAGGGGAATCGCAGCTAGTTACTCTGCGCATTTTCACTGTTGCTAAAGCAGATCATCCTGTGTGATCCTTTACCACAAATATTTCTTAGAATAACTAGAGATATTATGATACGATTTCATTAGAAAACTCGAAAAGAAATATTTTAATTAATGGCCAATAATACCGACTACACACAACCTCTATTTTTAGACGGGAAACCGATCGAAGTTGTCCACTATTTCTGCTATCTGAAAAGTATAATTTCCAGTAATGGTGGAGTAAATGATGATATAAGAACCCGCATCACAAAGGGTAGAACATCGTTTGGAATGCTGAATAAAGTCTGACGATCAGCATTCATCTCTAAGCGTACTAAACTCCAAATCATTGAAGCTTGTGTAAAATCCGTTGTTTTGTACGGGTTTGAAACATGGCTCACTGCCACCAGGGAAATAAATGCTCTCCAAGTATTTATAAACCGGTGGCTACGGCGAATCTTCCAGCATTTCAAACGTTACATTGTGGGCAACAACAGATCAACTGCCAATAAAAAACAAAATTCGGCGACGTAAATGAATCCACATATACCCGATCCAAGGGCGTTGGCATTTAGCCAATCGTAAATAGTGCTGCAGAAATCTAATGCACGTTTTCTAATACCTCTTTGATTTCTTTAGGTATTTTGCTTTTGAGTAGAAGCGTTTGGCGCTACCACAACATTCTGTTTTCAATTCATCATTTGATCTGCCAACCGCCAAACAGATGCAACAAGCAGTCCTCCCATTAGTTTTATTTCAGGAAGTATCCCCAAAATATAAGTTTGCATACCCGAAATTCCCCAAGAACCAGTTTATGTCGTCCCCGAAAGCCATCGCAGTGTAAAACAGCTTAATTCATTTTAAATTATTTAAGATGACTTCAAAAAAGAGTGAGGTTATCAATATGTCTGTATTTTTTAATGTTTGTACACGAATTTTCGTAACATGTAATTTTGGTCCCATTTTTTTTAGAAAATCGGAAAAACAATTCGGTCTCCTGAAATACCATCGTACCTTGCATTAGAGAGAACATTTGGTTTTTGGCCGCACAGTTCGTATGTGGAATAAACTCCCCGTAGCAGTCTTTCCCATCACTTTCAACGTCAGCATTATCGAATCGAATGTTCACAAATACTACTCCCTCTATCCTTCTTCCCATAACCTATTGTCCTAGTTCCAGCACAATTCTTTGCTTATGTTGGGATCATCCCCTAAGTACTGGTCCTTAAAAAAATATGTATTATTGCAAAACTTCCCCATTTATGAAACGATTAAAAAAATAAACATTTTTTATTTTAAAATGTAGGCTGGCAATTCGCTGCCTTAGAAATTTATGTAGATTGATATTTTGAATCGATTTCCGAATTTTTTTTATTTGGAAGAGCATCCTTAATGTTGGGTGTTATGCTTTGTCGTTTATCCCAATAACTACAATTTTTCGATTGGTTCTTTGTATTCCAGTCGGACTTTTTTATTGGAATATTTTTGAACAAAATCAAAAATTCCGGAATCAAAATATTCTTCGTAAAAAATCGGGAGGTGAATCAAACGCATCACAAAAAATGTGCACTATTTTTTGAATGTGTTGCTCATTCATTCCATGATGCGTAAATATATCACAATCTTCATATTAACTGGAGCTCATTCATTTGATATTGATGTCCTTTTTTTATTTTTTAAGTTGGTTTATTTATTTACATCTTACAGTAGGCTTAAGGCCTCATTCGTTTTTACTTTTCATTGCCGTTCTGTGTCGTTCTTTTCTGTAGAAAATATTTCTTACTTACTTGTTCTGTGACTGAACTTTCGGGTGTGGACGATATAATTATAGGATTGAATTTTGTAAATGTTTGCAAAATGTTTCTTACTTGACAAAAATATATAAATCTTTAATAATTTGAATTAAAATAAAATATTCTGACTTTTAAAACAAAATTTTTAATATTTCATTCCACAAAAAACTAATACATACAAACTCTTGGCTGTCACTTAACTTTGTATTCTATTTTCTACAGAATAGTCCGCAACAGAACAGAACGAAAAAGTAAAAACAAACTAAACATACAGTTTTTCAATTGAACAGAAACAAAACAGCTGATTCGCAACAGAACAGAACTAGTTCTGCCTTTACTCTGATCTAATAATACGGTACAAAAAAATATTTCAAATAGTACTTTTTCGACGTCCACAGTACTAAATTAAAATCTTTGTCATTTTTTCTTTGTTAACTAAAAACATACATATAATGAATTGTATTTGTTCTTGCGTTTATGTTATATTATCGAAGCAAACACTATGGTTTTATATGATACCAAACGTTATTCTTAATCCCTTTTCACACCAAAATAGAGGTTGGAGATTAAAGTTTAAATTCAAATTGGCATTCAGTTGAGAGTAAATGTGTATTTCCGACCTTAATGTTAAACTACATTGATCTTCTTCAAAACTTGGAATTTTTGAAAATGTGCATTTTCCTAAATTGTAGTGTTTCTCAAATTAAAAATAAATTTTAAGTTTCAATTTTCCGGTGGTCCTTTTTCCATTTTGGTTGGAAATTATTTCATTTGGTAGCTATTACATGATACCGAGTTTTATTGCAAATCGTTCTTAATTTAAGATCAAATTGTTTATCACCTGCATATATACGCGAGACCTGTAAAAGCATATTTAAAGACAAGCTTAAGACGTTGTACTTTTTTAAAATTCTTTCACTATGTTATATGCAATTGTTGAACGCCTAAAAGTCAAATTAGATTGAAAGTACTAAATGAACCGGAGGAGTAACACGGTATTAGGTCGGTATCACAAATTCGAGGACCGAAATTTTTCGCTATGCTTCAAAAACGTTTTGAAAAATTGTAAACTTGTTAGCACACAAACAAGGTTTTACTTAAAATGTATTTTAAGTTTGAAAAACACTATAATTTAGGAAAATACATATTTGTAAATATTCGAAGTCTTGAAGAAGATCAATGTAGTTTAACATTAAGTTCAGCACCAAACATTTACTCTCAATATGATTTGAAACTTTAATCGCAAACCATTATTTTGATGTGAAAAGAGATTAATAATAACGTTTTTAAGTATCAGATAAAACCATTGTGATTGTTTCGATAATATAACATAAGCGCAAGAATAAATACAATTCATTATATGTTTCTAGTTAATAAAGAAAAAATTACAAAGACTTCAATTTAGTACTGTAGAGGTCAAAAAAGTACTAATTAAAATATATTTTTGTACCGAAGAAAAATTTAATTTTTCATCATTGATATCAAAACATTGGAGTTATTACATATTAGAGATGGGCACCACTCACGTGATTAGCGTGAATCACCCGTGATCATTGCTTTTGAAAATTCTTTTTATTAGGAAAGTAATGCTGGAACAATTATCCATCAGACTAGCAGAACAGATCAGTACTGATTTCGAGGTCGCTAAACCATCTCATCAGCGTTATTTGTTCGAATTTACACCACTTTTGATGGTGCATACTAATGACTAGGAATATCAACTATATAATAGCCTTATTCAACAAGTTAGAATACGAAAATTGCTTCTATTCATTTCTACAAGTTAAATCTACTTCGGTTAGTATAGAATTCCCATATCTGATGATTGATTATTCCATATTTCATTTCAGTTTTTCATTTATGTATGTTTACTTAGTTTTTGTCTTTTGTAGTTGAATTTCTTAATTCAACCAACTGTAACAACGTCAACATGGAGTTTAACGGTTGTCATAGTTTTAAATATTAATGTTAGCGCGTAATTAATTGAATTGTTTTTGGTTTATGTTGAAAGGAATTGTTTGGGTCAAGTAAAAATTTGACTTTACACATTTCTTCTCTAATTAAAATTTATTTTTTGATTAAAATATTTTTATTAAGAAAGTATTATTGGAACAATTTATTCATCAGACAAGCACGACGGATCAGTAATGATAATAATTTTGATTTGATGATTTTATAAATTAAAATTTTTTCGTGATTATTCTGTGAGCTTGAGTCTTAGTTATTCTGACTAACTTTTTTCCACTCACGTGATCGTGTATAAACGGGAGCCAAAGCTATATGGTCGTGTAAGAGTAAATTTTTGTTACCGTGAGATTGCATGAGCGTGACTGAAAAGTCACTCACGATTCCACCTCTAGCACATATAAACGCAATTTTTGACATCTTGCAAGTAGTCGGACATTAAAACACACAACGCTACAAAAAATCGGCTGTATTATTAAACAGACCTGTATTATTGGATCATGGCTTACACTATAATATTTACGTATTTACATAATTGCAATGTCCTGAGGTCGGGCACTCGAGTATTTTTTCTATACAAAATTAGTTTTTTTTTTAATAAAGTATATTCTATTCATGCTATATAAGCAGTATTGTTAGTTTGTAATGAAATATATTAAAAAACATTACATATTTATGAGTTTGGAATAAAAAAAAGATCACAGTCTAATCTTAAAAAAGAAGTATGTAAAAAAGGAGTTTTATAGTACACTATTTATTCAACCACCAGAATTTTCTGGTGTTTTTGCCTCAAAGTTCTCTATTACTTAGACTTCTATCATAGATGTTTGAGTTATACAAAAAACTAGAATTGATAGTCTTATCATTATCCCGCCTATATTTGTGATAAAGTATTGGAATACTATTTTCCTCCTGGATAATATTTAATGTATATAAATATAAGAATGACTCGGGTGGACCTAGTCCCTTTTCCAGAGCGTTTGCAATGTAAGAAAAGCTGGTGTAGAATGGTGCCATTATTAAGTAATTTTCAGTGCTGTATGATGTTCTCAAAATGTAATTTCTAATTAGGTTAATGATGAAGCTATCAATTCTAATAATATTTGCTTTGCTATATAGATTTTTGTTTGAAACATATTTTCAAAAATTATTGTGCGCTGATCAAAATAACGACGTGCAAACTCTTAAACATTTTCTCTCAAACACCCGAAGTTTTTCCATGTTAAACCATATAGGACAACCGTATGTAAGAATCGGTCTTATGAGCGATTGATACATGATTATTTTTACAGAAGGTTTTATGTATTTTGAGCAAAACAGAGATTTTGATTTCCCTTAAGACAAATATCAAATATGTGTCAGAATGGAAAAATTGCTCATTTGGTTTTCAATACTATTTCATTATTATTACTTGCTAAAAGATTTATCAGTCATTAGTATTAAAACACTTGTGTACACAACAAACAGATCAATTGAAATTGGTAATTATTAAAATTATTGTACGCCTTGTGGTCGAAATTCGATCGCCAGCTTAAACGTGTACCTATTTTATTTCCATTCAATTAAATATAAAAAACTATCTAATTACTTATTCCCGTCACCATAGAATAAACAATAAACGAAATAAAATTGCATACAAACATGCACATTTATAAAAAAAATCATATCATATGTATATGTATGTAGATACTCTTAAACACTCTTATTGCTTTGCTTATGTGTTTACTTGAACCAATACTTACATAAATGAATGCGTGTACGCGTGTATTTTTAGCATTTGTAGTGGTGTCAACTTTATGAGCCTTTTATTCCTTTAATACTGAACCGATTTAAATAATATATAGCCGGGTCACTGAAACTCAACAGCTTTTACCATTTGGTAAAAGAGTGAAGAAAATCAATTGACAAACAAAGGAGAAATAGGGATCTAAAAATTTCTCTTTGCCTATTTATATATAGATTAGAATAAGCTAAAACAAATAAGGAAATATTATTTGTAAAAGAAAAATTCCAATATATACACAACAAAATATACACAACGAATTCCCCAATCCCCAAACCAACTTTTGTAACCACGTGTGTAACGCCACATAAAATACGTGTTGAAGCAATTTCGTATCATCGGTTTTTAGAAAAAGCCCTGGCAACTGGGCATTTTTCAGAAATCTCCTTTGTTATAAAAACCTAAAATAATAAAATCTCTAACTTCCTTAACTTTCTTTTTGTAACGAAATTGCTAAAACTTCAATTAAATTAAATTTAGTGATTTTCTGTACTTTATTCCAATTTTACACTATTTCTTTTTTGAGGATATTTGCTACAATATACTAACAAACGCAAGCAATTGCTGCGAATCCTTTTCGTTTTTTTTTATTTGCTTCAAAGCTTTTTATGTTACTTTTCCTATGAAAATAAAAATTAAGCAGATGAAAAATGTTGACTAGTCGCTTATTTCGGGGGAAACTAAATTTCCATTGCAATAATTAATTTAAAGTAAAAAGCTAAAACAAATAATACAAAACCAACTTCTTTTTTATGCCAAAAGTAGTATTCTGCCGCAAACAGATTTTTTTCGTCGAAATCCGTCAAATTAGCAAATAATAAAACCAAATTTCGTTGATATATTAAAACCATTTTGCTGTGTTTAATTTCAGGTTAAATTTCTAAGCCCCTGAGGAAAATTTTTATGACCAGAGTGCAGTAGTTCTGGTAATTTTTACTTATTGTAATTGCTCAATAATTTTCATTTGTATAATCAATATTACTCCATACTTTTAACACATCTGTTTTGAAGGCATATACGAGTAGTCTCGGTTCAGACTATGAAAATTGTCTTTCTGAAATTTTCTCTAATTCTCTTTCATTAATTAATTAATTGATTTTATTAATGTCTACATATTAAAATTTTTTTGTAATGGAATTCATGATTTTTGCATGTTTACCTTCGTATTCTTTTTTATTTTTTTGTATACAAATTTTTGCTCCCACCAACGACCATGAAGGAAAAGAAAGGTAAAAGAAAATCAAAAATAAAGCTGCAGTAATTTTCAGGTTGACAGTTACGAATTACAAAACACACGAGAATTTAAAAGTATATAAAAGAGTGTACTCCTTTCCAGTCTTCTCTGGCCCCGAACATCGACAAACTACCACTTTCAGAAAGAAAACTTTAATAGTTTGAACCGAGTCATAGAGAGGTATTTTCGCCATTGCATTTTCCATTCGATTTCGTCATCAGAAATGCAACTCTGAAAGTATCGAGTAACTACTTTTGAGAACCCAAACATAATAGCAACTACTCCATACTCGGTGCCCAATACTTTGGCAGCTCTGCTGACCAGCAACAACTGAGACAGTTGCTAGTTAGCAACCCACACAAGTGCTGCTTGAAACTAAAAATGTTTTGCCGAAGCCAACTGTGATTAATCGATTGGTCTTTAAAATTAATCGTTTATGCAAATATATTGACATAAAATGCTAGTGTATATAATAAAAAAATTTCCTGCATAAAATTAGTTAAAAGGTCAGGCAAGCAAATGGCAGTTATGGAGAAATCAAGGACAGAGAATAAAGATTTTTTTTATTTAATAAATGTTAGAAATCCAATAGCAACTGAAATTGTAACTTAAAGTGCATAGGAAAAGACAGATCATAGTCTTTCGTGTCAATCGAGCTCTAAGCACTCAGGCTAGTGGACTATTACACTGCCAACTGTCATGTGTTACAGCCGAACAAAAGATCATATTATGATTGAGCTACAGTTTTTTTTTGAGGATATCAGATGCTCAGATCCGTAGGTTTTTCTCAAGCGTATTTAGATCCTTAGGAGTGCAATCCTGCAGGAACCCCTTTTCGAAAAAAAAATATTAGAACCTTGAAACTATATCATTGTGAAATAGAGCTGTAGCTATGCTGCCGTGCATTGGAGAAACGCAGTAATAAACTTCACTTACTGCCTTTTTAGAAATGGAAACCAAGAAGTCTGTCGAAGATGTCTTCTGTCCGCTTGTCAAAAATTAGAGAGGAAATATTATTTATGTGCGTGAAGATAAATTTTTATCTATCTAGACACAAACCATGGAGGTTAACAGGACTCTGTTAACATATTAACATAACTCTGTTAAACATTAAAAAATTGTCTTTTTGCATTAAAAATTTAAAAATTATCACATTTAAAAAAAAAACTAAAATATCTTATATACAACAAGTGTTTTCCAAAATATATTTATAAAAACTACATACTATTTCGAACTAAGTCACGTACTAAAACACGTTTGAAAAAAAATTGCACAAAAATGAACTTTGTCCTTTTCCCACAAATGGTAGGAGATGGGCGAAAAATAATTCTTGGGAGGATTCGTAGTCGTTTCTAGATGAATGCCCAATAGTCAGAAGTCCTTACAGTGCTTTTTTTGGAATTTGTAAAAGATTTCAGAAAAAACAGTAAAAAATTACGTTTTGAAAAAAGGGTGAAATTTAACATTTTCATAAATAGAAATTTTTTGAGAGTAAAAAAATCGGCCAAAATCGAAATGGTGGGGACGAAGTGGAAAATAGGGTAGAAGCACAAGGCATCGTAAGATTCAGAACTGAAAAGATTACATAAGGTATCGCAAAAATGGAAAAAAGGACAAGATGGGAAAAAATCTACAAAACGGAAATAAATCGCTATAACAGAAAAAATACCGAATTTCCAAAGCTGAAAAATCGCAAAATTAAAATGGTCGCCAAAATTAAAAAATCAAAAAAGCGAAGACAAATTTGTGAAATAAAAAAGAAATTGGCAAAATGGAAAAAAACGTCAAAGTGAAGGAATTTTCATTAGTGAAAAAACAGTACCAGAATTAGAACATTTTCCCAAAACAGTAGAAGTTGATAAAATCGCTACATTGAAAAAATCTAAAAAAAATGGAAAAAACTTGATAACGAAAAAAGAGAATCCCAAAAGCCAATCGAAACCGACAAAATATTTAAAATTACCGAAATAAAAAAGCGCAAAAATTTTAAAAATCTCTTAATTAGCAAAAACTCAATAACAATGAAAAATAAATAAATAGACGAAAACGCCAAAAAATTAAAAAAAATTGCTGAAACAGATAAAACTGAAAAAATCGATGAAATTACAAAATATGGTCCAGTTAAATTAAACAAATACATTCAAAAACGAAAAAAGCGTTGCTAAAAGCCTAAAAAAATTGATAAAACTTCAAAGATTGACTAAAAATAGCCAAAACTAAGAAATATCGAGAAATCTGCTCGGCTGCTATTTTTGTTGTGGAGTTACATATAACGTTACAAAAAGATCTAGAAAAATATTTCAGTTGAAAATTAAATTATGTTCCTGGACAAACAAGTGCGGAATCCTCTGTGCGCTATTCGAACTCGCACTTGGCTGATTTTTTATAATTCTTTTACGAAAACATTTCTATAAACAGGCAGTATGCAGACATTACAGTGCAATATTTTGACTAAAATTGGTAATTAAACTTAAAGTAGTTAATGAGATATTCAATCAAATAATATTTAATTGTTTATTGCAAAATAAAAATCTTAATTCTGAAATTTTAAAACAACTTATGTTTTTATTTTATATTGAATAATTTATTGTTCTTGAGTTTATATGTACTTAAACGATTATTGAAAATTAAAAGTGGCTGAGGAATGGCTAATATATTTATGTGTTCTCTCTTATTTGTGATTATTTATTTTACGTGAGCAACATAATTCTATAAAGTGTTATTAAATAAAATACAATATTGTGGAAATAAATAAATAAGTATATTTTGGTGCTTATTAATAATGTTGAAAGAGTTCAAAGCGACTTAAGTCAATATGTTTCTTCTTTTAATATCTAGAACAAAAATTATTTTAAATGTTTAATAGTACTATTTCCCATATTTAATATTTTACCTACATATATAGTAAATATGTAGGTAAAATATTAATTATGGGAAATAGTGGGATTAAACATTTAAATTACTGAAATTTTAGCAATTTCCATAAAAAGCACCAAAAATTATTTTAATATCTAAAAAAAAACGAGTTCGAGGAAAAACTAAAGCCTTTTTGATGATGATCATTATAGTTCACAAAAATCTTTTCTTTCTTAAGTCGAGTTAGGCGGTTTATGTTTGTTACCACAGAAATGTATTTGCATTAATATTAATCTTTCTCTTTTGAATTTAATAAAATTCACTTTACCTAAAAGCTTTTTAAATAAACAAAAATATGATAAAATCGTATGAAAATATCTGTACAAGGTGAGCAAACAAGAGTTTAAACACAAGATGACCACTTCAAAGCACAAGTAAGACAGCCTGTGCTACAACCAAAAATGTTAAAAAAGTTGTGCAAAGAGTCACTTTTGAAAAGCAAAGACAATGAAAAAATTTGTTTTCATACTCTTGGGAAACTGGTGGGAACGTATAAGTTCTTCGTTATAAGCGATAATTTGTAATAACCGGTTCGCTATAAGAGAACTCCACTCTACATAAACAAATATATGACAACTTTTTTGAATACATGCAACTGTTTGACAGCAGAAACTTGCTTTGATAACTTTTACGTATGAGTCATATTAATTTATATTGAATTTTATATAAATCATACGTTTATGACATTAATAGCATTTCATGTAGAATTTATTAAGATACATACGAAGCAGTTACAGTGACTGATAATTAAAATAATAAAATAATAAAATAAAAAAATAACACAAAACTAAGTTCCGGAAATTGGTAGCCAACTACTCGCTAAAAAGTCTTCAAAAAGAATTTTTTTAACATTTAAACTTACACTTTATCACTCTTATAATCGAATTCCGAATTCGAAAACTCATCGAAGAAGTTCTTACAGATCACCTGTATCATCAAATTTCTGTACTATTTCCATCACTATGTCAACATGTTTTTCGTAAAGCAATAAACGCATTCACGACAGCAGGCTACTGACTACAATCTATCAAAAATTAAATACATGTGTTTGTATGAAAATGATTATTTTCACGACTACACCGCTGCAGTTTGTTGTCCACGCTACTTTTGTCGTGTAGGCAAATTAAACTAATTTTTATTTTTGTTGGCTACGAAACAAAAAAAGAGTTGACAATGTAACAAAATATTTAAAGCAAATTAGTGCTAAGAAATATTTTTTCAATGTAAAATAAAATAAAATGCAAAAATTGCAATTCGTTTTTTTGGTGTTAACTTTTTGTGTAAAAATAATTTTTGCATAAAAATAAGGACGATGAAATTCCTGCATATTGAATCAATATATTCCGTGTTTACCTTTTTCTAAAATCTTAAAAATTCAATAAAGCAATAAAAAGGCCGCTGAGTCAATTATATCGGGACAATTGCGAAAATGCTCAAAATTTATCAATATTTAGAAAAGACCGTAAAATCTTCTGAAACGAGCTGCAAACGCAAGGAATGTGAAAAACTCGCAAAAAACTACAAAAATTACGAAAATTTGCGATAACTTCTAATCATTGGGGGAAAAATTGTTTAATATCAGTTAAAAGTCGATAAAACAATTAAATATATATAAAGTCACTCACATTTCAAAAAACGCGAAATTTCGCGAAATGTAGCAAAATTTAGAAATGCCGAAAAGTGTCCTAAAACGAGCTAAAAATGCAAGGATTGTAAAAATCTCGCAAAAAAACTACAAGAGTTACTAAAATAACTTCCAATCATTGGAAAAACAAAAATATTTAATATTATTTCAAAGTCGATGAAACAATAAAAAATTGTAAGTCAACCACATTGAAAAAAATGCGAAATCTGCGAAAAGTTGCAAAGTTTTGAAAAAGCCGTAAAATCTTCTAAAAATATCTAAAAATGTAAGGAGTGTGAATGTAAATCACATTCCTTAAGTTTTTACCTTCATATAGGAAGTTTTACGTCTTTTTCTAAATTTTTCTACTTTTCGAGGGTTTTCACTATTTTTGCAATATGAGCAACTCTTTGTCATTTCATAGCTTCATTGAATTGTACTGTTTGAAAAACGGTCACTTTGAGACAGCAAAAAATCGCAAGTGGCACCACTGAAATATAAATGAATCTGCTGCTTGTTATGTATCTGTGGTTTTCAAAATAATTAAGTAGCTGGCAACAACGAGACGTTTGTAGACATATAGCCATGTGGCCTGCTGTCGTGAAAGTGTTTATAGCTTAAGTCTCGTTAAACTAGAAGTAATCTTTTGGAACTCACCAGTATTGTCTATAATGGTTTTACAAATAAATAAAAAGGTTTTACAACCTAATGTGATATGCACCGATTTTAGTAGGGCGTTCGATAATGATAAACACAATATTTTATTGCACAAATTATTACTTATGGGCTTTAATTACTCTGTTTTAAAATGGTTAAACTCATATCTATTAAAACGACTCAACAGGTCAAATTTAGGAATGTTATCTCGAAAATCATTCCAGTACATTTTGGTGCTCCTGAAGGCAGTCACCTGGGTCCAATTGTGTTCACTTTATTCATCAATGATCTTCCTACTGTTGTTTTGCATTCTAAAGTACTGATGTATGCCGATGATGTAAATTTTGAACTCTTTTAATCTTAATGGACATACTTTATTAAGTGCCGATTTTCGGAATTTTGCTCAATGGTGCGGATTTAATTTATTGGACTTAAATATTATGAAATGCAAACACATGTCATTTTTCAGACACAATTCGATTGAGACTTCTTATTATATTGATACTGCTATTTTAAAATACAGTTCAAAACATATTGGATCTTGGCATACTGATGGATCATAGGCTCCACTTTCGTGATCACCAGGGCAAGCTTTTTATACTTTTTGCATGTAAAATATGCATTTCCATATATTTAAAATTTTTTCCAAAAAAAGCATTTTTGATATAACTTGCATAAATTTGCATATTACGCGAATTAGCAACACTTTTTAACAAAAATTGCTTGTGATAACTGACGCAGCTGCATATATGGTCTTCACAATGTGATCACTAAACATTCTTTATCCAAAAATTTTCCATGTGACATGTCTTGCTCATGGTTCGCATTAAATTGCAGATTTTGTTAGCTTACATTTTGCAATGTTAACTATTTTGTTACAAATTGCGAAGCCGTTTTTCTTAAGGAAAAACTTCATACATACAAAGTATGTAGTTTTTTTTCCAAATAAACTTATTTTCTTAATTAATGTTCAGGCGCACTCTCGTATCAATTTAATTAATTCTATGTTCCCAAGCCCTGTTTCACTTGATGGGAATCTTGGTTAAAAAGGCTGCTGTATATTATTGCGACAGCTTTACAGAAATAAGCAGCGTTTTAAATGAGCTTTCTAATGATGAGGCAGAGTCGATATGTAATACAAAGGCTTTATTTAAGAATTCATCGGTAAAAAGAGATTTAGCATACAATATTGAATGTATTTCCCACAGTTCATCAAATTGCAAACCAAAGGACTTCCTTTACATAAAAGTTCATCCGTCCTAGAAGACGTAAAATAAAAATGTAAAATAAAAACTTTAAAATATTAAGAATAAAATATTTATTTAAAAACTTAACTTAAGTTTTTAATCATTGGACTTCAAAAATTGACCCAGACTAAGAACAATATATACAGTAGCATCGACTGATGTTGAATCAATATTTTCAATCTATTCTATTGCTTTGTGCTTCAATCTAAGATCCTTTCAATTTGAAAACTTAAAAAAATATCATTATAATAAACATTTGTTTAAAAAAACTGATTAAAAGTTATTAGTCTGTGTTTTCTCGGGTGCATATTTTTGCGCATATTTTAAAGTATTTTTTGGAATATTTTCGTGCATATTTTAATAATTTTTGTGCATATTTAAACTAAGACTTTTGAGCACATATTTTTAATGCTAAATATGGAGTACTTGGAATTTCTAGGCCCTTATATTATAAAACTTTTATATACAGTCGAACTTCCATAACTCGAACTTTTCTAACTCTCTAACTTGAACTAATTTGTTTGGCAGTAGCATTAAAAGAACAAATCACATAAAATTTTGCTTCCGTAACTTGAAGTTCCATAACTCGGAATTCTCTATAACTCGAACAAAAAACATACACATGAATGAAGGAAAATATAAACTTATAAAAGAAGTCGAAGATGAATTGAAGAAAAAGGAAGCAGCTGTTAAATATGGTATCCCGGCAAGCACGGTCTCAACAATTTTCAATTTAGTTTATGTAGTAAAAGAGTTAAGGCCCCAATTGAGGTAGATAATGAGCTCTATACAACTGGCTTTCCTAGAGATGATGATATTGTTGAGCATAATTGCCTTGAATCAGAGGGTCCAATCTTAAGCGGAACTGGAACTGATGTCGTAAGTTCGGTAGAAGAAACTTCTCAAAAGCCAACAAGAAATGATGTAGAAAGTTCTTTCCGAACACTAAATTATTATTTTCAGACAAATGACACAACAGCTGAGGAGCACTAAAAAGCTTTGGAGCATATTGGAGTTATTTTTTACTGAAAATAACAAGAGAAAAAAGTAAATTTTCATTCACTTATTTCAGTAGTTTTCTATTAGAGGCCATTTTAAATAAAAATACGTAATACTAAAACCATTTATTCGATTTTGACAAAAAACTCTGTAACTCGAAGTCTCCGTAAGTCGAAGTTTCTTTTGGGATAGTGGTGATTCGAGTTATAGAAGTTCGACTGTACCTCTCTTGTTCGACCAATTCGTGAGTATGGGTTAATTTTCTTCAACGTTCCTGTAAGACCGACCAGCAATTTTGAGCTCTTGGCATTAAAATACTACCGTATATGCTAATAATGAACCTTTTCATCGCGAATGTGTTAACTTCATATAAATGCTACCACATTATGGACATACTATCTGAGAGTAGTGACGTACTGAAGAGAAATCTTACTTTATATCTAAATTGTTGAACCAATTATTTTTATATAATACTGCATTTGTTATTAATATTTAATCAGTAAAGTTGTAAAAATCTATTGACCTAATAAATAAATAAATAAATTTAACACATTAGAATACGAAAATTACTTCTATTTTTATATCTCACCATCCTACATGGAAAGAATACGAGTATTCGAAAGAAAATGTTTATGGACTTGTACGTCCTTGTATAGATCGTCACAAAGTACTTATGTGAAATACGTTTCAAATAAAAAATTGTATAATACAGCAAAAATTTTCATTACAAAATACAATATATTGATTTTCGTATATACTACGCTAAATAAATAAAATAATTATTTGTAAAATAAAATTTATTATTTCTGGGACTTTGTATATATGTAGATAGAACTATTATTGTAACTAGTGCTTATTATAGTTTAAAGTTGTTCAAAGTTGTAAATAAATAAACAAACAAGCCAAAAAAAAATGTTGCTTAAATTTTCATATTAGAGAGTTTTTTGCTTGTCCTCTAAATTTTTTTTTCAATGTAACTTAGGGCTTTTATGAATTCATATGACGATATGAAACACTGCCTACAACTCGTAATGAAATTCTATTTTTTACAGGTTGGTCCGTTACGGCCAAGTGACATTTCGAAAAGGTAAGCATTTTCATTGCTTTTTCATGTAACAGATACGATCAACTGACACGGGTACATTTACGATTCAACATTTACGGTCAGCTAAAGAGACCTTTAATCAAAAAAGAGAAAAGTCAGATTTGAACTCGAGCCAAACGATAACTTTTCAACTTAAGCTAAGGCAATTCAAATAAATTTCATATAAATATTAATTTTAACTTAACTTAAAACTTAGATTTATAAAAGTTTATATCTTTCGTTCTTACAAAAAAATATGTGGTCAATTTACTTAAAAATTGTTTTTCAGTCTCATAAGATTCTTCTTGCTAAATTTTCAACACTGGCAACTATTGTCATTCATTGTTAAATGTATGTAGTATATACGATTGTGTGCTCATAATGAGGATAAATATCTGTATGTCATTTTGTTTAAACAGTTTCGAAATCATAATTAAAAACTTTAAGCTTCAGGGATATCTGTTTTGTGTGAAAAAGGAAACAAAAAAAAGATAAAGAGAAGAAATCATGAATTACAAAGAAAATTAATTAAATATGTAAAAAGTACGAGTATGTACATATATGTGATTCAAACCACACACACAAAAGTAAAATTAGAAATAAAACAAATTAATAATTTTTGTCGATTTCACTGCATTCCTCCAAATAACAAGATGACTGAGATCGGGTGTATTAGAAAATTCTAATAGTTTTATTCTCCGTTATTGATTTTCGTGCGATTTCGAGTAGTTGCCGCCTTGCACGTTCCCCACCATCAATTCACGACAACACTGCTTATGCTGTCTTTACACACTATGTATTTCACAGTGTGCTTGTCAAATTTCCAACTGTAAAATGCATACATTGTGTGTAACAGCAAAAAAAAATGTTGCTTCTGTAAATGTCATGCCACTTTTACAGTGCAAAAATTACAATTAGAGCGTGTTCTATTTTCAGCTGACAAACTATCTGACACCAGCTGTTTTGCAAGTCAACTGTATATGGCGGCAAGAACAAAGCGTTTGCGATTCGGAAAATTATTAAAAATGTGTTGAATATATATTTTAAAAACGTGTTTATACATATTCTGCAAAAGAACAAAATTTTTAATTACTTAAATACAATTGTTGTAATCTATTATACATTATGTCAGACGAAACCAAAAACTCAGGTGTAAAAGCAAAAATTATAAACCATCTGTAAATGTACAATTTTGACAAACATGAGAAATAACAGATATATTTTCATGCTGACAAACACACTGTAAAATACATATTGTAAAGGCAGCATTAGTGAGCAAACAAACAGCAGCACATGTTAATATAACGTGCGAGTCTTATTGAACAAGAGTGTACCCGCATTAAAATATTATAACGAATCTTGTTGAATTAAAATTATTTCAGTTTGAAACAAAATAAATTGCATATAGAATGAATATGTTCTCAGCATGAAATTCATTTAATTGAATTAATACGACCTAACACGAAATTCTTTTAAAATTAAACCGATACTCATATTAAAATAACACTAAATATTTGTTGGTTCAAAATGATGCCCTTAATTAAATAAATACCCCATCAAAAATTTAATAAAAACCATTTCTATTATGTATTTACTTTATTAATATTTATTTTATTTGCATACATTCGGTGCTAACGCCAAATCATCAGTAGACCTTAAACCATATTTTTTAAAAGTTTCAAACCTCTTATCTTATACGAAAACATTTAAAAACCCAATGAGAAATTCTTAAACTTTTGTAATTTTTGAAATTCTCATAGAAATTCGTGGAATACTTATTGGCAATTTAAAGTTATTGATTTAAAATGAAGAAAGATTCTCTTAACACTACTCAATGTTGATTTTATCAAATCCAAAGTTAATTTAACGTAATAGTTTTTTTATTTTACTACGAAGCTGAGTTCAACATTGCACAATGTTATTTTAACTACGAAAAATGTTCAATCTACTATTTTTTAGTTCAAATTTTAAGTTTTAAACATTGAATCAACAAAGTCAATATTTTTTACATGCCATAAAATCTCAATATTGTTTAATTTTGGTTTTACATGGATGTTTTTTTTCGGTGTGTATGTAAGTAAAATAATAAAGGATTAATTTATCAAGGATTTATTAAGGATATAAATTTTTGTTTATTTTGTAAAAGTTTGGAATGTCGAAACACTAAAAACGTTATTTTATTTTATGAATATGTGATTTTTTTTATTTTTTTTTACTAATTTTAAAAAATGTATTCCCAAAAACATTGTGATTTTTAATGCTCTATTTCGTGAATTTTAATATTAAAATAAAAGAGCTTAAATTGTTTATATGTATATCTTTGTTTTGTTGTCATCATTGATCAAAGTCGAATTTGCATCACCATTGGCGGGTTAAAATGAAAGATTTTATATGAAATAAAAAGCGGCAGTGAAAAAAGGCACTACGAAATGGTTTAGTATTTTGAAACACTCAAATAGATTTATAACTGAATTTTTTGTATCAATGAAATCAAAACTATACCGAAGGCAAAACTCTTCTGATATTAGTTCATATTTACATTGCTTATATGTATGTAGATGAATGTACATATCGTTCTTTAGAAAATGAGTTTAAAGTTTTAAATTACACACATCATAATCGAAAAATAAAAAATAGCCTCTCTTCAAGACGTGAGGAAACATGATATATATTTGTATGAATTTCTTTCACAAGATGAAGAACGATACGACGAATTATTCTGCATTCTTAATTCAAAAATCAAAAATCGAATATCTTTATAAAATGCAGTGTTTTTTTATGAAAAGCAACTTAATAGTTTTAAAGGAAGATTCTGACCGAAAACGAAACAAATTCAAATAAAGTAAAATAAATAATTCAATACCTCTTTCCGCTTCTTCCCGAACTCATAGAGTACCGATCTCATTTATGCCTTATGCCTGAAAATAAATTCGCAGTGTTAATTTCTGATACTCTACCACCAATTCATGATCGTCGATACCAACGGGATGTTCTTAAGGTTTACACTGACGGATCCAAATCAAGTTTAGGGGCAGAAGGGTGCATTCCTCAATTTCAACAGAAGATGCGTTTTAAACAATTAGATCATTGTAGTATAAGTCAAGCCAAAATATCGGCCATAAAAAGGCCAGTTAACTGGTTAAGATACAACAGGGGACATGATCAGAATATTCGAATATGTACCGACAGCGAGTTTGGTCAGGATATTCGAATATGTACCGACAGCAAGGCTGCACTAAACGCTCTACATGGCGTATATAGAACATCTAAGCTGGTAAAGGAATGCCGGACATCCTTAAATGAGATGGCGTCTTATTCCAACCTGCACCTAACAGACGTCCCCGGCAACTTAATTGCGGACAAGCTACCCAATGAAAGCTCTCGTTTGCAAGAACGGAACACCGACCGGGTAGTAGGTGTCCCAATAAAGAGCTGTAAAATGCTCATACAGCAGAAACTTATAGGGCTAGCACAATCTAGATGGTTCAATAAATCTACATATGGAGTCTCTGGATCAACCTGGCTCTAATATGATCGAGCTAAGTCTGACAGCATACTGGGGATCCCTCGACATCAGCTGCGTATACTCGAGGCAGTCCTAACAAGATACTGTTTTATAGGTGGCCATGCAAATAGACTGAATCTCCCTTTCAACGACTTCTGCAATTGTCAAAATGAGCAGAATTGAAAAACTGCCAATCGCCTCCTCTATCAATGTCTAGCTCTGTCCTATCACAGAATCATGTACCTAGGTAGCTCGATATTACCCGAACTCGCAGACCTTACGGAATGCAAACTGAAAAGTATAAACCAGTTTATTCGCAAAACGGGTTGGTTCAACACCGATCACAATATAGGACAGAGGAGAATTTCTTTTCACTGTCCACATCAGGTATCACAAAGGGATCTATTTGTGGACCCAAGTGGGCCAGTTGCTTGCAACTGGAAGCCTGTGCAACCTAACCCAATTTAGATATTCAATAAAGAAAAATTTACGTAATTTATAAAACTTATTTGATACATTTCAAAAAGTATTTTATTTATTAGACTAGCTCGTCTAGACTAGCTTCACAAAAAAACGTTTTTGAAAGAAGATATCGCGCCATATCTCGAATAATATGTATTTGTTGTGAGTTAAAAGCCTTCTTGAGAAAAAGTTAAACTAATCATGATTTCAAATAAACAAAATCAGAATTAATTGATTAATAATGAATTTGAATAATACAATTTTGTAGATTCACCAAATCAGGTTTTGATTAATCAAAATTGTTTGAATAATGGATTAATCCCACATCCCTAAAAATGATTAACCCATTTAGTGATAGAAACTTAAATTTAAAAAAATCAAAATTAATCATGAATTTGAATAATCACATTTTTTTCATTCATCAAATAATCGAATAATCAGATTTTGATTAATCAAAAATCTTTGAATAATGGATTAATCGAACTTTCCTAATAATAATAATCATACTTAGTGATAGAAACTTGAATAAACAAAGTCAAAAATAATTGATTAATCATAAATTTGAAAAATCACATTATTTTATTCTTCAAACAGCCAATTAAGCAGATTCTGATTAATCAAAAATGTTTGAATAATAGATTAATCCCACATCCCTAAAAATGATTATCCCATTTAGTGATAGAAACTTGAATAAAAAAATCAAAATTAATTGATTAATTATGAATTTGAATAATCACTTCTTTTTTTATTCATAAAATAGTCGATTAATGAGATTTTGATCAATCAAAAATGTTTGAATAATGGATTAATCCAACATCCCTAAAAATGATTAACCCATTTAGTGATAGAAACTTGAATTAAAAAAAAAATCAAAATTAATTGATTAATTATGAATTTGAATAATCCCTTTTTTTGATTTATCGAATAATTAGATTTTGATTAATTAAAATTGTTTGAACAATGGACTAATCGAACTTCCTTAATAATAGCTTTCCCATTCAGTGATGGAATCTTGAATCGCTTTTGAATAGAAAATTATTAACTTTTAACTTTATCGATATTTTGTAATATAAAATTATATTACACTTTTTATAATCGGCTTAATAATAAAGGAAGTGCAAAATGTCACTTAGCAAAAAATCCAATCGTATTAACATTTCCATATAAGTCGTCATACGACGTAAACGAATTATGTAATCGATGTTCAAATTTACCATCAATATTTGATTAGTTGTTGTAAGAGTTATTAACATACAACTCTTACAATAGGTTATAAACTGTACGAGTTGCAGGTGTGTTTTTTTTATTGAAAATAACTTTGAAAATATGTTCATTGAAATTTGCTTTTATTACAATTTTATGCCCGCAGCTTTTGCAATTCCAATATACGTATTTGAATTATTAAATTTATATATTTATATGTTTTCATTTATTTTTATTCTTTCAGCTTTTTCCCTCTTATCAAAGAATTACAATGCAAGCACTAAGTGAGTAAAGTTTTTATGTATTCGTTGTACAAGAAATTAATTTTTATTACACATACAAAAATATAAATTTTGAAACTTTACATGAAAAAGAAAATCTAAAGGATTTATTTATAAAATGAAAGCAATCCTTGAGTTATTTTAACAATATTAAAAAAATATTCATTAAAATATTACAACATGTGCTCAGCACTTCACTTTTACTTAATAATATTATTCATTTATTTCCACATATAATCCAGAGTAACATGACTTTTTATGAGCAGACAGCAGTAGAAAAGTGCACTAACGTTAATAAGATAAGTTGAAAACTTAAAAGATGATTTAAATAGTTAAAGTTGCAGTTTGGTTTTATATTGACTAACACTTCCATAATTTGGAAGCAAAAAGACTGACTTAATGAATAGTTCGGTCTGTTTTTTTTTCTTGCGGTAAAAACAAAAAAATCTATTTAAAAAAATAATCGAAATAAAATCGAACAAAGAAAAGTTGATAACAGCATCTCATCAGCGACCTCGAGATCAATACTGATCCGTTCTGCTAGTCTGATGAATAAATTTTTCCAATATTAGTTTCTTAATAAAAATAATTTGAATTTATCAAAAATTTCTTAAAAATTAAAAAAAAAGAAATTTGTAAAATCAGATTCAAATTTGAGCAAAGAATTCCTTTCAATATAAACCAAAATAGAGTTCAACTAATAACGTACAAACACTATTTCAATTACTTCAAAAAGTTATTTGTTTTGGGCCATTAAAAGTTTATTGAAAAGTTTAAAATTACAAATGTTTACATAAAAACAACCATAATTACTTAATATGCAAACAAAGAATGTACAACCGATTAATGATACTTTTTGATTAATCAAGAGCTTTGAGCAGTAGAAATACTGACTAATCTAATATTTAAGATTTTGGTTTCTCAAAAATGAATAAAAATAGAAAATAGCTAATGTTTTATTTTGTCCCTTTTTTGTTTTGTTTAGCTCACCTGTAAAAATGTTTTTGAAATGAAAAATTGTTGAGATGAAACTTCTCCATTTCTCTTTATTTTTCGCAACATTTTTTTTACTGCAACATGAAAGAATATGACATATTGTGATAAACATTTCCTGCTTCATTGTTCTTTTTTAATATGAGAACAAAATATTTTATTGCGACTTTTTAAGAATGCACAATGGGGTAAATTGAGTATGTTTTGGAAATAAGAAAGATTAACTTTTTTCGTTGTGGCGAAGTTGCAACACAGCACAGGATATATCGAATATGACATTAAAATGCTAAAGTTTGACGTAATTATGAGGTGCGTTCGAGTACTTTTATAGTAAAATGTAGTAAATGAGTAATTACTGAGTAAACTGAAAATTTTTTCTCGAAAAAAAAAACTTTTGCCCAAAAAAGTACGCGAACGTAAAAATTTTAAAAATAAGTAAGATTAAGGAAACAGCTGATTGCAAATAAATACAGTATTAAAATATATTAACACTTTGGACTACTCAACTTTTTTTCTTGTTGGTACTCGATGCAATATTTATTATAACACGAACATTAAATGAAGGAGAATGGATCATATATTGATAAATGTTTTATTTAATGTCGGCAATTATGTATGGAATACAATATCAAATAAATGTCCACCTCTGTTAGCCTCACAAATGCGACCCCTTTTGAGCACATTTTTCATTACATTCTCACACATTTCCACGCGGTATTTCATTAATTTCTTCACGAATATTTTGTTTGAGTTGCTCAAGAGTTTCTGGTTTGTTTGCATAAACCTTGCTTTTCAGATATCCACACAAAAAAGTCCGGAGCAACCGTGGAGGCCAATCAACATCACCACTTCTTGAAATAACTTGTTGTGGAAAGATATCTCGCAGTAATTCCATTGTAATCCTGGCTGTATGCGATGTGGCACCATCTTATTGATACAACATGTTTATCAAGCCCAAAGCATGCAGTTGTGGCGTTAAAAATTTTTCAATCATATCACGATATCGCTCCCCACTCACTGTTACCGTTTCGCCGTTTTCATTTTTAAAGAAGGTCGAATGATTCCTCCTGACCAAATTGCGCACCAGACTGTCACTTTTAATGGATGCAAAATTAACTGATAAATAATTTTGCCAGAACCGACTCTTCTGTTTATTCAAATATCTATTCAAATGAAAACTTGCATCGTCGCTTATTGTAATTTTTTCATGAAAATCGGGGTTGTCATGGGCAAGCTGTAACATCCTATTGGCATATGTAAGGCCGCGTAAATGGTCTTGTGGAAGAAGCTCTTGTGTCAACTGAATCTTAAATGAAAACAAATGCAAATCCTTGTGCAAAATTGTGGCCAAAGTTTTTCTTTGATGACCAAGCTCCTGAGCACGGCGTCAAATTGAGGTTGATGGATTATTTTGAAAACTTTCTAGAGCAGCAGTAATGTTTTCAGCCGATCTTGCAGTACATTGTGGTCCATGCTTGGGCCTTTCATCTACAGACCCTCTTTCTTCGAAATCATTCCCTACACGATAAATAGTGCGTTTTGTTGGCACGTTGTTTCTCTCAAAAAATTTAACGTAACTTTCTTATCGATGATTGATTTTGATAAAATATCTTAGCGATTAAAACACATTGGTTTATCGAATATTTTTTCATAATAAATTTGCCACGTGTCTACTTCACGACTGCCAAATAGGAACTGTCAAGACTAATATCTACCAAAATGGCGGCAAAACAAAGTAGTATACCTTCCCGGCGGACATCCTGTATATCTGATCCTTCCATTTATGGATCCGATGTTTGGAAGCAACATGTTGAGCAGATTCCCAACAAAAAACTAGATTTTTAGAAGAAGTAAGAATTTCGCCCGCCTTAGAAATGTGCTTTTTTAAAGGGCTTGCAAAAAACAAGCAGAATTATCTCAATCTATCGTTGATGCAATTGGATGACGCAATAAGACGAAGATACAAGATATTAGCGTATTTTTAATGCTCTGAACGAAGTGCAGTTTCATGGCCAAAAAGGCAACACCCAACTAGGACATCGCGAATAAAAATCATGCACTCTGGAGGAGTATTTCGATGAAGGAATTATAGTATAACTCCATTATAACCATATAATTCAGTCATAGTATATTGTGCTTAGATCATGGTTGCGTCAACCATGTTTTTTCTTTGCGCGTATGTACATACAATAAGCGATAATAAATATTAACTTTTTATGGAATATGCAACACCCTGCATTTGAATCTCCCCAATTTTTTTATGAATTGTGTAAAGTAGCCATAAAGTCATACGCACAAAATTCGGTATCTTTAGCTAATGTAGTTCTCTAGAAATATGTTGATTAATTTCTGAATTGTATAGCAAGTATCACAACTTGCGCAAGTAAGAGCCTTAATGACAAAGCTGCGGCCACAAAATTTGATCGCCGTAACTAATAATGTTTGCAGATACACATATCGTCATCGAAAATTTAAAAGTACGTGTCATCAAAAAAATCAAAATCGAGTTTTTGATTGATTATGATTCGTTAGGTTATATGACATGTCTCTACCAATTTTAAGATTTTTGCGACCAAAAATAACGCTTTTATATCCATAATTCAAAATAACATATCAGCATGTGCAAGATTTTTACAAGTCAAATGAACGTGTCATCATATAAAATAAATACTTATAACTTTAAACAGTTATTTAAAAATTTAGGGAACAAATTGGAGAGCCTACGGTTAATATGATCCGTGCTTTAGGTTATGATCCATCGGGAACCATTTATTTTCAAACTGATATTAAAAAAGATTATAAGATTCTTCCACAACGAGCAGACAAAAAATCCGAATTTATCCATCCTAACCTCTTGTATCCTGAAAAAATAAAAATTTCTAAAAAGAAATGGCAGCATTTACAGGACCTTAAATTATTGCTTCCTTAGGACTGTCATTATTTTTATGATAATATTCCATTTGAACATTAAATTGTTTTATTTTCTGTATACTCATTTTTTTGAACTTAAATTTCATACATAATTGTGTTTTGTATTACAGTACGAACTCGATTTGCGCAACCGAATGAAAATCGGGATGGTTACTTTCACCGAAAAATCGCAATAACCGACCGTTAAATACTTAAAATAAAAACACACCAATATTTAACTCAAATTCATTTATTTTTATTATTTTAACAACAACAAAATTCATTTATTAAGTAAATTAAATACTTTAGACATAAATAGTAAATAAGAAGAATGCTGAAATTTGGTATTAATTGTAGACTTTTTAATATTTTGGGAAATTGCAGCTTTCTTTTTTATAAGAAATGCTATTTTTAAAATTTGAAGGGCTTTTTGTGCTTTTTTCAATTTGTTGTATATTCTTTGAAATTTTTTTTAAATTTTGTGATAATGAAAATTTTTTAAGCGCCGTTTGTGTGTAGAATTTAATAGTAGAGAGATTAAAATGAACAATAAATCTGATACAAAAACCCGACTTCAGTACAAAGATCAAATCGAATAAAGACCCTTTCAAATAACTTTAATCATGTCACCGCCCGACTTCCAATTAAATTTCTATGGGGCCAAATTGCAAGCTTACACTTTCACATATAAATCAGGCCATTAATGCAGGAGTTATGTATTAAACAATATCTCGGCCAGGCATATTCTCCGTACGATTGAATTATGAAACTATACTGCAAGCATGAAGTTGCGCGTGTAAAAACATAAAAAAAATTGACGAATTGATAACTTCCTCTTTTTTTGAAGACGGTTTTAAAATTATCAACTTTAACATATGGAAAACATTTTAAAGATGAGTTGGTTCTTTGGTGAAACCTTAATTACTTGTTAAAACATAAATGCAGACAGACAATTGTCTAAAATTTAATAAAATACAGAAAAGGTTGCACTTATTGAGAATGCAATGTCAAAAAAAATATCTGTTGCAATAATCGGTGTTTGCGCAAATCGAGCTCGCACTGTATTTAAATTATAAAACTATTACTTTTATTGTTAGTATTTATTTTAGTGAAACTTTATTCCTCTTATCAAAAGATAATAATCAAAAAAAAACACAGAATAAATGCAATTAATCTTTCATTAAACTTAAAACGTTAATAAAAGGAATTAAAAAATAATTTCATATTTTTAACTTTTTCACTTTTGTGAAAAAAAATTACCTATTGCTCGAGATAAATTAGATTCATTTAAAAAATAAAAGGTCGAAAAAATATATAATAATATAAATATTTACTATGACGACACTTCCTTTTGTTTCAGAAAATACAAATAGGAAAGAATGTAACAAATATAACTTAAAAAATATTTCGAAAAATATAGTTTTTTCTCTTGAATTAGTTTAGTTGTTCTATTCTAATGCAATATTCCATCAATTGTTTCTATATCTGAAATATTTTTTATTTTATATATAAGCAAAAAGCTTCTGTAAAATTAGAATTTTGGATTTTCTTACTTCCGCTCCACAACCCGCTAATTTAACTAACTATTCTACCTTTTAAAGTTCTATTGACTTTATATAATGCATATATTATACCTTGTAAAGGGAGTGGCACGCCTATTGTTCATATTTCGTTAGATTTTGCCACGACTAAGTTTGTTAATAGTAAATGTAACCACACAAAATTTGAGGACTCGAGTTATTACAAAGAAAAAAAATATATATTCCTTCCTCTTGATAGCTGGTAAAAGAAAGATCTCTTGACTGATGTATGAGTAGACTGTGCAATAAGTTGCAAACAAACCAACAACATAAAAACAAACTCTAGTTTTTCTCTGCATTTATAGACACCAAATAACATCACAAGGATATTAATATTTTACAAGTACAATATTACATCTTATGCAAAGTGTACATGGAAATATTGCAAAGATGTGGGCGATATTTGAAAATGTTCAAAAGAATTTAATGGTGATGTAGGAAAAGACGTGCAACATGTCTTAGCATTTTTTTTTCTTATTTCAAACTATTTTCCTTTCACTACCTACTAAAACATCCTTGAGCAAAACTGTATAAAATTTTATTAATATTTTTATAATTTCACTTGTAATATGAATAATAACGGAAAGAGCTCTTATCAAGTAACTGAAGAATACACACACGTTCATTTTTCACAGGAAGAAAAATAGAACGGGTTGTCTGTGCACAATATTTTCGTTGTCATCATAAGAAAGATCTATCCATCAATCCATCTTTGACATTTGCATCATCAATGTGGTAGAATTTCTTTACTCTGAAGATAAATTTTACTTGAGGTTAAGAAAATTAAATAAATTGGCTAAAATTTTTTAAGAAAAACATACAAAAAATTATATCCTTCTACATACATATCTATTTATAGGATGCTATTTTTGGGGTTTGGAAACACTGTGTTGCATTTAAGTGACTTTGTGAGTTCTCAGTTGATGGTTAAAATTCTTTGGCTTTTGATAGAAATAAAATTTCGCAAAAATTTTTTCTGTTGGATTGATGCTACTTGAGGCTTCATTTTGAGATAAACACTCTCAAGATTTAATCAGCTAGAAGACGCTAAAATGAATTTTTATATTTATAGATTTAATCAGCATCAATGGGAATAGTAAAATATAATCGTGTTAATTTTTATAGCACATTTAACAAAGTTGTTATCAAAGACTAAATGTTTATTGCATAGATTTACTCTGAATCCCTTCCTGAGTTCGTTCATTTGTCCGTCCGAAGTTGTCTTTGTTATTGCTTTATTTTTGAGAAATTAAAAGAAATATACTTCGTGCTGTCTTCACACTTTTCTACCTGAAAGGCAAAACCTTTAAGAAAATCAAAGTTGAGTTGGTCCACGGCACATCTACAGCAAGGTTTAGGTCGATCTAAGCTATGGGTAAGTCAATATAAAGGTAACCGTAAATAATTAAATGCCGAACTTCGTTCAGGCCGATTACTTAAAGCAATTCCTTTCGAAGTTATCGGCCAATTCTACGATGTGGTTTTGAGTGGACGACGAATTAAAGTATGTGAAGTAGTTGAGCATACGGATATACCACTGAATTCGTCTCAGTCAAACGCAATTAAGTTACTGAATCAGTGCAGCTGGCTTTTTCCTTCGCTACCCTGATAAATTTCTTCGCCGTTACATACAACTTCTGTCGCGGATCCCTTTTCGAACTCAAACGTACGCCAATGATAGTCGGCTCACTTTGCAATTGGATCGACCTGTTTTCTTTTATAAAAGAGAACTAACATTCAGGCAATTAATATGTCTGCCAACCAGGAATTACCTTTTTTTGGGAAAGGGATAGTAAGAGACGACGCTTCTGCTGTCAAGTAGGCGCATTAAATGTATTTTTAATCTGTTTACCCATTTTATAAATTATTTTACTTCGGCAGCGATACAGAACGTCGGCTTCGTTTCTTTCTTGAGCTTCCTCTCCTCTGTTAGTCAACTTAAAGCCAACGTAATATTTTCTATTATTTCTTTGCCATGAGCCAACACTCTGTGTAAAGTTGGTGCCATTGATTTCCAGGAATAGATGTTGTTAAAAACTTCTTTAGTTTCAGAAGTGAACGTTTTAAATTAATCTATATTTATTTGTTTTTTGCTATTGATCACTGCCAATAATATCTTGAACCTCTTCAGAATATTTATATCAATACCAGTAATAGAAGATGTAAGACCTGGATTTTTGAAGAAGCACCTTGCCGCATTTCCATAACTTGAACTGCCATATCCAAGATAGGCCGCCCTCTCAGCTACGCCCAAGCAAAGTTTGCAAACATCATTTTCCTCAATTTTGATCACTATCCGATAATATTCGAATTTGTTGAATGCTGCCATTAACAAGGTATTTACGTCGGTTCCTTCTTTGTCTCAGATCCTTGCATTTGCCACACATCCGAGCAGAGTGATTCCTTGACGAAGTAAACAGATCAACTCATTTCTCTCCTTTCAGTCAATAACGATTCCTTCTACGTTTCCTCTTTCGTTTCTGCTTACGTTCATACATGATCTGCATCAGCACCGAGTCGTCGTCATTAAATTTTTCTAACAAATTGTGAAGATTGTCCAGCAGTAAACTCTCCCCTTCTTCCGGAAATGCGATCTCGTTCTTCCATCACTAACGGAAGTAAACCATTATTAACTCCACACTTTTATCACATGAATTGTTTTGCCGGGACTTCTGTCTGGTTATAAACCAACCAGGAGCCTTCTTCTAGTTGCCATCACGAGAAAGTACAAGCCACACTACTGACAGTATAACCAGTTGAGGGTCGCAGTATTTCTACTTAAGCTATAAACACATTCACGACAGCAAGCTACCGACTTCAACCTGTCAAAAATAGAATACATGTGTGTATATGAAAATGATTATTTTCACGACTACACGGCTGCAGGTTCTTGTCCACGCTACTTTTGTCGTGTAGTCAAATTAAACTAATTTCTATTTTAGTTGGGTACGAAATAAAAAAAAATTGACAATATAACAATTTTATTATATTGTCAATTTTGTTATATTGTCAATTTTGTTATATTGTCAATTTTGTTATATTGTCAATTTTTTTTTTGTTTCGTACGTTAAGTAGAAATACTGCGACCCTCAACTGGTTATACTGTCAAGCAAATTATTGCTTAGAAATATTTTTTTTTTTAATTTTTCCATCAAAATAAGGGCAATAAAATTCCTACATATTAAAACAATATTCTGTGTTCATCTTTTTATAAAATTTAAAAAATTCAATCAATGAAATTTAGAAAAAACAGTAAAATCTTCTTAAACGAATTACAAATGCAAGGAATGTGAAAAACTCGCAAAAAAATGCAAAAATGGTGAAAATTCGCAATAACTTCCAATCATTGGGAAAATTAAAATGTTTAATATCATTTAAAAGTCAACGAAACAATAAAAAATAGAAAAAGTCACGCATATTGCGAAAAATGCGAAATTACACAAAAAGTTTGCAAAGTTTTGAAAAAAGCCGTAAAATGTACGGGATGTAAATGTTTCCAACTTTTCGCGGGTTTTTGCTATTTTCGCGATATAAGGGATTCTTTGTCGTTTTATTGATTCATTGAATTGTACTTCTTAAAAAAAACGTAACATTTAAAAAGGAAAAAATCTAAATTGACATCACTGAAATGTAAATGAATCAGTTGCTTACTATGTACGAGGGCGGATTAATATTGAAGCTACCTAGCGCTAGATGGCAGAACAAACACAAAAATTTATTTTTTAGAAATTGCGATCTGTCAAACGTCAGCTGTTAAAATTTCACCCAAATTCATCGATTAGTTTATTTGTTGTAGTCGTTTGAAGTAAGCCACTTTTGTGTTTCTTGAAAAATGGAAAAAGTGAATTTCGTGCAGCGATTAAACACTATTATTTGAAAGAGAAAACGGCGAAAGAGACAAAAGAAAAGCTCGATAAATATTACGGTGAGTCTGCTCCGTCAGATTACATATTTTAATATTGGATTGCTGAATTTAAACGCGGCCGAACAAGCACTGCAGCAATAGCATCAACAGGAAGGCCAAAAGAGATGGTTACCGAAGAAAATATCAAGAAATTCCTCGATATCGTTATGAATAATCGCCGAGTCAAGTTACGTGAGATTGTCGAAATGGTAAACATATCATATGAACGTGTATTCAACATTTTGCATGAAAAAGCTATCGGCAAGATGGGTGCCGCGTTTGCTCAGTGTAGACCAAAAACGAGTTCGACAGACCACTTCACAGCGATGTGCGGTCATAATAAAGCGTAATCCTGTTGAGTTTTAGCGTCGATTAAAAACTCTTGATGAAACGTGAGTCCACCACTACACACCTGAAACCAAATATCAATCGAAACAATGGGTGGAAGCTGGTGGAAGTACTTCGAAGAAGGCGAAGGCAGTGAAATCGGTTGGCAAGGTTATGGCCACTGTATTTTGGGATGCACACGGAATATTGCTCATGGATTATCTTGAAAAAGAATCCACAATCACAGGAAAGTATTATCGTGCATTATTGGATCAATTGATCTGATCGATGCAATCAAGAAAAAACGACCACATTTAAAGAAGAAAAAAAGTACTCTTTCTTCAAGACAACGCACCGGTTCACACAGCATTAGATACGAGGCTAAAATTACGTGAAATACACTTCGAATTGGTTGATCATCCATCCACCTTATAGGCCAGATTTAGATTGTAAAAATGGCTCGCAAAAAAAATTCATCTCAAACGAAGAAGTGATTACCGAAACTAACGCGGTTTTTGAGGGGTTCCCAAAATCGTATTATTCAGATGGTATAAAAAAGTTGGAATATCGTCTTACTAAGTGTATTGAGTTAAAAGGAGACTATGTTAAGAAATAAATGGTTTTTAAAAAAAATTTTTTTTTCCTACTTAGTAGGTAGCTTCAATATCAATCCGCCCTCATAGCTATCGTTTTCAAAATAATTAAGTAGCTGGCTACAGGAAGACATTTACAGCCAGCGGCATTTGTAGTCTGCTGTCGTGAATGTGTTTATAGCTTTATTCTTCAAACTAAACTAACAGCTTCTTATCATGGTTCCAAATTCAAATAAATATACTGACAGAGGAGATCGTCTGAGCAAGAGAATCCTATTTTGCTGCTCTTGCAAAATTTTACTTTGTGAACTTGTGAATTGATGTGGAGAATCGCCGAATGAACTAAAAGGAGGGTATATGGAAAAAGAAAATTCACACAATAAACTGATTTTGTAAAGATTAATTGGCTTCCATTCGTATACTGAAGTAAACAATTTATAGACGCGTGCCGGACAATAAATGATGTAATGAAGTGAATGAAACCCTTTTTAAATAAATAAAAAAAATAATGCATAAAATGTATGGCTGTATTTTTTTTCCATTAGCAAAAGATAATTTTAGCTCCTGTGGCTCCAAGAATACTTTGCAACTATTTAACTTGCCAAACCACACAAAATGCCATAGAAAAACAGATTAAAAAAGCACTAAATGAAATTCTTAAATTATGACTAGACTCAGCAAATATCTTTGTGTTTGACGAAATAATTTTAGTTTGGGTTATTAGGACAGCCACTCTCAGTAGAGATGTCTTGCTTAGATCCTTAAGATTTGGCATGAAATGAAATATTGTTTGTATATTGCCTTTTATTTGAAGTAGCCACTTGTTTCACTTAATGAACGAATATAAAAGAGCCCAATCAGACCATCCATACCATTGAAAAATATATCTCATACACTTTGAAATTTTATTTCTGTGTTCTTTTTGTAGAAACAAAATCAAAAATCAGAAGTAGTCTATTATGAATGTAAAATAATGTTAAAGCGCTTCGTCACATTTGCTTTGAAGCGAGCTGCTTTTTTTTGTACTTTTGGCTATAAAAAAACGTGACCTTTTTACTGCTTTTCAAATATTATTTGCAGCACAAATATTTGTTTGAGAAAATACAAAAAAAAACCAGCATAAATTAAAAAGAACTAGGAAAATATGTGCCTAATTTTTTACTGCTTCGGGTCACATGGAAAAAAAGCAAAATTTCTGAAGAGTTTGTAAATAAAGTTGAGGGATACAAAAATATTGTATTTTAATTTTCTTCTTTTCCAATAAGATGATGTAATTTAGTTCACAGTTAACACTCAATTTGGAAGGCTTTGACAAAAAACATAATCAAATATTTATTTTTTGTGTTTCCCCTTGCTATTTATTTAGCAAATGATTGATACAGACAGCTGTACCAATTTCTTCCCTTTAAGCATGGTACTCTGTTCAGAATTTCGTGCGAACTGCTGTTCATAAAAAAAAAATTCATGCGAAATAATTGCAAAATAATATTGCTGAAGTATTATTCTGTTTATTTTGTGAAAACATACGAAATGTTTCTTGCAACATATTTTCCAACTACGAAATAACTTTTTATTTTATTAGCTTAGTCAATATTTTGTTATTTATTGCAATAAAAATTATCAATGAAAACCCAGTCTTAGTTAAAAATAAAAATAACTCTGATATTGAAATCTTCTAAGAATGCTTCAATGCACAATTGATGTTTCATATTCTATTGTTTTTTTTTCTTCTGTCTATTTAAGTCTTATGTTATTTTAAATGTGAATGTTATTAAATTGTGGAATAAATAGTTTATACTATTTTCTATTTAAGAGCATAATATATTTTAAATCTTAAGAGCATATTTTCCCTTTTTTACTGCAAATAAAACACTTTATTCGGAGCATATTTCCGGTTCCCCTGCTTATGACTTTTGTTACAAACTTGAAAATTGAAAAATACAAAGAAACACAAGATTTTACAAATAAAATATAAATAAATAAAATGTTTAAATGAACTTGAACAAAATTTACATAAACATTTTATTATAAAAAAAATATGAATAAACATATACAAATATTTTCCTCGACTGTGTTTAGAATTGAACCATTGAGTTTATGGCTCATGATTTTGACACATCCCATTAATCATAAAACACTTTAAAAAAGTTGAAAGTCTAATAGCAAAATAAATCCTCTTACCCCAGTATTTCGCTGACAAAACTAATATAAATTTAAAATTTGATTCTTCTATTTTTTTTCTTCTTTATTTTTGGGCATTTGCTGAAAGGGGAAGTTTTTATTGAAAGAAGTAAACTTTCTGTAGAAACCATAATTAAAAACAAACTTTTGTATAAAATAAGATTAAAACTAAATAAATCATTAAGTTGCTTTTGTCACTATTTACCAGTTAAAAGATGGCAGCCAAAGAAAAAAGTAAACAACAAATTATTAAGTATTATTAACAATTTTGAGAAGATTAGCAGAAGTTTTTCCTACGATTTGTATTTTCAATGTTGGGCTTGAAAAGTTTATTTTATTAATTGTTCAACACAGAGATATATACACACACCCGCACTCAAAAGAGCGAAAACTGTGAGAACTTATGTTGCAATTGTTTTATTTTATCTTAGTTTACAATAGCGGAGTTCAGTGTTTGATGCAAGTGGTCTTGCAAATGTGCAAATGCAAATTATCGGAGCTTTTTTATGCAATCCAACAGAGTTTCGTGTATTTTATTGTTAAATTTCAGAAAAACACGATGGCTTTATTCACAATTTTGAGGAAGTGGTATTGCATCATTGCATTTACAAAATGGTAGAGTATATTTTTATACAATAACAAAATATACAGAGATATGGATGACTGGAAGTCTGCATTTTATATTTATTCTACTTATGCAACACTTAATTGCAAACCACAATACCGAAATGTTCTCTCGCCGCTCGCTCCAGCATGTGTAAATGTAAATAAATAAAAAATTAGCGGAAATCATGCTTCGTTGCATATCTGAATTTTTAGCACACATAGCACGATTTTCTGCTACAAAGCGTGAGTGTATTTTTCAAACGTTTAGCAAGTAAATTATAACAGCTGATTTTAGAGTAAACGAAAAAATAAATATTTTTGTTTGTAAATTGAGACGATATCTTAGGCAGAAAATTTTTAAAAATTTAATTATTAAGAATTTGTTTTAAACTAAATTTAATGTCTAAGCCAACAGGTAAAAAAACAAGATCATAAATTTGTTGTCAATTTCATCCATATTTATTTTCTTTTTGCCCGTTTATTATTTATTTGTTTACAGAGTTGAATGAATAAAATTTTCACGCGAAGCAAGTGTCTGATTTTTGTATAAACTTTCTAAAACTTTATAAAAGTATTGTTTTTGACATCCTTTTGGCATCCTTATTATTTTAGCAATATTTCTTTCGGCAGTCTTAGCGTTAATTTAATTCCAGCACAGACAGTTTTTGTCTGATTGTAAAAATAAATCGAAAAACACAGCTGCTATGGCATTGCTAGCCTTTTGCACTTACCAATCCGCAAGGGTTTTTGTTATGCAGATTTATTCAAGTGATGCAAATCTCAGTTTCATGTATTTTATTGTTGTAGTCTTGCAAAATATAGCACGTATGTTTGATTTGCAATATCTGCAAGGTTTGCAATAGCAGTTTGCAGCGAAGGGTGATTTCTGTTATTATTGTTTCACAACAATGCCGTTAACGATTAATGGAAAATGTATAAAATTGCAAAAATATGCAATCTCATATGCACAAGATTGCGAATAAGTCTGATATTTTGCATTTGCACTTTTGCTAGACCATTTACATTAAACATTGAAATCCGCTTATATTTTGTTTTCATTTAATGTTGATAAGTTTATTAAATATATCGAACCCATAGCAACAAATTATTGTAAGCGTCAGTTTCATGTTTTATCATTGAAACTAAAATTTTGTGGACTTACGGATATTTTAAAATGTCAAAACTTTTTATGTAAATACTTTGGAAATATTTGCGTGAAAGTTTTATTGTAATTGAAATTTTATTGTCTAAAAATAATAAAAAAGAAACTGATCTCATCTATTTTCTGTTGTATGCATGGCAAAGGAAATATCCCAGAGAAAACTAATGCTTGAATATATGTACGTCAACGCCAAGTCAAGTGCTTTTCGAAGTGCTAAAGAATAAAAAGACTCCTCGAAAACGCCAAAAAAGTAGGACTGAGAATAAACTTCCCAAATACCAAACTCATGCGGATCGCTATGCAAATAACCAAGGCCCCTTCATACCCTTCACCATAAAAAAATTTGGAAATGAGTTGTATATGGGCAAATCCTGCGTGACCGAACGCTACATTCGAACGCCTTTTCACATTAATACAATATTCAATTCTTTTGGTCTTTCAAACGAGGTTCCTTCAACTTATTTCTGCATGGTGTTTAGTGGGATATACATAAGTGTACTTTCGAATGGCATCAAAAATAATTTTTTTTAGCAGGTATTTGTTGTGAAATAAGTGATCACAAAGTTTTTTGACGCACGCTACAAAAAACGGAATTAACTTTTAAAGTTAAAGCGTGTTTTCGTAATTTTTAGCGAATTTTGCATAATAAAGCACACAAAATTTAGTTCTTAAAAGAAAGATGAATATAAAAGAATTCTAAAATATTTTATTTGCAGCCAAAAAAATTTGTAGTTTTTTATCAAAAGACGTGAACCCTTTGTGACGCACGTTATATTTTTTCTATTCTATTCCAAAGTAGTAATTACAAAAGTTTTTTACAAAAAAATTTAAAATATGGCTTTCGATCATGCCATCTAACACTAAAGAAATATAAAATAAGAAATGATATGAATACCTAAAAATTGTTAATTTCTGGTATGAAATTAGAAGATCTGAGCAGGGTAGGATTTGATAATAATGTGTGCATTAATGATCATCGAACACATTTATTTTATTTGTAAAATTATATGTCTAGGAATATTAGATTCCTTAAAAAAGAGATAAAAAATAATTTGGATTTTGGTTGGTGGACTGTTTCTGGGACTTACATACATGTAAGATTGCCATTCGGTTTATAATTTCTACAATATTCATGAATATATAAATATATATATATTAAATATATATATATATTCGTGTTCAGTAACGTTTTAGTTAGGGAAGTTGATTCAACGATGTAAAACGCCCGGCTTTAGTTCTCAAGATAACTTACTGCCCTAAATGATGGTAGATTTTTTCTAATGAAAATAAAAAACGATGATTTCCTATATTTCTTTTGTTTTTGGTTTTTATATAAATAACCGTTGTCACTTCAATTACGCCGTTTAATAAACTTCTTTCTTTATTCTTTGGTGAAGAGCATGTAATACGAGGGCAGTTTGATAATTCGGTGACTTCTTAGATTTACAAAACACCAACTTTAAACCCAACTTAATTATTACTTGTATGTTTAGACTACTGGCATGTTTTGAAGAAACGGCGTCTGTTAGTTTGCTTTTGGTAGCGACTGAAAGTACACAACCACATTAGTTGCAAAAAAAAAAATTTTATAAAAAGTGAATTTTGTGGGCAGATTAAAAATAATTTTTTAAGTGAAAACAACCATCACCGAAGCCAAAGAAATACTTAATAAATACTATGCGGACTCTGCACCACCAATTTAAATGATTAAAAAGTGGTTTACTGATTTTCGATGTGGTCGCACCAGCACAAATAATGTCAAATGTACAGGTCGCCCCAAAAGGTCGTCACACAAGAAAAAGCCGATAAAATCCATTGAATCGTACATCTCTACCGAGCGAGTACATCCCATTTTACATTAATATTTGGATATGAAATGCTATCCACGGGATGGGTGCCGCTGGACCATAAACTGAACAGCGTGACTATGGCAAAAAACTGATGAATTGTGCTACGAACTGCTACCCCAGCCAGCATAATCTTCCAGATTTAGCCCCTTGTGACTATTTCCTGTTTAAAAATTTTAATAAATTGATGGCTGGTTAGAGATTTGGGTCAGACGAAGGGGTTAGCATTGATACAAACGTTAATTTTGGGGGGGCGTGAGAACTCTTATTATTTGAAGGGAAGGAAAAAACTAGAAACACGTTTGATGAAATGTGTCGAACTTAAAGAATACTACATTAAGAAACAGCACTCTTTTTTGCGAAAAAAAATATTTTATCCAGAAAGTCACGGAATTATCAAACTACCCTCGGCACAGCACTCGTACTTGTTATTTATTATGTAGATAGAGAGATATATAGACAGGTTCATGTTTACGTATAAAGGAACCAATGATGCCTAGGCGTAGGGAATTTTCCCTTTTTGTAGGGAATTCATTGCAAAATTTCAAGGGAAGGAAAAAATCGACAGATTTCTCATTTTAACGAAAATGCAGGGAATTTTTTAAACTTTGTTTTCTTCCTTCTATATTGCGGTGTAATTGCGTAAAACACCCTACAAAAGTGATAATACAGATAAAAATCAAAATTTAAAATTTTGTTACAGTATTACGCGAGATATTTCATACAGACAGAAAAAAATCTTTTGGTAAATAATATATATATAGAGACAACGAGAGGCAAAGAAATGTCGGTTTTTCTTGGGAATAGCAAATTTGAAAATTTTGAATTATTTTTAGTTTAATATATAAATTAAGACTTTTTGAAAATATAGATTAAGCTATTTTAAATATTCAAATACGCTCTTAGAAACAAAAAAAACAACTTTCATTCTTTCCATTAGAGTTCACGTTTTTTTAACTTGGATAAAATTTAATTCAGAATTAAAATTTTAATTACCTGCTAAGGTCTCTAACATCTTTATTTTAAAAATTTAAGAAATATATATTAGCAATGAATGCGAAGAATTATAAAAAATGGTGCAATAGCTCTTAAGTTAATCCAAAGACTTCCCTTGAAAATTAAATAATTTTTTTAAAAATGTAATTAGTACAGTCGTTTGAATATTGGAGGTTATTAAAATTACAAATTTATGGTTTTTTTTATTAGTATTTAATTTTTTGCCTGGCGATATAAAAGTAGAAAATTTTAAAAACATAAATAAGAGTATTTTTGTATTGAATATTGAAATTGAAATGTTAAAAGAACAATGCAGAACATAAAAAATTTAAACTGAAGTGAATTCAATTGAATTCCACTTCAAAGTGGAATGTAGAACATACCGGAAATTGTTCTTTTTTCCTAATATCAGTGATTTTTTAGAGTAGGGAACTTTTTTTTTGTGTGTAGGGAAAAAATGGAGAATTTTTTCGAGACATGTAGGGATTTTGTTAAATTTCTACTGGCGTCACTGGAAGGAACGAAAATTTTCTCCAAAATTAAAAGAAAACAATTGCGAAAAAATCCATTTATAATTTTCCTTTTTCTATGGTAATTACGATATTTGATGTTTTTTTTTCTTTCCGTATAAATGGAAAACAACATGAAGAACAGAAAGCGGGTGAAACACACAAATATATATTTATTTATAGTCGTAGATAATAGCTTTGCATTTATTTGAGTTCATTTATGTAATTGAATAAATTATTTAAGTTAACTATTTAAACGTTTAGCTCGAAGAATTTAAAAATGTCTTTCATAAATCGTGCACGAAGCTTTCCATACACTTCTGTTTCAGAGATAACAGTTTCCGCCTGTTCGCCCCCTTTAAATTGTAACTGAATTCCATTTTAAGTATTTTTTGCCGCTTGAACAGGACAATAGTAATACTCGTACACACATTTTCAGAATTTTCAATGTCTGTTATGGCTCACAAAATAGAGCTCTGTCTCAAAAATAACGTATCTTGTCTACACACCCTTTAATTTTTAGTATTTGTTGTTATTGAAGCGATTTTCACAAGATACGGATTACAGTCTGATGAAAACTTCAAGAGTCTACCTATTGTTATAATTTTTTAAGGAGAAAAATACTCAGGCATTTAATGCCTATCAACCAGAGATGGGTACCGCCCATGTGATTAGCGTGAATCATGCGTGATCCCGCATGATTTTGATACGTTTTGGTTTCAATCACCTGAGCGTGCATGAACGTGAGTATAACTATATATGACTATATTTTTAGCGTGATGTTTCGTGATTTTTTCTGTTTTATTGTAATTTTCTTCATATATTTTACATTTTTTTTGTGATTTTATCTTCTTATTTTTCGTGAGTATTTCGTGAGCGTTTTTATGATTGTGACTAACTTCTTTTCACTCTCTGTTGTGAGCGTGCATGAACGTGAGCCAAAAATATAAAGTCGTGTATGACTAAAATTTGTTTCTCGTGAGCATGAGTGAACATTAGAATTTATGAAATTAGAAAGCTTAATTATTTGTTGTACAACTCTGCTATTGCGCGTTTTTTATAATTTTTATAACAGTATTGCAGCGAATCAAGTTGTCAAGTAGACGTATTAAACTTGTTTCCAAGCTTTGTCGGCATTTTTATAAATTATTTTACTTTGCAATCAGCGTTCGTAGTAATATTTCTGAAAATATAATATGTACCATGATGAAATAAGCAGGCGGCATTATTAGGGCTACAACTACAACAATACAACAAAAAAAGGAATTTTTGTTTGTGCAAAGTCTAACCCTTTGTCAAAAATTATTGTAAACAAAAATTAAATTAAATTAGTTAACAGAAACCATCGAATTTTTTGGACGCTACAAATGAGCAAGACAAGAAAGTTTGGATTTCTTTGAAAGTATTTGCGGTCCATATAGAAGTTAGTGGCACTCTCAAAACAAACACAAATGTATAAGTACCTATAAGAAATTATTGAAAATTTTAATAAACAAATTTAACAAACAAAAGCTTGGATATTTTGGAAATATAAACTAGAGACGGGATCGTCAGTGATTTTTCACTCAAGCTCACGATAAAAAAATTACTCTTGCACGACCTTATATTTTTGGATCCCGTTCATTCATGTTCACGTAAGTAGGAAAAAAAATCACTGATCCGTTCTGCTAATCTGATGAATAAATAGACTGTGCCAATAATACTTTCTTAGTAAAAATAATTTTAGTTTATCAAAAAAATAAAATAGATTCATATCGAATAATATAATTTCTTTGCTGGGATTTTTGAATAAGTTTAACAACTTACTATGCTTATTTATACTTTTGTAATTTTTGTAATTCTCATTGGTTTTTTAAAAGTTTGTGTAGAAGATAAGAGGTTTGAAACATTTCAAAAATATGGTTTAAGGTCTACTGATGATTTGGCATTAGCACCAATGAAATGATACTATCTACTCGTAAAAAACCCTCAACAAGCAAAAGTTTTTGAAAATCTATAAAAAAAATTTCTAAAATTGATAAAGAAATGAGTAAAGTAAGATTTGAACTTGAGCCAAACAATTCTTTTCAACATAAACCTAAAGGCAGAATTAGTTTGTACGTTCTGTTCTGTTACGAATCAGGTGTTTTGTTTCTGTTCAATTGAAAATCTGTATGAGTGGTTTGTTGTTACTTTTTCCTTCTGTTATGTTGCGGACTATTCTCTAGAAAATAGAATAGAAGTGACAGTTTGTTATGGTGTAAAATGCTAAAAACTTTTTGTTAAAAGTCAGAAAATTTTTTTTCAATTCGAGATTTTGCAAAGATTTATATATTTTTTAAAATAAAAAAAAACAATTGAAGATGAAAAGCTAATTATTTTAGTCGAAGAGTCGGTAGTGGTACAACGCTGGCATTTGATGATCCAGTTAGAGTTTTTGACAACTCATAAAACTCCGCGTCCGTAAGTTTTTATTTAATTAATTTGATTCCATTTATATGTACATATATGTACAAACGTTCATATTTATAAACATGAAATATATTCTAATCTTTTTATATCTTAACGTGTGTGAAACAATTGTTTCAAATTAATTTAACCCTTGACACTTTGTTCGCCAATACAAAACACAATTAGCAAGTCAAGAGTCGTTATTGCTGACCACAACAACACATCTAAGCAAATTATACCCGGTTTCTGAAGCAACAAAAGGGCGGAAAAACAAAATGCTATTGATGGTACTGACAAATTGTTTGTGGAAGAAATACAAACTTTTAAAGAATTCTGTAAAGCAACTACATCGCTCACATCCGAAAATTCAGAATCTGAATCAAACAAAATACTCATTTTTGTTCATTAAAAAAAATTGACGACAAGTTTTTGTTAACAATTCCAATGTTTTTTTTTTTGTTTTTCCAAACAGCTGATTCCTTTTACAGATCAAGTAATTCAAAAGTATTTCCTACAGAAAAGAACGGCGCAGAACGGCAACGAAAAGTAAAAACTAATGAGGCCTTAAACAATTTAAGTAATTACGTAGAAATATTAATTAATAAAGTATATGGCAAAGTAACAATATAGCAAAAAAATCACGAAACAATCACGCCAAAAATCTATTTATGCACACTCAATTTCTTTGTACTCGCGTGCATGCACGCTCACGTAATTGAAACAAAAAATTAATCACGATGACTCACGCTAATCACGTGAGCGGTGCCCATCTCTAATATAAACAAAACTGACATCAGATTGAAAAAACAATGCCAGAGCAAAAAATTATCATAAGGCGTAGTAATGCCACCTGTTTATTTCACCGTGATATGTACGTTAAAATAGTTATGATTCCGATGTCAGATTTGACGTGTACTGCGCGGTGTCGCAACATCACTCCACATAAAATTAATCATCTTATGGATCTTGTATGCTCCAATGAAATATACAAATCTCGTTTTCCTACTCTGGTAAAGGATACTTACGATTTACTACGGCCGACAATAGCAATTTTACTTGCATTCTTAATGCCGTCTTTAATTGTGTGTGGGTTTGTAGCAACCAGAGATAATTTGCAAAACAGTTTATGTTTGAGCTACAATAATTGTTTGGTTAATTGGTTCTTTTCTTTTCTCAGCATACTGACACACATTAGGACTAATTGCAGAATAAAAATTGTAATAAATCTGAATCTTCTAAGCCACTGAGCTGATTAGTATCCCGCTATTGGTGGGACAGCCTACAGCTCATCGTGATTAATATATTCAAAAAGCTTAGATCCTGCTCGTTGACTTTCGCCAGTATAATTATGCACTCGAATCAATAGTTTAGAATATACAAATTTATTGTCATTATTTCTGCAATCACACCCAGTGTGTGATATCTCAGCAGAAATACTTTGATTGCTTGATTTGCAAAAAAAAAACTGTTATACGCAACAAATCAATTTAGTTCATCAATTATTTCTATAGAGTTGCAAAGCCACACTAATAACGGAAACATGTATCAAATCAATTCCTCTTGTTGCAAATACCAAATTTCCAGTCAACTTATTTGAATTTGTTTAATTGAGGTTTCTTGTGATATGTTATTACGAGTATTGCTAATCATTTTTATTCTCATATTTAATTAAATAATTATATATAACCAAATACATACAGTTGGATTAATTGGCTGTATGAAGATTTAATTAAGTTATTGGAATTCCTAGATTGTTCTGATGCAATTTAAGGAAAGAAAAACCAAGCAAATATTGTAGATTAATTTATTTCAATTCTAGTAAAATGAAAATTTCAAGGAACATTTATACTAATAATAAAATAAATAAAAATGTCAAAGGTCTCTCCGGGAAATTCTGTGAATTTGTGAAATTCTTCTAAACGCCTCCAGCTATCCTGTTATTTTGAAGGTCGCCGGTTCGGTTAAAGATTTTGTATATAATTAATATTTACACGTAATTGTTGAACTGTTTAAGGTTTATATTGAAATGAAAATTTTTTATGGCTTAAGTTCAAATCTGAGTTTACCCATTACATCTTAATTTTAAGAAATTATATTTGGATAAATTCATTATTTTTTATTAAGACAGTACTTTTTATTTGAAACAATTTATTCATCAGACTAGCAGAACGGATCAGTAGTGATTTCGAGGTCGCTACACCATCTCATCAGCGTTTTTTGTTAATGTACCACAAATTTAATATTCACAATATAAAAAGGCACAGCAAAATACTCCAATAAAATGATAAACCTGCGCCGATAGTAGTTCATATTTCAACGCTGAGCCGGCACTGTGTTCAAAAAATCTTTGAACTTTATATTGAACTAATTTGGTAATTAATATAAATAGACACTAATAAACAGACGTATATTTAATGAAATTAGCATTTTATTTCTTTATTTTCGTTACTTCAACGCATTTGTAATGCAAAATTTAACAAATTAATTTGTAGTCGCCACCGAACAAAACGGCATTGCATTATAATATAAAAGCGCAGAGCTCTCTTGATCAGCTGTGGAGTTAAACACAACATGTTGACTAAATGTAGCGATAAAAATTTATGATTGAAAAAATGGCAGCAAATACTCAACTGCTGTTTGGAGCGGAACTACTCAACTCTGCGTTTCTAAGACAAACACTCAACGGTTGCGCAACAGTTACGTCTTATGAACGCGACCAATATTGATGTGTAATTATTAATTTTCAACACCGTTTAGGTTTTAGTTTCCAGTGACACGCGACAAGGTGAATAAAAAGTATCAACAGACCCATCACTATGCTAAAGTGGCTGGTCATGCAGCGCTGGAACTCGAACGGACTCTTACTTCCTAGGCACCAGTCACGTGACTTTCTAGCGACAAAGTAATAAATTAAATTCCTAACAACCATAAGACGTACATAGTATTCACTACTTCCACTTTGGCATTTTAACTTATCACTTTGACATTTCGGATTACAAATAACGATTGAAAAATGTCAATACTTAAAAGCAGAGTAGGAAAACAAACAAAACGAAACTTTTGCTTTCTGGACTGGCTAAAGAATGCCGGACATCCTCAAATGAGATGGCGAGACATTCCAACGTGGGGCTTCTGTGGGTACCAGGCCACGCAAACGTGCGGACAAGCTAGTTGCCTCTTTAGCCTATTAGTCACAGGCTTAAGCAGTTTGTGTTTATTTGTTCTTTTAACCCTGAAGTACTAATATTAGCCATTTTGACTAACACTGTTTTTATTTTTGCGTGCAACTTTTTTTGCTGTTATGGAAAGATCACATTTTTTTGTAATCTCAGTTAATGGTACGCTCTTGCTTTGAACGGTCACTTTGCTGCAGTAAATAATTCTATTTTTGAGTTTTTGAAGTCATGTTGACTAACAGGAGCATTTCACAAATGTAGATAAAACTCTAAAAAATATTTTTTTTTGCCTTTTCAGTATTATTTTACATGTTTTCTTATATTACCAATGAATTTAAAATTTTCTGTTTTTTATTATTTTACTTTTATTTTTCATTAAAAAATTTGTGTTTGTGGAAGTGTTCCTAGAAGAGCACCTTTAATGAAATAAATGCAAAAATTAAATTATATTGGAAAACTTTCATATTATTGTTTTTTAGACACTGGACAAAATAAGTTATCAAATCAAAAAAATATTAAAATTATTTCATGTGAAGCTGACAAACAAAATCGGAGTTGTATTCATGTTAGCCGATTTGACTAACAATTAGTGTTAATGTAGAAAAAAATCATGTTAGTACTCTAGGGTTAAAAAAGATGAACGGAATACCCTCTCCTTTCTGCAAGAGTAAATTTCTAATAGTCAGGAAATTGATAGGCTAGTGCGAGTTCCGCTCAAAAGCTGCAAGTTACATATCCAGCAGCAACTATTTGGGGAAGCAGAATCCAAATTTTCTAACGAAACCACATATGAGGTCTTAAGATCTACTTAGCCCCGGTATTATCGAGCAAAATCTGCCACTAGATTGGGTATCCCTCGACAACAGTTGTGGATACTCGGTATTTATGGAGCACTGTCTTATAGGTGCTCACGCAAGGAAATTCAGCTTTCCATATAATGCCTTTTGTAGAAGTTGTAAAAACACCTTGTCTGTCAATATCCAGCTCTAACATTTTACAGAGCGACTAATGTTAGCAATTCAACTTTGCCCGAACTTGCAGACTTTGCGGAATGAGAAATAAGACGCTTTTTCCACACACAAAGTTTTCTTTGTGAAGTCTTGGGTTTGTTGGTGAAAAGGAAAGTACTCGCAATGTGGCTTCCTCCTTCGTTGGACTTTTACACATACTTACTTGTATTTGGTTGCTTGTGTGTGTTCGCTTTGCATGTTCATCCAACAAAAGAACACAAATCTTGCCAAATTAAACTTTGCGTGTGTAGAAGTGAAAGAAAGTTTAAAGGAAAACTGAAAATCGTTTGTCAAAGTAAACGTTGCCAGTGAAAAAAAGGGCACTAAAGGGAATAAATTCGTTTATTCGAAGAACAAGTTGGTGTAACACTGAACCAAATGTAGGACCTATTTGGAGCCAAGTGGGTCAGATTCCAGCAACCGACGAGCTGGCAGGTTTGCTAAGGTTTCCCCCAAAATATTTCTCGTCTTCTTTTTGTTAGTTTAATTAAAGCACTTGCTTAAGTTTATACAGCAAGAGAAACACCAAAATTAAAATAAAAAAAAATTAAAAATTTTCAGAATTCAAAAAAAATAACAACATAAAAAAATGTACTTGGAATTTCTTCTATTTTATACAAACAACTTTTTAGAACCTGTTTGAATTAACTAAAAAGACATGCAATAAAGAAGCCATTCGACAGACACATTTAATCTAAAATATCTAAGTTTGTGTTTTGTTCGGCAAGCAGCCATTAAAATAAGGAAATTAAGCTTAACACTCAGCAAATTGTTGTGTTAAACCGGAAACAATAACAATTAACTTTAACAAGTGGTCACGGAAATGAAGATGAAACAAGAAAACATCAAGTAGCAAAACCAATGGGGATGATGAGAATACTCAATCTTTGTTTAACAAGAAAAAAACAAAAAACAGCTCATGTAAAACAAACAATTTTAAATGTTTATAATATAAAGAATTATATAAAGCAGATTAAGTGTGTCTAGTTTCATGATGGAAGAGAAACAAATGTTGAATTTCATATCATTAAAGAGAAAATGAAAAAGACTTTCAAAATATAATTAATTACTTCTTATAATGGGTTTCCCATAGATTTGTCAAAGTCAGCTAATAAAATACCAACTAACTAAAACGCAATAAATGTTATTATTTTGACTGGAAACTGTATAAAATCTTTTTTTATATCTCGTTATATTGAAAGAAGGCAGCAACATAATTTGCTGGAGTTCAATAACTCTTCGTAAATCATATAAGAAGTACACAGAATTTAAAGGATAAGTCGGTTCCTCAAAAATTACAAATTGCAATAGAAGCCTGAAGTTTTATTTATCAAAAGCATAAAAATTTCAGACATAGTTTTTCGTTTCCTTTGAAAAAACTTGATTTATAATGCTTGTCAAGCAAAAAATATATAAAAAATAATACAAAATCTTAAAAGAAAAATAAATAATTAAAACATAATATTTTCTTTGTTATCCTTCAATAAGTTTCTTCATTTTTCATTTCATGTTCATTATTGCGTTGATATCTTTTAGTGCTTATGATTGTTTTTCATGTTCTTGTAATAAGTTTGTGCCTGTGAAACTCGAGTTCACACAACTGAAAGACGAGTTGACCCAAATGAGACCTTAAAAAAGAAAACTATGTCAACAGCAAATATTTCAGTTTCATAAAACCATCACAATTAATTACACAATATATTCTACTTTTGAAAGAAACTTTGTAAAATTTTATAAAATTTCAAAAGCTGTGCAACAGCAAACAACAAAAAATACGAAATTATGAAACATTATTTGTAGAAATAAATTATATTTATTATTGTTATGAAAATGGTTTGCAATATATTATTGGCCTTTGTGTTGCTAACATGAACACTCACATAATTATGCATTGTTTTGCTAAAATTTAATTCCTAATTTGAGTTTAATTTTATGCAAATTTTTTCAAATATCCTCCGATCAATTGTGTATTCTTTTTTTCTAATACTATTTCTATATGCTACTTCTCTTTCAATAGATTTTATTATTAATTTTTTTGTTGCTAATGTCATGAAAAATGTAATTTGTATGCTCAGCAAAAAGAATCAACAATTCCAATTAGTAATTGCAAGTTATTTATAGATGTAGCTTGCATGCCTGAAGCTGCTAATTAGTCTACGTGTTGAGGTTTCAATAAAATGTTGACAAAGTTTATAATTACAGTCGACAAATTCGATAAACAGAAACAACAATTGTAATGAAACATGTTTCTCACATTATTTTCAAATCCTAGCTAAATATTGTGCACTTGAAAAAGTTATTGATTGCAAATCATTTTTTAAATTAACATTGAAACCGCGTGTTTGTTGGGATGTCTTCTCATTACATTCTGACACCACTAAAAAAATTCAATCCATCCGTACTTAAATCAATCCCAAGCGGGGTTAAAAGTACGTTAATCCCAGATTTACTTAAAGCAAGTACAGAAAGATTGATTTAAATACGGACGGATTTAAATGCTCAATTTAATTTAATTTTTTATTTGATTCAAAATTTTTTACGTGATTAAAGAATTTTGTACTCATTTTAAGAAACAGTATTGGTTATCTGAAGGAATCGCGTTTTCGGATTGATCCGACTCGTACTCAAAGTAAGTAGAAAATACTTGAATTTAGTGCGGCGTTTTTCTTTCTGTGTACTTATAATGTATTCGTGTCAGCGTTACCCCCAGAGAAAGGTAAAATTGTACAGAAGTTTGACAAAAATAGTACAAAACCAAAAAAAAAACATTTCGACAAAAGTTTTTGTTTAAAATTTTCATCAAAATATATTTGTTCAATTCAAAAGGTCGTATTAACGTCGTATGTGTTGTGTAATCGTCTAATTATACAGTATTGTATTTTTGTTATTGGTAATTTTCATACAAAAGTGTGTTATAATTATACATTTGAATTTTATATGTTTTATAAATGGTTGTATTGAGGACAGGTATGGAAAAATTCTATTCGTAACGCGAAATTCCGACAAAAGTTGCAAAATTTAAAAGAAAAGGAATGTAAAAAACTCGCAAAAAAAATAAAAAAATTTCGAAAATTCGCAATAATTTCCAATAGCTGGGAAAATTAAAATGTTTAATATCATTTAAAAGTCGACGAAACAATAAAAAATAGAAAAAGTCACCCACATTGTGAAAAACGCGAAATTTTTTTCTCGTGTCGGCAATTGATTTGGGCAGTTGCTACGGCAATAATTGCCAATCAGATTGCTAGTGTGGACGGGTAGTTAGAAGAAATTTTATAAAAGTTTTTAAATTTTTTAAGAGAGTTTCACCAGTACAATTCGAAGTACAAAATATTGTGCGCAACAATGTGTACGAACACAAGCCATTATGTGTATCCAGTATGCATGAGTATGATTGTATAACAAAACAGTTGATTGCAAAGATGCGAGCGTTACGAGGGTGGCCTTAGCAGCTTTAGCACTCATTAAGTACCTGGTGATATTTTCACTAGAAACTATAAAATTTTTGGCAATATCTTTGCAGAGATCTCGTTATAAGTAGCATTTAGGAGTAGCATTGCTTGTGTTGTTTGTAAAGAAGTAGACAATCAGTTTTTTTCCAGTTCATGTCCTTGAAAACCATGTTGCGATAGTCTCGGGCGGAATAGACAACAATTTTATCCCCATAGGCTACGCTTGGCTGTTTTATGCCTTTCCATCAAATCCCGCCATTAGTGATCTTGTACTAGAGGAACCTGATTAAAAATACTTAAAAACTCGTAGTTAACCATTATAAAGCCAGACGATATTCGAATAGTTATAAAGAGAAAGCTTGACACAAAACCCCCTCTTCAGGATATGATTTAATAAAACTCTATCGGATGTGGCAATAATTTTAATAATAATAATTTTATTTAATGCGATCTTAGCACTCAATATTTTCCCAACAAACTGGAAAATTAGCACAGATCATGATGATCCCAAGGCCAGGAGAAGATTTTTCAATGCCAACCATAGCCACAGACCAATTAGCTTATTAACTTTGAGAAAGTACTGCAGAAAAAATGCATCGCCTTTCAAAACAATCCGAATATGATTCGAGATCACCAGTTTCGTTTTCCAGAATAAGATAGACCCCCATATCGCGCAAGTTTATCGTGTGAATGGAGACATACAAAAACATTATCAGCCATGTTCTACAAAAGTAGTGAAAGTGAAATATGAAAAGTACGCTTTTCACTTTTAATGTTCTGGATAAGTAGAGTTGTATTGAATATTGAAATTCAAATGTAAAAAGAAGAATGTGGAACATAAAGCATTTAAACTGAAGTGATTTTAATTGAATTCTACTTCAAAGTGAAATGTAGAACATGCCAGTATAACTGAAGAAATACTGTCCAGCAACTCTTTAAAGTTTCCTGACGAAGGTATTTCTTGATCAGATCTATCGATTTCATTTCGGCATCCTCTTTTGAGATCATCTCAAATTTTATTTCCGAAAATTCCTAAAATACAGCGGACCGAATCGCATCATGTTTACACCAAATTGAAATGAAATTATAATCTTTAGAACGATACACACTTTGTTCCGACAGCTCCGACGTTTTGAGAAGCTATCGTGCACATATACGTACGCATGCATATACATTGTCGGAAATAATAAAAGGAACACACAACGTTTTTTTAATACATAATGCGGTGTTCAGGTAACAGCGAGAGCACTGTTTTTTAACTTACGAGGGAGGGCAGTTTGATAATTCCGTGACTTTCTGAATAAAATAAGATTTTTTCGGGAAAAAAGCGTTTTATTTCTTATTTTATATAACATTGTCTCCTTTAAGCTCGATACATTTCATCAAACGAGTTCCTAGTTTTATTTCTAAACGAAAAGTGACTCGAAAGACAACTCAAATGAAAACGTAAATGTTTTCATATAAAATCCGATTTCTGTGCTACGAATGTGTCGTTAACATTGAGAATGAAAATGTTAAAATCAGTCAGTTTTGCTTTCGCAGCAAAATTTTTGAGTTTAATAAAGATAAGGATAATTTCAAAAAAAAACTGGAAAAAGCTAATTGGACCTCCCACCCATACTATTTTTTAATGAAAAAAATAGTACGTTTGTTTGTATGCTATAGAAGAAACCTATTGAACATTTTATATATAGAGTAAGTTTAGCTCTTCTTTTATAGGCGGGTTATGGGCTATAGTTAGTTTTCTTGAAAACTAAAAACTAGAAGCTGACAAAACCAAGCTTGTTGGTTTCTAGATCTCAGAATATTAATAAATCATAATTCGATTTGCTTTTTGGAAGCAATGCGAAGAGGTGGTAATAAGAAATGTACTAGTCTTGTGATTGACTTTTTTTGAGTCCACTGGAAAATGTATGCCACCTTGAATGTAACTGATTTAAGCTCCAATAAATAATTTTAAATTTAGAAGTTTATCACTGAACCACATTGACAAAAATGTGCAATAGGCCTTAGGAACCACTCTAAGCAGTTAAGCTTAATTGCAATCCCGGTTTAATTATAGAAACAAATTTGAGAAATTTTTTTAACTACTGATTAAAAATCAACAACGGCCACGCACGCTAATGTACCACATTAACAGAACAAAGTATTACCCGCAAATTTGTTCAATGGCTTTCTCTCAAATGTCTCTGAAACTTGGGGTCCAAAGATTCTTTCACTTTCGTGCATTTAAACCTAAAATCTGTAGCAGAATACCAGCTGAGATCTGTTCTAATCGAATTAAGCTTCAAAACATTACTCTAGACATGGGCAGATTTAAAGTCACGGACTAAAAAATAGGGAAAACCAAAAGAGCCTTAGAGAAACGGACTTATAAAAGCCGCTATTTCTATCGTCAGTAACACCCGGGGGTAAAGTATTTGGTGTAAAGCCACAACCAATTGATTGTTTTTTTTTGCACTGGTATGTTACAATGAATGCTTTTCAGTTACAGAAAAAGCTAATTCTTTAAAAAAAAAAGGCTGATGCTGCTGAGGTGCAAACTGAAACGTCTTTGAAACAACACGAGCAGATTTAAATGTATTAGTATAATGCACAATAAGGAAGAAAATATTTAAAAAAATTTTATTAAATATTTTTTTATTATTTTATTTACATACATATGTACATACGTAAGCTAATGCGAATGAAAGTGATTGCCAATGAGAAATCCAAATTGGTTCGAATTCGAGCGAGTGCCTTTCATTCGCTTAAGCTTACTTTCTTAAACCAGGAATAGGCTATTATTAATCTGCCCACAAAATTCACTTTTTTCATTTTCGTCAAAACTAACGAGGTTGTGTACTTTCAATCGCTGCCAAAACGAAACTAATAGACGCCGATTCCTCAAAATTCGACAGCAGCCTAGCAATAGAAAACAATTAACGGAGCTAGTGTTGGATGTAAAGCTGGTGCTTTGGAATTTTAAGAAGTCACGGAATTATCAAGCTGCCTTCGTATCAATAAAATTTGTGATTGTTGTCTATTAAAATATAAAAATAATTAAGAACTGTTTCATCACAACTACAGCTATGTTTCAAATATAAAATCGCAACAATAGATTGTTTTCTACAACCATTCGGTGCTTGCCACAACCATAATATTATTTTCCGAACCATATATAGTCATGCGGGCATAGCTTCCTATGTCTGAAACTGCCGACTTGTAACAAAAATTCGTTTTCTTTAAATCGAGGTGAAATCATTAACTTAGGTTAGGTTAGGTTCCATTAGCAGCCGTGATCAAGCACAGCTCACGTTGGTCCATCAATTAGTTTCCGTTGTGCTACCACGTTGCCCCGTATCCCAAGGATTATATGTTATCTGGCTGCTGATATTCTCACGCAGCCACCCGGTTGATTTAATAAAGGAGTGGATCTTGTTTAAATCAATATTATAGAGACAAGTTTTGTCCCTTAGGGTTCTTTGACCGAATAGTTCAAGTCTTAGATCATCGAATGCCGGACAATGACAGAGAAGATGTTCCGTCGACTCTTCCTCTTCTTTATCGCCGCAGCTTCTACATATGTCATTGTAATTGAGCCCTAACCTTTGGGCGTGCCTCCCAATGGGCCAGTGGCCAGTTATTACCACGATTAGGTTTCTGAGATGATGTCTGGACAGCTGTAGTGCTCGCCTAGTCCTTTTTTCATCTATTATGGGCCAGATTTTCCTAGTTTCCCTACAGGTAGTTCCAACTAACCATTTCTGATTGGTAATAAGATGAAACTTGTGTGCAATAAGTTGCTTACTCATTGGGAGATAGACACCTATGTCAAATGTTGAATCGATTCGATTTAAAATGGAGCGTGCATTAACTTATAAATTTGTTGATTACGGGAACTTAAAACTATAAAGAAAATGTTTCATATTTTATTTATTTGGCTTACATTATTAATATTTAGCCTTGTACATACTCTGCAACATCCTTAAACAGTATGAAGGCAATTGTTTTAGGTGACAATATTGCAATGTCGTTAGGCAACTATTTGGTATTGTATGATATGTGTCTGTGATTACATATACATATCTACATATGTAACTATGAAAACATTAGACTGTGAATTTCAATTGTAACATGTAAATGGATCTTATGTTTTGCTTGCAACACACATGTTCTTAGCGCTCACATTTATATTTTCTATAGAAATTAAAAAGCCAATATTAAAAGGTATTTAAGAACTTTCTAAGCACTCAAATTGGTTTCCTTCTGCTAAATTACATATCGTAATATAAAAAGGCCTTAACTATTTTTTTTTCCAAAATTGAATTTTTGAAATATTTCAAAATATGCAATAAACTCGATTTTGAAAAAAGAATTTTTTAAGGCATTTCTATATTAACGTAATGATATATTGAACGAACAAGATTTCTTGCCTTGAATTGTTGATAATTTTATATTCCTAAAATGTTGTCCCCTTTAAAGTAGTACTCATTAGATTTTAGGCACTTGTGCCAGTGCTTCTTCCACTCCTCAATGTTTGGGATAACCTTTAGTTCTTTCAGCGATGCTCTTTTATTGTCATATAGGCTTGTAAAACGATGGCCCTTTAGGATTCTATTTATTTTTGGAATTAGGAAATAGTTACACAAAGCAATGTCAAGCGAATTTGGAGATTGGGGCATCATTACAGCAAAGTTTTTGCTCCAAAATTCACGCACTAGCAATGAAGTGTCAGCAGGTGAATTATCAACAATTTCGGAACACATTTTGCTTCCATTTTTTTTTTAGTTTAATATATAAATTAAGACTTTCTGGAAATATATATTAAGTTATTTTAAATATTCAAATGCGCTCTTAGAAACAAAAAAAATAACTTTCATTCTTTCCATTACGAGTCACTTTTTTTAACTTGGATAAAATTTAATTCAGAATTAAAATTTTGATTACCTGCTAAGATCTCCACATCTTTATTTTAAACATTTAAAAAATTTATATTAGCAATGAATGCGAAGAATTATAAAAAAATGGTGCAATAACTCTTAAGTTAATCCAAAGACTTCCCCTGAAAATTAAATCATTTTTGAAGAAATTTAATTGGTACAGTCGTTTGAAAACTATGATGGCACAAAGGCAGATATTGGAGGTTGTTAAAATTACAAATTTATGTTATTTTTTATTATTATTTAATTTTTTGTCTGGCGATATAAAAGTAGAAAATTTTAAAAACATAAATAAACAGGGCATGTTCTACAAAAGTTGTGAAAGTGAAATATGAAAAGTAAACTTTTCATTTTTGATGTTCTGGAAAAGTAGAGTATTTTTGTATTGAATATTGAAATTGAAATGTAAAAAGAACAATGCAGAACATAAAAAATTTAAACTGAAGTGAATTCAATTGAATTCCACTTCAAAGTGGAATAGAGATTTTTTTCCGAGACATGTAGGGATTTTGTTAAATTTCAATTTAAATTAAAAGAAAACAATTGCGAAAAAATCCTTTTATAATTTTCCTTTTTTCTATGGTAATTACGATATTTGATGTTTTTTTTTCTTTCCGTATAAATGGAAAACAACATTGAAGAACAGAAAGAGGGTGAAACACACAAATATATATTTTTTATAGTCGTAGATAATAGCTTTGCATTTATTTGAGTTCATTTATGTAATTGAATAAATTATTTAAGTTAACTATTTAAACGTTTAGCTCGAAGAATTTAAAAAATGTCTTTCATAAATCATGCACGAAGCTTTCCACACACTTCTGTGTCAGAGATAACAGTTTCCGCCTGTTCGCCCCCTTTCAATTGTAACTGAATTCCATTTTAAGTATTTTTTGCCGCTTGAACAGGGCAATAGTAATACTCGTACACACATTTTCTGTCTCAAAAATAACGTATCTTGTCTACACACCTTTTAATTTTTAGTATTTGTTGTTATTGAAGCGATTTTCACAAGATATGGATTACAGTCTGATAAAAACTACGAGGGTCTACCTATTGTTATAATTTTTTAAGGAGAAAAATACTCAGCATGTAATGCCGACCAGCCAACGCTGGGTTGTTATTTTTTACTATTATTTAATTTTTTATCTGACGATATAAAAGCAGAAAATTTTAAAAACCTAAATAAATTGTTCTTTTTTCCTAATATCAATGATTTTTTAGAATAGGGAATAATGTAGGGAACTTTTTTTTGTGTGTAGGGAAAAAAGGAGAATTTTTTCGAGACATGTAGGGACTTTGTTAAATTTCGACTGGCATCATTGCCTTGGAGGTCAACATTGTTCGTGTTATTCATGACATACAGCCAGCAAATTTCCAAAAAGTGGTCCTAAATTAGCCATCCTGAAGGTGCTTTGTCAATAACAGTTGCGATGGCCATATGCCGAAATCATTTTCAAATGTTAAAGTCATGTATTATTTGTCTTTCAAATATAAAAAAAATTCAATGAGGGTGCAGTTGGCTGAAATAGTTAGCTCATCGACTACAAAGCCAATAATGACTAAGAACGTGGGTTCGAGGCCAGTTTCAGGCCAGGCATAATATCCAGCATTTTTCAGATGTGTATTAGTGTGCCAATGTATTTGTTGTTATTAGACTGTTTAAGTGATGCCGTCCTTCGTCAGTATTGTGGCAAAATCGGATGCGGAGTGAAATAATTAGTCTGCGTTAAGACGAGTCATGTCTTATTGACATGATTCTTACTTTTTCTTCTTTGAACAAAACGTAATGACAGTAAATACATACATCTGAGTACTCGTTTATTTTAGAGTTGTGCAAAATCGTTCCTTTTGTGGAATCGTTCCGACCGATCCGAAAGATGAAAGGAACTAGTAGTGTATCTCATAAACTCATAATGCTTGTACTATGCATACAACTAAACAATTAATAAAGTATCAATAACATTTCTTTTTGTTGTATGCATGGTGCAATGTTGAATTGCTTATTAATAACTATTTGAGTGACACATTTCTATTTGAGTGCGATTCTCAATACAAAGTACAATGATTGGTCAAATGGAAATGTGAATATGAAACTTCATAGTATTGAAAGAAGAAATAATTGTATGTTATAATAAGTTAGAAAGGTTAAGATTAATTTTCAAAACTAGTATATAAGCATAAACAAATTGTAATAAAATCAGACTTTAATTTAAAACATAAGCTGGCTACATCAGCCTTGTCTTATTTTGAAGTTTCAAGAATCTTTTGGCAGTTCTTTCGAATGCCTAACTCTTAAGCTGGTATCCCTAACAGCTGTATAAAATAAACAAGGGACTATAGGGAAACATAATTACCAACACAAAACTTACCCCACACTAGGTCGTTCCTATCGTTCATCGTTCCTTTTTTTACTTTGAACTGTGTAGGAACGAGGAACGAGTGAAATTGTCTGTTGCTCCTAAAAACGTCAACAAACATTGGTTATTGTTTGTTTTCATTTATTGGATATAATAAAAAATTTCTACAAGTGCTTTCGTAAAATATTTGTAAAAAATTATAACTGTTATAAAATAAATTGTAAATATAATATTGTCTATTATGTCTTCAACATAGACTTCTATACAAAAAGTCAACCTTGTTCTAATTGTATAGAATATGTGAATGAAATAATTGTAGCAAACAGTCTTGAAGAGCCAGCAATTTGCTTTTCATACTGATTTTGACAATTATCAGAACAAGTTGCTGATTCCTCAAGACGGTTTGTATTTGCGGAACGAGGAACGATTAAAAAGGAACGTTTGGATCGGTCCGAATCGTTCCAATTAGGGAATCGTTCAATGGAACTAGGTCGTTCCGGAACGACACAACTCTAGTTTATTTTCTCCTCATCTCTCATCTATAAAATAGCAATCATGCCTTATTGACATGACTCGTGTAAACACGTGCTTAATAAATTGGTAACACACACTGATCTAAAAACTAACATAACGAGCAATATCAGAGTTGTAAATATTAAGCTTTCTGTCATCTGTCGTCTATCACTATCCCTTTTCCAAAGAAGGGAACACACCTACTGATTGGTAGGCATATTAATTGTCTTCACTTTACATATAATTTTTTCCGTTATTTTTTATACTATAAAGTTATATCGGGCTAAAAAACATCCTCTATTATATTAAACTTTCAATAAAAGAACTGAAAAGTTTAAAAATATCAATATTCAATTTCAATAAGACAATTAATATTTTAAGGATAAATTTTCAAATATTTTATATCTACCAGTCTGATGAATAAATGTTGCAATATTTGTTCTTAATAAAAAATAATCTTAAGTTATTCAGAATTTCATAGATTAAAAAGAAATTGGTAAAGTCACATTAAATCTTGAGCCCAACAATAATATTCAACTTATTTTGCAAACGTCAAAATCGAGCCAAAAACAACATACATATTTAAAAATGTATATTCGTTACATCACTAGTTTGTATACTTTTTGCGGAAGGTGGCGGTTGCAGGAGATGAACACCTGAACATTTAGCGCTCCTGTAGGCGGAAATTATCATGTTTGCTATTTCAAAATATTTATTGTTGGATTTCTTTTTTTCTTAAATAAAACATTAATTAATTGAAAGTGTATTAAATTTATGAATTGAAGAAAAATCTATGCAAATTTTCAATAATTTAATTTATACGAGTATAATCAGCATCTCCTAATTAGAGTGGTTTTTATTTGCTTATACAAATGATTTAATTAAATTTAATGCAAACCAGCTTCGATGATATAAGTCATATCAGCATATACAGTACAACCTCTATAATCAGGACGGTCGCTAGTCCGGAGTAGCGGACAGTTGAGAAATTTTACATATAAACTGTAGCAATAGCTTTCGCTTTTTTATGCTCATCACAACACACATTTGTTTAATGAGCAAGAATCCAAAAAATATACGCATTGGAAGAGTATTGTGTCTCAAAACCTACAAAAAATTTTTGATATAAAAGAAAATATTTGTCTCAAACTTTGAGAGAATCAGGTAGGTATGTTCAAAACGTTTTCATAACTCGTTTATTAAGCAGTCAATTAAATATTTAAAATGTATTTAGGAAAAAAAAAACTTCTAAAAGAAATTTTGAAAACCACCTGGTAGAGAAAGCGGAGATGTATTGTCTCAACCAGCGTCATAATTTTCATGTGACTGTGTGCCAAAGTAGGGCAAGTTATCACAAAAAAAAAATTTGGAACCAATAATTTTTCAGCGAGTAACGAACGGCTGGCTCCAAAAACTTTACATTTTAAATAGAATAATATGGTAGACAGGCGACAGCGTTAAATTGCATTAAAAGCTCAATAATGTGAATTAAAATTTTACAGTGACAGACAGACGACAGTTTTTTAATTTAGTCAATTAAAAATTGTAAATCATGAATCTGAACGTGTTGCTACAAGTTGGGATTGCAGTAGGACGCTCTGAAATAAAAGAAAGGCCATTGTGGAAATTTCTATTTTTATGTTGTTGATTTTTCCAAACTAATCTTTTTTCGTTATGCATAAAGGTATTTAGCGCACGCAACTACCATTCAATCTATTGCTTTAATATTTTATTTCACAACAAACTGTCACTTACGCTGCCTTTACACATGAAAGTACTTTCTTGAAATTTTTGTATATGGATTATAAATAAAAATTTTAGCGAAATAAATGACCTTCATGAAAATTTCTTATTCGTTTTCATACGAAATTGAAAGTTCATTTTAAAAAAGTCGTCGAATCGAAGAGTTGCAAAAATTGCTACTTCTACTTCGATGATTTGAATTTGCCCACTACCTCATTAGAGTTACCAATATTATCACGTATAGAAATTTATAGGGCAATAGTTGGGAATAATTATTATTGTTCATATTTTAATCACGTTATTGCTATAAAAAGGTATGAGTTATCTTATTTATATATACATTAGGGCGGGTCAAATTGCATGGAACGATTTTTTTTGATAAAGCGTATAGCAAAAACGTAATCTATAGGTGATTCTGAGAAATTTTGCTCAAGAAACCATAGCTCTAAGTCGAATTTGGAGCCCCTCAAAATTTCAAAATATATATTTTTCCATATATACATCGAATAATTTAATTAAATTCGTCATAAAATCGGATAGAATTATAGTAGATTTCTCAATCTGGGCTTGTTTGAAAGGTATTTTTATCACCTTTCAAGTCTGTATTGATACCAATATTGTACAATTATTAACGAGTGTTTCAAAACGAGTTATAGAAAAGAATCGTGAAGGAGTTATGGCAGTGACATTAGAAAGTCGTAAAAAAACTCCTCGAATGCAAAGTAAAACGGACCTTAAAAAATAATATTACCACGTTAAAACATTAAATTGTAGGTCGAGAATAATATTTAAAAATAAATTGAATTAAAAATTTAAAAATAGTGTTTTTTTGTTGAAACCTTGAAAATGTTGATTTTTTCAGATCGATTTTCCTACAAAAATGAGTTCGAAAACAAAAAAATTGATCGTAATAAAAGTTGTTAGAAATTATCTGAACTTTCGTAATCTACAAAAAAAATCTTTGAAAAAACTCGAAGAAAATTAAGAATTTATTAGTTAAAAGTTAATTTCAGGGTATTTTTCGACAAAAAATTCCTAATATCTCTACTAAAAATAAAAAAAATATCAATACAGAAAATATAATAATTCTTTAAATATAGTTACAAAATAAGTTAAATTTGCAATTAAAATTTTTCCACCATCCTGTTGATTGGTATAAGTCTTTTAGGAGGGCAACAGTGTTTCACTCTTTGTCATTTTACTTTCTGAAAACCTCAAAAAATTACTTTTTTGAAAATATCGTTGGAAGCTGAATGGAAAGTAAAAAAAACTTTAAGTGTGTTAGTGAAAAGTGTGAGTATATTGCGACTTTCATGCAATTACTTTCATGTGTAAATGCTATATTAACGTTGTATTATATTTTCTGTAGAATAGTCCCCAACAGAACAGAACCAAAAAGTAACAACAAACCACACATACAGTTTTTGAATTGAACAGAAACAAAACAGCTGATTCATAAAAGAACAGAACGTACAAACTAATTCTGCCTTTATTTAATAAAAAATAAGTTCGAATTTCAAACAATAATTTTTCTTTTATCAATTTTAGTTTTGATTTTTAGATGTTTCTTTTTGTTTTTCTTAACGAAAAGACTGAAATTATATATGTCCGAACTTAACCAGGTTATACTGTATGTATGCAAATATGACCTTAACATAATAAGATTGAAAAGCTTAATACAACATTGATTGTATTAAAAGATTAATGGTGAAAATAACAGACGAGAGTATAAATTAAAGATTAAATTTTGCTTTACATTTGCAAGAATTTACAACAATAAAGTGAAAAGGGAAAAGAAGTAAAGAAGTACTTATTAGATTAGAAGCACATAGAAAAAAATTATTAAGCTTAAAATAAGGTCTTGCCAAAGTACTAAAGCTGGAATAAAGGCCGAGACACATAGAATCCGTCGTACGTTATACGTTGCTTTTTTCAACTGACATTAAAGTATCGGCGGAGGAGTTTGACACAATGACTACTTTGTTGACGGACATTAAATCATTTGATTAAAATACAAATTTTCAATGGAATTCGAGGATATACTGTTTTTTTTAATTATATTTTTATTTAATTTAATTTTGTCACCGCACATCACAAAAAGCTTAATAAAAACAAAGCAAAAAAATGATATTTGTCAAAGTGCTCAATGTACGTCAAAAGTTGCCCAACTTTAGTGCTTTGCGTTGACGGAGACGTACGAAATGTGACAAAGCTCATAATAAAACCTGTAATTTAACTTAGTTGCCAGTTGAAAAAAGCAACATATAACATACGACGGATTCTATGTGCCCCGGCCTTAAGCCTTCGTACCAAAGTTTTTATTGCTACTCGGACTAACAACAGCTTCCGGATATTCATTATAAGATTTACAGATAATGCTACTTTCTTAATTCCAACCCCGAACGTATAACCTATAATAGCTCATCCAGTTTGCTGCTCGTTTTATGGCCGATATTTTGCCCTGTAATGGTGATAAAGATGCCTCCCCCAGGAACCGCAACTTTCTACTTGGATTCGTGTCTATAGGCTTAGAGCATATTCTCAACGTAGTGAATGGTGTCCGAAAACGCTAAAGCTACCAGGCTACTTACAAAGTGTGGCGAAACTGTAGCATGTCCCATGGTTGCCTTAAAAATAATTTATTTAATTAATTAAAGTTTTTAATTGAAAATCAACTGAATTGTAAATAAATAAACGATTTTATTCCACCGAAATAAGTAATTGAAAAAATGGGATTTTCTTAAGAGCAAAAAAAAAGGGTTTTTCACATTTCCTTAAACTTTTTTTATTCATTTTAAATAATTTTCTTTTCAGCATTTAAGTTTATGAACAAAATTTCATTTAACTTCTTGAGTCTTTTCCTGTTGTCCTCATAGTAATAAACTTTCTTTTTGTTACATTTTTTTATAGACTACAAACCATAAACAAACAAAACCCTAAATGAACAAAGGGGAATATAAAACTACATTTCTCTTGTTTGTGTTGTAAAGAGCAAAAGGGTCATATACAATTTATGCTTTTGTTGAAAAAGAAAAAGAAGCTTACAAAATTTTCAAACCGAATAAGGAAAAGTTTTAGTAAAACAAGAAACACCAAGGAAAATGATATGTTTATAGTGGTTTATTAAAACAAACCAGCACACACTGTGACATGACATTCACAAAAATGTCAGCTTTAGCAGCAGATTCATTTACAACCATCAGCAGTAGTGCAGTTGAAATTTTAAATAATCAAAACTTTACAACGAACAACTTCAGAGACCACATTTTAAATGACACCTTCCCCTCGTCAGGTTCAATGGTAAGACATTTGCTCGACGATTCCCGACAACAAATAGAAAAAACAGCTGCAGCATTAATAGCCTCCAGCAGCATCTGGCTCGGCAACAACTACGCCACCAACAGCAGCCTAAGTACACATATTAACTATAATTCCAACCTTAATATGCCAGCAATAGAAGCTGCCAACAATATTAGCCACTATGATAATGGTAATGGCGTTGGCAACATGGCAGATGTTGCAAGTTTTTTTGAAAATTTTATTAATGTCACTACCACCATGTCCACATTTAATACCTCATTGCTGTATCCCGACGATGGCTTAACAAACGCAACAGAAACCCCTTATGTCCCATATGGTTTGCGTGCTGAAACGTATATTGTACCGGTGTTATTTGCTTTTATATTTATTATTGGAGTACTGGGCAACGGAACGCTCATCTTTATATTTTTGGCCGTGCGACAAATGCGAAATGTACCAAACACGTAAGTACTTAAACATATTTCACTTTGATATAAACGGTATTACGAGGTCGGATTGATATTTAAGCTAACTAGCGCTAGATGGCAACACAAACACAATAGTTTTTTTAGAAATTGCGATCTGTCAAACGTCAGCTGTTAAAATTTCACCCAAATTCATCGATTAGTTTATTTGTTGTAGTCGTTTGAAGAAAGCAACTTTTGTGTTTCTTGAAAAATTGGAAAAAAGTGAATTTCGTGCAGCGATTAAACACTATTATTTGAAAGGGAAAACGGCGAAAGAGACAAAAGAAAAGCTCGATAAACATTACGGTGAGTCTGCCCCGTCAGATTACATGGTGAAATATTGGATTGCTGAATTTAAATGCGGCCGAACAAGTACCGGAACAATACCATCAACAGGAAGGCCAAAAGAGCTGGTTACAAGAAAATCCTCGATATCGTTATAAGTAATCGCCGAGTCAAGTTACGGTAGATTGTTTAAATGGTAAACATATCATATGAACGTGTATTCAACATTTTGCATGAAAAAGCTATCGGCAAGATGGGTGCCGCGTTTGCTCAGTGTAGAACAAAAACGAGTTCAACAGACCACTTCACAGCGATGTACGGTCATGATAAAGCGTAATCCTGTTGATTTTTAGCGTCGATCAATAACTCTTGATGAAACGTGAGTCTACCACTACACACCTGAAACCAAAAATCAATCGATACAATGGGTGGAAGCTGCTGGAAGTACTCCGAAGAAGGCGAAGACAGTAAGGTTATGGCCACTGTATTTTGGGATGCACAATCAAAGGAAACTATTATTATGCATTATTGGATCAATTGATTGATGCAATCAAGAAAAAACGACCACATTTAAAGAAAAAAAGTGTTATTTCTTCAAGACAACGCACCGGTTCACACAGCATTAGATACGAGGCTAAAATTACGTGAAATGCACTCCAAATTGGTTGATCATCCACCTTATAGTCCAGATTTAGCTCCTAGTGACTTTTTCCTGTTTCCAAACTTGAAAAAATTGCTCGCAGGAAAAAGATTCATCTCAAACGAAGAAGTGATTACCGAAACTAACGCGTATTCTAAGGCGTTCCCAAAATCGTAATATTCAGATGGTATAAAAAAGTTGGAATATCGTCTTACTAAGGAGACTATGTTGAGAAATAAATGGTTTAAAAAAAATGTTTTTTTCCTACTTAGGTAGCTTCAATATCAATCCGCCCTCGTAAGAGCACTGAGCAAAATTTAAAAAAAAAAAATTTGGAATAACCGTAAAAGAACAGTGACAGTCATTTGACCGGTAATATGATTGGCATTGTTGATAAAAATATCCCTCATCACGTAGAACAAAGTTTCTATGATTTTCTTAAGGCCAATTTCAAAAAATGATGGAATCTTTTGTGTGTACGTGTGATTTTGCATCCCTATCTAGCTTCCAAATTTGATCGTACATAGAACATATGTACATATGTTTAAACTGCTCCCTCTTGTGTGTTTTACTGATCAGCGTTGATACAAATATTAGTCACATTTGACTAATCAATCGGTCACCGCTGACTTGTCAAACTAGATGAATTCATGCGTCTTAATTCAGTTTTGATATTATTATTATATAAGAAAATATGTACAATAGTTGTTCAATTCACAAGCTCGTATTAACATCGTATGTGTTGTGTAATCGTCTAATTATACAGTATTATATTTTTGTTGTTTGTAATTTTCATACAAAAGGGTGTTATAATTATACATTTGAATTTTATATGTTTTATAAATGGTTGTATTGAGGACAGGTATGGAAAAATTCTATTTGTAAAGCGAAATTCCGCCAAAAGTTGCAAAATTTAGAAGAAGTCGTAAAATCTTCTAAAACGAAATAAAAATGCAAGGAATGTGAAAAACTCGCAAAAAACTACAAAAAATTACGAAAATTCGCATTAACTTCCAATCATTGAGAAAATTAAAATGTTTAATATCATTTAAAAGTCGACGAAACAATAAAAAATAGAAAAAGTAACCCACATTGCAAAAAAACGCGACATTTCGCAAAAAGTTGCAAAATTTTTTAAAAAGCCAGATAAATTTGTAGCCATGTACCCGTGTAGTCTGCTGTCGTGAAAAAGTTTATATCTTAATTTATCTCGATTTTGTACTTGGTAAGTTTTGCAATAGCTAATGATATTTCCTCCAGCGACATCATTTATGTTTATTTTTATTTTTTATTTATATTAATAAATTTTATTGCAAAAATTGTACATATAAGTTGAATAATAATTAAAAATACTTGTCAAACTCACTAATTTCACAGACCACATTGAATTGACATTTAAAATATGAAGAAATGACGATACAACAAATGTGTCTGTTCACAAGCCCATAAACAAATATCGTATTTTTATAAACGATAAGCCATACGACTGGGCTTGTGAATTGAGCAATTGTTTTTATTTGCTTTGCAGCTTTTATAAATTCAAATTTATATGTAAAAATAATATTAAGCATTTTACTTCTCTTTCTTTTTCTTGGCTTCCATTTCTGCTGTGACTTGTTGTGCCTGAAGGCATTCCACATTAGTGCCATTAGGACAAAACTATTTGGCTTGAGCACTACCATGCGATTTAAATTTCTCTGCCACTGAACGTTCTTTGCCAGTGGGTTTTAATAAAAGCTCCAAAATTTCCTCACCAAATTGTTTGCTTTGCATCTCACGCGTGGAGAGCATAGAGAGAAGGGGCTGAGAGTGTATTAAATTTAGGATAATTTTGCACTATTTAATTAAATACGTACTTATGTTTTTGATAGAAATAAATATGTCACAAAATTGTAGCTTCGGCACTTTTTTCATAAAAATTTTAAACTTTTACTGTCACCGATTTCAATTATACACGCAATTGTACTAAAAACAAGCCACAAATATTCTGTTGTTTAATCTGCAACATAATTGATCAACTTTGACGGATTGACGGTCATGTGTTTGTTCAAATGTTAAATTCCTACACACAGAAAAAAATCATTGTAAAATCAAATAAAACAAGGTTGATTCGACTAGTTTTGTTAACAATTTTGCTACATAACTAAGCGTTTCATGTTAATTTAACATGATATTAAAGTAAAATAAAAGTTATAGTTGTCCTTTTAAAAACAACTAGAAATCATGTTGAATTGATAGTGTACGCCAATTGAATCAAAGAGATTGTCATGTCAAAATAACGTTAAGATCCTTATTGACACAATATTAAGAAAATTTATAACAACATGAATTTCATGTTGAATCAAAATAAATTTAATGTCGAATCAACTATTAAGCCATTTAGACATTACCCTACAAGAAATGCATGACCGAAACTTATACCTACACAATTATCATAATAATACATTTATGGGAATTTAAAATATGAACTGTCATTGGTGATAGAAAAATCCGTCACCGTTGACCAATTATGTTGCATTTTTCACATATTTTGGGATTACATGACAGAATATTTGTGGCTTGTTTTTAGTACAATTGCATGAATTATTGATATCGGTAGCAGTAAAAGTTTAAAATACTAAAAAAAATTTTATTAAAAAAAGTGTCGAAGCTACAATTTTGTGAAATATTTATTTCCATCAAAAAGATAAGTACATATTTAATTAAATAGTGTAAAATTATCCTAAATTAAATACACTTTCAGTCCCTTCTCTCTGTGCCCTCGACGCGTAAGAAGCAAATCAAACAAGTTCGTGAGAAAATCTTGGAGCTTTTATTAAAACCCACTGTCAAAGAACGTTCAGTGGCAGAGATATTTAAATCGCATGGTAGTGCTCAAGTCATGGAGTTTTGTCCCCATGGCACTAAAGTGGAACGCCTTAAGGCACATCAAGCCTTAGCAGAAATGGATGGTGATAGTGTTGACTACGTATTGAATAAATTGGCCAAACAAGGTGCCGTTTGTATTAAAAGTGTTGTAATTGGTAAGGAAAGTGGTTTCTTTAGAATCAAAACTTTTATTACAAATTTATACAAATTTCATTAATGACAACTTTGATTTGACCTAGAAAAGTAAAAGAAAATACAAGAAGTTGTGGGTTTTTTACACAGCATCTCTTTAAATAGAGTTTTTGGCACTAAGGCATTTTATTTATTTTCATGTATAAATATGAATTTTTAAAAACACACTATTGTAATTCTTATTTACACTACTATTTTCTTATGCATACTTATTTATTTATAGTTAATTATAATATAACAATTGAATCGAAAAAAATCGCGTTTTATTTCAACAGAAATGTCCGTCAACAGTGGTGAATGAATTCATATAGTTTGACAAGTCAGCGGTGACCAATATGTCGGTCAAGTTTGACAAGTCAGCGGTGACTGATATGTGCATCAAGGTTGATTAGTCAAATGTGACTAATATTTGTATCAGCGCTGACCAGTAAAAAAAACATAAGAGTGAGCAATTCAGACATATGTTCTGTGTACGATAAAATTTGGTGGTTAGAAAGGGATGCAAGATTACACGTACACAAAAGATTACATCATTTTTTCATATTGGCTTTAAGAAAATTATAGAAACTTTGTTCTACGTGATGACCGGTATTTCTATCAGCAATGGCAGTCATATTACCAGTCAAATTCATATTGAAATAACATGAAAATATGTTAAAATTAGAGGAAACTCCATGTTAATTTAACATGATTGCTATACTGAAATAACATTTACACAATGTTGTTTAACAATGGGACAGGCAGTTAGTAAAAAGCAGTTTATTATTTTTTATCTTTGTTCATTTATAAACACATACAAGATTATATAGTAAATACATTTAGGTTTACAAATATTTGTTTTTTAAATATATTTTACGATTATTAATTGGAAAAACATGTAAAAGTAAGCTTGGGAACCTTGTGTCGCATTTTGAACAACTGGATTGTTTACTGTAATATTTCATCACTAACAAGATTAATATTTTATCCTCCGGTTGCTAAATTTTCCACAAACCTTTTTAAATTCATATTATTATTGTTAGCTGCAGACATAATGAAGTGTAAAGAATTTAAATCTCTTAAAATTTATAACACTGCACCTCTGATACGTAGTAAAGCTGCGATAGAATGAAAATTGCTGTTTCTTTAATGCTGCAAAGTAGCGGTACTTTTTGAATTTTTTCTCTTTTATCACGAATTAATTTCATTTCAACATGTTTCACCTTGTTTTAACATGTTTCATGTTTTTTTAACATTGATTTAACTTTTTTAACATGTTGATTTAACATAAGCCAACGTTTGTTAATATTTAAAATTGACAAAAGCTTTTTCAGAGTATTCCAATGTCATTTTTAATGTTTATAATAATGTTGATTTTACAATAGTTCATCTTTTTTCAACTATATGCAATGTTAATTTTACATGAAAAACTGTAATTGCTACTTCAAAAACGGTATTTAAAAAATTTAACATTGATTGATGTTATTATAACTCTGTAAAAGGTAAAATTAAAAATGTACAATGTTATTTCAATGTGATTAATTTCAAATCAACATATTTTAATACTAAATTAACCATTTTAACCATTGATTTAACTTGAAACAATATTAACACATTGACTGCCACGTCTGACACATATGTCCGACGCGATTTTCAATATCTCTAGCCATGTCACACAATAGTGGCTGACGATAAATAGGATTTTATTGCAGTAATGTTATGTATGCCCCCCCCCCCTGAAATTTCTGTAATAATGGTTTCAACGCAGCTCAAAAATTAATTTAAAAAAATTGTTAAAAAAAAAAACAAATTCATTTTATTATACACAATATGAAAGCAAGTAAAAGAAAAATGATTTTACATATTACTTTTATAATGAAAAGACACAAATTAACACTTTAAACTTGTTTGTGGTGATTTCCAAAATATTCTAAACACATAAAAGGCTCTTGCAGACAGTCCGGGCAATACGTGTATACTCTTTTTGCCTTCTTTCTTCTAGTGCTAGAGTTTCAGGAATTTTTTCTATGTTGTCTGCAAGTTCCTCATCATCATCATTTTCCGAGGAGTTTCTATATATAGGATCATATATAGGATCCTTTATAGAGTCCTCAGAACTGTAATCCTCATGCTCTTCATCACTTTCTGTACTTTAAAGTTTTTTTTTTCTAACTCAGTATCCGATAAAAATTTCTTTTTCGCCATTTCGTAAGGTAAATATTATGGAATAATATAATTCGATCGACTCTTCTTGCTTACTGAGAACTTAATAAGAAATAATATAGAGCGAACCCAATTTGTTGCAGTTTTGTGAGAGTGTTTCTTGTCGTGCATATATGTCCGACATGGCCCTGCATTCAAAAAAGTCGGGAGGACCCACGTCGACACTTTTATTTATAAAAAAGTCTCTGTTTCTAAGCAGTAAATATTACTGGCAGTAGCCTAAATTCCAATATTGACGTTTTAGAGGAGATTACGGAAAAAAAATGCTGTGGCCCCCAGCATCTTATATGCTGAAAGTGCCTTGGCAGTCAATGTGTTAAAAGTATATTCAATTAGATTTTTTCCACATATTAACATGATATCAATATTTCTTCAAGTAGATTTTACATTGGGCTTTTTTCTGTGTGTATAAATTATTAGTAAGAAAATTGTGTACGTATTATCTTCGGTCATCCATTTCTTGTAGGGAAGTTATTAAAATATGCAGGAGAAAACATTCTAATGTCATAAATGTTGTAAGAAATTTTTAAGGGAGAAATAATCAGCGAAAACTTTTATGGCAAAGAAATGTATTTAAATGATGACAAACATATCGCTACTCGTTTTCAACTAGAGATGGACGCAGATCATGTGAATCGTGTGTGATTACGCATGATCGCAAGAACGTGAAGGAGCATGAGAATAAGAGAAATTAGCGTGAGTGAGCGTGCATTGTCATTCATTTCCTGGCATTTACAGTATTGTGATGAGAAAAGTTGGCAGTACATATCACGCCCATGCAGAGTTTTGTAGTCGGGTTTTGTTTTTACAAGAATTATCAAATCTTTTATTTTTTATAAATTTTTCTTTTTACAGCTACATATTTTCTCTGGCTTTGGCAGACTTATTGGTCATTGTAATCACTGTGCCCTTAACATCGACCGTATACACGGTGGATTCATGGCCTTGGGGTAGTTTTCTCTGTACATTATCTGAATTCATTAAGGATGTATCAATCGGGGTGTCAGTATTTACATTAACAGCATTATCAGGAGATCGTTATTTTGCCATTGTGGATCCTCTAAGAAAATTTCATGGTCATGGTAAGTAAGTCTATTAATACGGTACACAATCACAAATACATAGCAAAAAGAAAAAAGAAAACAACTTATTTCAATCTAAATTCAAATACAATTTCTTCTAAAGGAGGTGGTAAACGTGCCACCAGGATGGCCATTGCTATTGCGGCTTCAATTTGGTTATTGGCTATTTTATGCGGTCTGCCAGCCTTAATTGGCACATATATCAAGGTATATTATACACTTCATGTGATTACTTTTCGCATGAATCTCTGCATATTTGAATGAATTATTTTCAATATATTTATTCACCACGTGTGTATAAATGTGTGTTTGTAAATATATTTTCTTGTTTCTTTGTCTTGCTCCTTGAACTATTAAGAAAGTTGACATCAACAGCAATAAATCATTTTCTGTGTGTTATCCGTTTCCGGAAAAATGGGGTTTAAAATATGCCAAGGTGATGGTGTTGCTGCGCTTCCTCGTTTACTACGCCATACCGCTGGTAATTATTGGTATCTTTTATGCTTTAATTGCCAGACATTTAATGTATGCAGCTAATATACCGGGTGAAATGCATGGTGCGGTTAAGCAGGTAAGTAAATTAAGATTGGACATTTAGTGTACTTGCACTATGGGCCAATGTAATATTAAATTTAAAAAAAATTGGTGACTAACACATTTTGGAGGAACTTTTACTTTCACAGTTAATCAGTTTTAGCAACTTCTAAGAAATCGAGCTCTTAATGCCAAAAAGACATAATGGAAATGATACTTGATTTTTGTTTTTCTTTCAAGCCATTCGATAGTTAAAAATAAATGAAAATCATTTCACTTTGTGGATTGACAACAACAACAAAAGAACATTTCTAGGTTGAACGAATTTGTTCAATAGCATAAACTCCAGACCTTTAACTAACATTTTTAAGTGCCCTTTCCCCGCTATTTAGGCATAAGCTGCAGCCAGTACATGATCCTCGAAGGATCCTCATAAGTAACCATTCAACTACAAGGATCGTGTGTTAAGAGATGTTTTTCTGAAACAAACACAAAATGCTTAATCCTATTGGATTTGTCTGCAGTAATATCCACGGTCTTGGCAGGAATCAAACCTGCCCTTTGTTAGAGGTAGGACTCTGGGCAGATCTGTGTAACGACCACTTAAATTTCCAGCCCCAGTTCTAAGGTATTGGAAGCATATATTTACTCCAAGATGCAAAAACAGCAAGGTGTTGAGAGTCAACAAGATAACACACTTCGGGGACAATCTATGGCTCGATAGTAGCGAATGTAAATTGCATTCTGTAAAAATTTTATGGCTGCCTCTTCAGTTGAATTTATTTTTAGAAACCTCACGCCCAGAGCAGTGAATTAAACATATCACGCTTCGCCTTTGTACGATTTCCAATATTCACTTGACCATTATAGTCGCACAGCTTTTTATTAATTAAATGAGTATTTATTGAAAGCAGGCTTGAGTTCGTTAATTAAAATTGCTTTTACTAAATCTTTCCCTTTAGAGCATCCTTATGGAGACACGCAACTTTGTGGGCATTTCAAAACCTCCAGGATAAAAAAAAACAATTTCGTTTTTTCAAGACATTTCAAGGTATTTTTTTAGCAATTCAATTGCTCAAAATTATTCTTGATTGGGACTCTCCGAGAAATGCGCCCATTTTTCGTTAAGGAAAGGATCCAATGTGGTTGTATGAAAATGAAAGGGATATGGCAGCAAAGTGGCCCACTCTCTGAATTAAAAGGAGTTATTTAAAAATCTTTTGGATTATTCAAAATTGGGATTTTCTGATGAACAATTTAAGTTAAGTTTATTTGAGACTTCGAAAATTAACATTACAAAGTAAATAATGAAAAATAATTTTGGTTTTTATTAGGAAAGGATTTGCAGACATCAAAATTCTCTGAGGGATGAGCACGTTTTTTCAGAGAAGCAGCCAACGCGTGCTGAGTAAAATGCATGGAAGTTGGTTAAAGTAGGGTTAAAGTAGATCTTCTGTTAGTATTCAAAGTTCGTTTCTCTGGCAGATAGAATTCAAAATTATATTCTTTATAAGTTAAGCGCATTTTTTTGGCTAGGAGCTAATGCGGGCCGGAAAAAGTGAATCTTGTTGTGGCATATTTATATATAACTTCTTTAGCAACTTGAGTTGATGCTGAAATTAATTGTCAATTTTAAAATTATATGAAATCGAGATTCTCTAAAAGAAAAACCCTCTTTTTTTGGAGAAGGAGCCAATGTAGCCGCACAAAAGTACATGGAACATGGTCTTCCATAAGAGTTTATCCATAGTTAACTTCTTCGGGAGTTTGAGCTAGAACGAGCTATTCCCAATTTTTGAATACATGATGATTTTAGGGAAGAGATTGGGATTTGGTGGCAAGTTTGCGCTCTAAAAATAAATAAACTTAAAGTTTTCCGAAAATCTATTTCTACGTAATAAAAATTAAAAAAAGACAATCAATCAGCAATTTTCTTTACCACAAATCAAATTTGTATTCGCATGGATGATGAGGGGTTGTAGCGCCCTCCATAAACATCAAGCCCGTTCTGTGTTAGTGTTGTCAGAATTAATTCACTTTGCCCGTATTGCTTTCTTATTGAAAATAACTTAATTAAAACTCATTCAATAAGTTTCATTTAAATAATATACATATCGATCCTTTGCTGCCGTACTGTCATAACTCGAAAAAACTAGTTTTACAGAAAAAGAGTTTAAAGTTTTTAATTTATTCTCAACTTAGTGAAGGAAATAATATAACATCATCCTGTAAAGAGGTGAATTGAAAAAATATTTGTATGACATTTTTACAGAATTTGAAGAACGTTATCACGATTAATTCAGCATTTTCAATTTAGAGTTCACGTTTTTTAAATTGTGACTCTATTGCAGTAAAGGCTTGATATGTATGTATAAAAATAATTAAATGAATAGAAATATTTAGTCAGTTGCAAGTTCGCAATTCAGTTAAGAATGAACATATCTAATAGTATGTTCAGACATGCATTCTTAATTGAGACAAGTTATTTTTAATTTTAATTGAGCAATGAAATTTAGTGTTCATACATGTCAATTTCAATTTGACAGAAGGCAGTCCAAACAGGTAGCAGCTGTTCTACAACAATACAAAATTTGTTATAGAAAATACCTCTTTAGTTATCAAAACAAATAAAAATCCGGGTGGCACTGGCAGCACAGATGAATCTTGAAGAAAATATCAGACAGGCAAAAAATTAAAAATTGTTTTTGTATCGATTCAATTGCATTAATATATATATTTTATATGTTGGATCACAAATTATTGATCCATATTCAAGAGCAGGACGAACAAGAGATGTAAACGCTGGTTTAGCATTATAGATTTCTTCAAATTCCTTAGCCAAACGTTTAATGAAACCGATTAGACATCTTTCTTTACTTATAATCAATGTAATATGTTGAATCAATTTCAGTTTAAGATTGTAATATTCCTATACAAACAATTTCCAGCATATAGCTTTCTAAGGGCCGTTAAAAACAAAAATATTAACTTGAAGTTAACACTAAACTCAAAATTTGAACTTTAAATAGTAAAAATTCATTAACTGGATAATTCATCTTAACTGGAAAAAAATTATGACATTAAAAACTTTATTATTTTTGGTTTATTTTAAAAATATTTTTCACAAATTGTTAAAAAAAATATGTGATTGAAGCTTTTTTCATCTCAAAAAGACAAATTTTTGTGCTGTTTATATCTTTTTTGCGTTTCTCAAAAATAAATTGTCGATGTGATTCACAATAGTAGATAAAAGCAAGTTAACAAAATTTGTATATGTATTGTTAACGAAAAAGTTTAACTGTCAGTTTAAAATTAAGTTTTGACTAACTGAAAGTTAGTAAGCTTATAAATAAAACTATCGTAACTGAACTTTGTGCATTTTACTATTCTTAAATGGCCCCTTTGGTAGAAACACATATGTACATACATTCATATAATTGTATTTTTCTAAATTCAATTGCATTAAGTTCATATCACACCAGGGAACAAATCACGGCATTCGATATCGAGCGAAATTTCCATTCAAATTCAAAAAATTTTGTATGGGATTTTACTCGATTTTAAATGCCGTGATTTACCCCCAGGAGTGCAAGGAATTTAAATCTTTTTGTAGTAACATATGATTTTTGTAGTCATTGCAGCTAAGAAATATTTTGACAGGTTTGTCAGCTGTTCTAGTGCCTGGTTGATGTGGCTTGTATTGTATAGAATTGTTTCTTCTCACTGAACATACATTCTCAGTAAACAGACAAAAGTTGCATTTCGAATTTTAATCAATTTGTGATGCAATAAACTATTAATTGCTCAATTTATTAATAGAATTATTGTATAGTAAATTGAGCACAATTAATGCCTTGATTATATAAAATTTGCTAGTTGTGCAATTAATTAAGGTGTATGTCTGAACACAGTATAATTGATTCGAAGTTTTCATTTTTAATAGAGAATTAAAATTCGAACTTGTAGCTGACTAAAATTTATACATTTAAACGATTTTTTACTTGTTTCCGACCTATAGTGCATTTAATTAAAGTTCAAGAAGGATAATAAATTATTTCTGAGAAGACATCTAAATATGTGTGCAACAAAACGATTTAATTAAGCAGATATTAACATACTTACATAGATTATACCACATCTATCATTCGAAGTGTCACTGTGGAATTATACATAAAATTAAAGAAGTTATGATTACTCTCTTAATATCTTGATATTTAGCATTAAAAAAAATAAACATTTTTCCAAGTTCTTTTTAAAAACTTGCAAGTTTTTCTCAAGCCATGAACTTTATATCCTTTAAAAAAGTTTTTGAATTTATTTGTTCTCTTAAAACTTTTATATTTCGTATTTATTTGTTTTAGGTACGTGACCGGCGTAGAGTTGCTCTGTCAGTGTTGGCATTTGTGGTAATTTTTGGCATTTGTTTCCTGCCAATTCACGTGGTCATGCTGTGGTTCTATTACTAGTAAGTTTTGTATTTGTATGGCGCTTATTTTTCAAAATATAAATCGCACAAAATACATAAACGCATTCAGCGAAGCTTGCTTTACTTTAGTGATACTGTAGTTTTTCAGTTTTTTTTTTTACGAAAACAGAAACACATCAATACATCTTGAGCTTTTGCTGAAATAGAGTCATAATTTTACAGAAAATAAGATGAAATTTTTAATTTTACTCGCAACTTAATGGAAAAAAATTAGATTAAATTTTTTATTTTGCTCGCAACTTAATGGAAAAATTAAATAAAATTCTCCTCTCGAGAGGATTAATTAAGTCAACATTGTCAACTCAAAGATCGTGTTTTTTGCTTTTGAATTTATGACTCTATTGCAGCAAAGATTAGATCTAAAAAAGATATATTTAATTGTTTTAAATGTTTTAATTGTTTTCTTTTCCTATTTAATCTTTTCAGTCCCAACGCTGAGGATCATTACAATTATTTTTGGCATGTTCTGCGCATTGTGGGCTTCTGTATGTCATTCGCCAACAGTTGTGCCAATCCAGTGGCATTGTATTTTGTTAGTGGACAATTTCGCAAGCAATACAATAGGTATTTGTTTTTACACTTAGAAATGAAAGAGCATGATTATTGTAAAAAATTTTTAAATAAGAAAGAAAACTCGCATATGATAACATCTGCAATCTTATACTCTAGACTTACTATTCTACAAAATAAATTGATATTGAAACATGTTTAAGACACCAGCACGCACTTAAAGATAACATACAAACAAGACAAAATTTTGCCATAGTCATTTTCTTTTTTGTTTTATTTTTTTAAGCATAAATATTAGAAAACAATATTCTTATGTATAATAATCTTTAACTGAGATAAAATGGCCAATAAATTAAAAAGACTTAAAACTTGTCAAATTTAGCATAAATATTACAATTTTATAAAAATATACCAGAATTAAAAAAATAGTTGTCCTTTTTACTTTTTCCATTACAGTTTTAAGTCTTCCATATTCCTAAAAGCTGTGTTGTTTCCAGTACCCTTTTTCCAGGCGTAGTCTTTACAATTTCATTTTGATATGTAAAAAAAAATAGTAAACATGTTTAACTTTTCACATCAATGATTTGTTCCAACTGCTAAAATTTTTCCGCCAGTTTTACAATTGCTGACCGAGAAGGTGGTTCACGACGACATAATAGTTTCAATGTAGTTACAAGTTGAGTCAAGACAACTGTGAAAACGGCGGTGTATTATGTGTCAGTAACGCAGCAGTTGAAAAACGTTTAACTACCATGAAAATAATTTAAAAAAATATATATTAAAAATAATCGTACTAGAATTAAAATGCTTATTGCTTTATTATACATTCAATGCTCTTTAAAAAAGGTTAAAGAAATGTTGCCATTATTAAGTAATTTCCGGTGATTAATAAATTTATTAGACTTTTGTAATATTTATGCAAGTGATAATTCCGATTCTACGAGTATTGGCGATAAGGAAATTATGATGCCTGTTCGTCATTGCAAAAATAAATACACATAAAAAAATTTTAAGTATATTAAATATACTCACTCGTATATATTTATTTTTGTTTGTTTTAAAACAGATATATTTAAATACTGATGCAATAATTATTGTATCATGCCTAAATACAAATATTTTGTTATCCAATACGGAAACTCAAAAGAAATATATTTTATATACATATATTGACTGGTACATATGTTATATTTTGACTTGACTATGAATTTAAAAATATGAAAACATTCGTTTTTTTATGTATGTACTTGAAGTGCATTTTTTTAAATAATTTTTAACATGTTTTATACATTTTTTAATAATAATAAATAACACGTTGAATTATGAATAAATTTTTTTGTTTTTTTTAGCTTCTATTTTTGGTCGAATTGTAGTTTTTTCTGCCTTTTTTAAAAAGCCGATTTAGCCTCATTTTCCTCCAGCTCCAGGCAACATTGCTTTCATGCATTATTATTACAAACAAATAAAATTGAAGCAACAAAAAAATATTTCATTTTTAACAAAACTCAGTTTGTAAGATTTATTCAATAAATACATTTATTTCATTTAGCACAAAATTTCATTCTACTTGCTTTTTTATTTATTATTCAGCTATAATGCAATTTGTTTGTTGTTTACACATTTTTCATTCTCCTCTCATTGTAACGTGACGTCACTCACACACACACAAATTATTTGGATTTATTAATTTGGCCACAAATTGATTTTTCAACACCAGGCGCACAGAACAACAGAAAATGCAATAGGTATCGCTAAAATTAAAAAAAAAAGTTACATACATACTTTTAGGCATTAACTAAAAAGAAATATTCGAAACACCCCATACAAGTTTTTCACAACAGCGTGACCCAAATACTTTGACGCGCCGCAATGTATGCATAAAATCAAGTTCAAAGTCAATGGTGCCAACTTTGTGGGAGGAAAACCACTAATTTCTATAACAAAAAGAGTTTTTTTAAGTTAGCCAAAACTTGAAACGAAATGAAAGCTTTGCAACAAGTCAAAATTAAAAGTTTCCCCTTTCCTTAAAATAAATAATTTAAGAAAAACAAGACATGAACTGAAATAATCTGCTTGAAGTGTAACTTTATTACATTTAATTGCGAAACTTCATCCTTTATTGAAAGTTTTTTTAGAACTATTTCTTTCGTTTGTTTGATTAGTCCTTTTCTTGTTGCATCTTTGTTAACGTTTCTTTTTCATTATTCCTGCAGGTATTTATTTTGTGAAGGTTCGCGTAAAATGTGCAAACATCACGGTACATCATTGACAACATCTCGGCGTTGCTATCACTCCACAAGGTCTTGTTTTCACCAAAGTACTATCAGAAGGTAAATATGATGCTGAATAAATACTTTATTTATTATTTTTCAATTAAACCTCAACGATTGAGTTTCTCAAAAAATTGGAATTAATGTAAAATTGGAAAACCATATACATACACACGTTCACACATACTACACGTGCCCCAGCCAGCATTTGGATAATTATTTGATGAGCGCGATCATTTCGCGACTCGTGTTTTAATCGTCCATATGATTGTTGGAGTAAAAATACTTTTTAGTCTTCCAAATGATGCTTTTGTGAGTCATTCCGACTATTGTTAGAAGAGTTAATTGTCGTTTGCGCATTTTGGAGAGCAAAGACCGTATTCGACTCTTCCAAATAATGTTTTTACGACTTATTTTGATGATTGTTGGACGAGTGTTTTGTTTATGTTATTCCACAACCGTCGCGAAAGTATTCTGACGACCACTGAACGATTGTTATTTCACCGTAATTGTATATTACTTTTGTAAATGATGTTTTTGCGATTCTTTCTGTTGTTTATATTACTTCAAAATCGACATTTACTGGGGGTCTCCACTAGCCATGAACTTGCTATGAACATCATGTCGAACATCGCACATGGCTGATGTAGATCGCTCATGTCCATGTTTCATCCATGCTCTGACATCGATGCCCGAGCATATGGCTGAGCAGCTGTGTTCGCCATGAAATGTAATTTTTAAAGGAGAGTAAAAGAGTAAATTTCATCTCTATTGCACAATCTGAAAATTATATGGTTTTTCAGAACATGAACATCATTCGCCACATACAAAAACATGGACATTTTAATACTGTTGCTCTGACGGCGTCATGTTCATGTCATGCTCAAGACGATTGCTCGTGAAGACGTAATGTTACGCATTCTGGTGATGGTTAGGCGAATTTAACGATCCTTTTCCGCGCATCGTAGAAAACTCATTAAGACGATTTTGAAATAAGAATAAAAGAGTTTTACACGATTCTATTTGGTGCATCGTGGACGACTCATACAGAAAAGTCGCCGTCTTGACACAATTTCTTCTGTTGTATTGAACTAACGCGATCGGAATACGACATCGCAGACGACTAATTTAATCACCCGCTCGCATCGCCTTAGATTCTTCTACGATCGAAAATGCTAGCTGGGGCATGTTACACATATTTATGTATTTGTATGGAATTTTTACAATTAATTAAAAATTCCAACAGAGTTTTATTGTATTTAATGAACATTTGTATGAATAATAAAAATCAAACTGTTGGAAAAATGTCAACATTCTGATGCTAGAATCGTATTTGTTTGCTACAGCAACAATTTCTTTTAGGATTATTTTCAGTTAAGGTCAAAGGCTGCAGTCAGACCAGGCAAATGTTTGTCCAGTACTCCTCAATTTCTTCAATGTTGAAGATAAAATGGATTTTATAAATCACCCTAGAAAAACTGAAGGAATAAAATAATTATTTAATGTTTCTCGTTATGAAAACTTCGTACAAGTTACAGAGCCTCTGCACAGAATGCGCCAAAAAAATATAAGAAATTAATAAACAAGTTTTTTCAAAACTTTTATGTTTAAAAAATGTCGATTTTTCAAAGGAAAATTCTCACAGGGTTTTTTGTATTTTTATGTTTTTATTTTTGGAGCAGTTTAGAAAATTTCAAAGCCTTCATTAAATATATTTTTTATAATTTTCAGGTCCGCTTGTGCATTTTTATTTTTTTAACTCTTTCTACCTGGAAACATTTTGATGAAATTTTTTATAGATAATTTCCGACAAGTCTTCTATAGAACGCGTTTCTCGATGACATAGATGGCTCATCAACAAGTTTTATATGATCAATTCTTCGATCAGCTTCAATAGAAAGATTTCGACAAGTTTTCTATGCAAAACTTTTCGACGAGTTCTCTTTACTTTTCTATGGAATACTTTTAAAATTTGTTTTTTTTTCCATAGAAAACTTTTCGACTAGTTTTACGTAAAAACTTTTCGACGGGTTTTCTGTCTCTGCGGCGATGTTTCTGTGTAAAACTTCCGAATGTGTTTTCTGTTGAAAAATTTGTTCTAGTTTGTCATAGAAAACGTTTTCATGAGTTTTCTATAGAAAACTTTTTGACGAATTTTCTATAGAAAACTTTTTGACGCATTTTCTGTACAAAAAAAGATGAGTTCTCTGTAGTTTGCTATAGAAACTTTAAGACTAGTTTATCTTCATAATAAACTTTACGTTGAGTTTTCTGTAGGGAACTTTCCGAACACTTTCCTATAGGAAACTTTTTTACGAATTTTTTACTCAAAACTTTGAGGAATATTCCTTTAAAAACGTTTCGACAAGTTTTCTGTTGAAAAATGTGAACCAATATTTAAAATAACTTATCTATGAGTTTTCTATGAAAAATAAACTTTTCGACCAGTTTTTACGATTATTTAGTTTTCAATAGCAAACTTTCCGACTTACTTTGGAAAAATTGTTACGAGTTTTTTATAGAAAACTTTTTGGCGACTTTCTTATAGAAAACTTTCTGCTGAGTTTCCTGTATAAAAATTTTACATGACTTTATTTTAGAAAAATTTTCAATGACTCTTCTTTAGAAAACTTTTCAAACTTGATTTTAGACTAATTTTGTGCATAACATTTTTCTATTGCATAAAAAATTTATTTTCAGACCAGGGGGGTTATTATATATTTCGATTCGAAACGGAAATCATTCGAATTTGTATAGCTTATACATTGTGTTTCGAAGCTGTTTTCCTTCAAATCGAAATATATAATAAGCCTCCAGTTTTCTGTAACAATAATACGCGATTGACATTATAAAAATCTTTTACACAAATTTGCAATTATAAAACTTGTTTTATTAATTATACTAATTCTGTAGAAAATTTAAAAATTCAAAAGTAAGGTTCCCAATAGATTTTTTTGTGAATTTTCTTAAGGAAGTATCTTTTAATTTTAATTTACTTTTTATAGAAACTAATTTTTTTTTAAATAAAACTCATATGGTTGTTAATTTTTTAATTGCTCAACAAAAAAATTAATCATTTTTGAATACCTTAAATTTTGTTCTATTACAAAACGAATCCCCACTGACTTTATATGGATCTGCTTAATAAAACGAAACAATAAAACAATTGTTCTAATATTCTTTCACTTGCAGTCGTCTCCAGGAGACGTCCATAACAATGCTGACAAATGGTAATAATCACAATGACTGTAACAATGTTGTGGGTGGCGGCAGCACCATGGGTAGTGGCACCGGCAACTGTTCACACGATGACACAATAGAAATAGCACTTACCAGTGACTGTTGTCATCAACACGAACACAGCCATCAGTTTATGTGAGATTCTATGAATCATTATATGCCTCAAAATCTTCAACAACGTCATCATGTGCCAGTTTCAGCAACAGCTGCTTATCCAAATCAAATGCAAGTACGGCACTATGACTGCTATGAAAAAAATAGAAATTGCCCTGGACGAAGAAAATCTTTTGCTACATTACAACAGTCTCGGTCTTTAATCATGGCAAGAGCATCATCAACATCACCAACAACTTCATCATCTCCATCGTGCCCATTATCATGTCAATACGACTTAAAAGGAACAACACATTTGCATCCGTGCAAACGTCAATCATATAAAAAATCGAAATCAACGAAAAAACACTCTAAAAATGAAATTCAATTCCAGCAGCAGGATTGCATGTGTTTGAATAAGATGTGTGCAGCAGTGTAGATTGTTAAAAACAACGACATACAAAATTATGCAGTGATAAAATGATTTCGATGAAGTTTCAGGGACTTGAAGGAGTTTAAAAAATCGCATCGACTTGATTTTCATAATCATTTGAAATTTTTGTTTAGAATTAAAATGCCAAACAAAAAGAACCATTATTTTCATTAACACTGCATTTACACATGCAAGTAATTATAATTACAAAAATAGTATTCGTATTAATATCGATAATGCCGGAGAAATACTCGAATGTCTTGAAAGTTGCTTGAATATTTACACAATCAAATACAAATTAAAGTTTGTTTGCAAGTTGAACAGATCTGAGTTGCCAGGAACATGGGTACATTTTACATGCGAACGGAGGCAGTAATTATTGTTATTAATTTTTTAATAAGAATGATGTTTTAAAGTGACATCCGTTGTCTTCTCTGTGTATATTTGAAAAACACATTAAATAACACTGTGCAACAAATTTCGGGTCATTGCCGCCAGCCGCAACAACTCCAGTGGGAAATGAAAGTTCACTATTAACCAAGCACAGCTGCCAAAGGTTTTGAAAATTTAGCTCGAATTTAATTTTTATGGCCTTTTGAAGTTGGGCCATTTTTGACCATTTTTTGCACTATGAGTGAAAAAAAAACGTACCTATAAATATGTACAAAAATATTTAATGGAATTTAATTGTGCGTCCTTATTGTTGCATTGAATCCAATCAAAAAGACTTCGAACCGTATAGTTTAAAATATTTATATTGGTTGCAGTGAACAAAATGGCAACTATGAGTTTGTTATTGCAATAAAACTTTTTAAACAAATTTTTTTTAATAAAACAACAATTTTTTTTAAATTTATTAATCGAGATTGCCTCGATATCTTCTTTCTTTCTTTTGTTTGTTGGGATTTTTGAATAAGTTTCAAGCCAGATATGCTTATTTATATTTTTGTAATTTTTGAAATTCTCATTGGTTTTTTAAAAGTGTTTGTATAGGATAAGAGGTTTGAAACATTTCAAAAATATGGTTAAGGTCTACTGATGATTTGGCATTAGCACCAATGAAATGCATGTATATAGACTAGCTAAAAAACCCTTAACAATCAAAAGTTTTTGAAAAACAAAAAATATTAAAAATCTTTTTTTTTTTTTTTCAAAATATTCAGATCATATTGGTGGCGTTCATAAGACGTAGCTGTTGAGCTCAACTGGATAATGAACAGCTGTTTAATGTAAACAATTGAAAAGAAATAAAAATGCTGCAAAAGAAATAATTTATTTATTTATTTATTAGTATATATTCTGCAAAGTAAATTTGCAGAATATAGTTGCACAAAAATGGCGCCGGTAACTAGACCATATGTCCAAGATGTTATTAACAGTATCTTAAAAAAGTTTTGTGACAGACTATACACGACCTATACCTTCACATAGGAAGTAGTAGCAACGTGGTTGTCAACGAAATTCCACAAAAGAATCGCAAGACTATACGGCTATCCGTGGCAAATCAGTCAACCAGTGCGAGCGAGACGAAAAACTCTCGAAGGCCAAACAACACACGCAAGCCTGACCGCACTTAAGAAATAATTACAATGACGCGAGAGCTGTTCTTCAGCCCAGAGCTGCTTAACGACTGAGAAATAATTTATATTCGCTAAATTAATTAGTTTGGATTGTACTAAAAAGTATGGACAACACAGAATTTGCAATGAAGTTTTTCTTGGCAGGAGTTTTCCAATTTAATGTAAAATCTGCACCACAAATTTAATATTAACAACATAAAAAGGCACAGCAAAATACTCCAATAAAATGATTAACCTGCGCCGATAGTAGTTCATATTTTAACGCTGAGCCGGCACTGTGTTCAACAAATCTTTGAACTTTATATTGAACTAATTTGGTAATGAATATAAATAGACACCATAATAAACAAACGTCTATTTAATGAAATTAGTATTTTAATTTTATTCCTTTGTTTTCGTTACTTCATCGCATTTGTAATGCAAAATTAAACAAATTAATTTGTAGTCGCCACCTAACAAAACGGCATTGCATTATAATATAAAAGCGCAGAGCTCTCTTGATCAGCTGTGGAGTTAAACACAACATGCTGACTAAATGTAGCGAAAAAATTTATGATGGGAAAAAATGCCAGCAAATAGTCAACTGTTGTGTGGAGCGGAACTACTCAACTCTGCGTTTCTAAGACAAACACTCAACGGTTGCGTAACAGTTACGTCTTATGAACGCGGCCATTCTGAAAATTAATTGTATAGAATTTTAGATACATTTGATCCAGAATAGTATTAAATTTTTCTGAAGAAGACAATGAATGTGAAGTAGTGCATTTTAATCCAAAATTGATAATTTCTTTATATTTGACCACGCCTAAGCCGCCCACCGTTTGTTGAAATAAAGGAAAAAATATGTTTTTTCACATTGGATTTAATGCAACAATAAGTACGCATAATTATATTCCATTAAATATTTTTATATATAGTGCAAAAAATGGTAAAAAATGGCACAACTTCAAGAGGCCATAAAAATTGAATTGGAGCTAACTTTTCAAAACCCTTTGGCGGTTCTATTTACTAATGGTCTACTTTTATTTCCCATTGGAGTTGTTGAGGCTGGTTTTTCTTGTTGCACTGTGTAATCAATACATTTTTTTCTACAACCCAGTAAATTTGTATTAAACATTTTACTTAGCAGCACTGTTAATCGCTTTGACACCAACTTGCTGCAAGTGCCGAAAAGTTACTGTCTTGTAAAAATTCCCTGCAAAAAAACCCGACCAGTCTATACACTCGTATTTGGACTAGTCCGTGAATGATCATTAATACATGGCCCACTCACAAGTAGTTTGCTCGCCACGATTACGATCGTGAAAGCACGAATAATTGTCGTATAGCACTAAGTTCTGGTTTGAAATTGACATAGTCCATGACTGCATTACATAGAACCATATTGTGACTAGTCCGTTTCAACAATAATGGACCACGTAATCCAATATTATCTGCAGGGTTAAAGCTGCATGTAAGAAAAATATGAGTGCGTTGGTGAACAAGTTTGTGTGTATTGAGTTTTTTGCACTTGCGCTTACAAGATAAGATCAACAAAGTCTGACTTTCCAAACGTCAATTGCTTTCTATTCGGCATATTCCCTGAGTTAATTAACTCACCACCCTACGGGAAATGTTGTACCAATTGTCCAGAAAATACCTGGCCTATGACTGGTGAAAATGAGAATGGTACAAAAAGTTCCTGAGTCGTGACTGGGGAAAAGGGGACGTTTCACAAAACTAGAATAAAAGTGCTTACAAAATTCCCTCACTCAAAAAAAGTGTACGTATTTTTTCTATTTTCTTTTATTATTTATGCTGATAGATTACATTAATTAAGGATATTATAATCTGATTAAAATAATAATGCATTTGTTGAATTGGATCAAACAAATTTTTAGAAAATTATATTTATCTAAACCGAAGTTATTCCCACTGAAAAATTAATACCAGCCATACGGGGTACATTCTGCTGCAAGATAGTTCTATTATAGATTTTTAAGAAATGACAACAGGCACTAAGGATACTACCACAGGACAAGTACGTAAAGGTTAGGTTTAGAGCCTGTCACCGAGTATCTTAATTATGTCAATTGACCCCCTCCAATGACACGCCATGCAAAAGTTACCGGCACCTCTCATATAAAGTTCCGGAACTCGAACCGGTTGCTACTCCATAGCAACCAGTCACGTGACGTATCCTGTGACAGGTTCTTTTCCTTCTAGGGCATTTACACATGCAAGTGCAAGTTCGAAAAACTCAATACACTCACACTTCTTCACTAACACAATCACAATTTCCGTACTTGCAGCTCAACTTGCAAGAGAATGCGCTTGTTAGTAAATTTTTGACACTTACAGCAGGTAAAATGACAAATAAAGAAAGTGTGTTACTGAGGATGAGTTTTGTATCAACTTAATAGAATTTAGTAAAATGAAAGCATTGTTTTTAGCTGATTTTCTTTGTATTTACTCGTATAAAAAATAAAAAAGAACACATCTTAATGGAATTTTTCAACATAAATTTCATGAATTTTATAAAAAAAATATGATCTAAATAATTTATGATATGATATCGCCAACACGGCAATACTGGATTAACATATTTTCAAAAGTAAATATACACCCTTATTAGAGTTGTCAACATCGACGTCACGTCAATGCAATACCGAAAAATTGGGGCCTGTCTACACTTTGTTGAAAACAGAACAGAGCCTTCTATTGACAGGCTCATATTATTTTCTAGACCTTAAAGAACAGAAATATGTAAACTGTCAGTAGCACAAAATCGTTCTCGATAACGAACAGACAAGCCCAAATTTTTCGGTATTGTATTGACATGACGTTGATGTTGGCAACTGGAATAAGGGTGATCATTTTTTCATCAAGATGGAACAAAAATTATATAAAGAAGAAATTATCAAATTAATTTAGTTATATCGTTCACATGATGTGCATTTGTAGCCTTTTAAGATCCAAAAGTAAAGCTATTTTCATAACATGTTTACGCTTCGAGATCTATTTGAAAGTAAACTTGCAACTGACTGTGTAAACACTCGATCAACTTGCAAGACTTTCGGCTATTTCTTCGAAATTTTCGCTGATAATACTTATACACTGCTTGCAAGTAATTACTTACATTTGTAAATGCAGGGTAAATACTGTGGCCTATGCCCATTTCTACTACAAAAACATTTGCGTGTTGTAACTGTCAAACACACTGCATACATGGAAATTGTTCATGTTGTTCCATGGTACAATTATTACCAGGTAGGTGCAGTGCAAAAAATATGTATATTGCTTGAAGGAAGTTTTGTTACTGACTGTCAAAATTAACAATGTAACAGTTATTTTTTTTTACACTCAATAACTAAACTCCCAGATTTTTTTTCTATTGCACTTAGCTGGTAATAATTGTACCATGATGTTGGAGCTTGGCAGTTCGGAAACTCAATTTAAATGATCAGCTGTGTTAATGAATTGTCAAAACGTCATTAGAAACGCCGCAGATCAGCAATCAGGGTATCGGTTTTAAAGTTGATGCAAGTTTTGTAACTTGACGATCTAAATACCGGAACAAAACCGTATACAAACTTTGTATTGATGCGTTTTGCAAGTCCATGCCGATTTATTATTCGAATGAATCAAGAAAGTTGTCAGAAAAATAATGTGCATTGAAAAAAAATTCACATAAAATTTTTCACAAAAAAGTGTTTCTGTAATTTGACATTGTTAGTCTTTTTCCAGTATTCACTGGCAAGATGTGCATCAAAGTGTTTCTATAAAAGAATTAGGTGAAAAGTTTTTCAGTAAAAAGTTCTCACCTTCCAAAAGAGAGCGAGAAGTTCAAAATAATAGCGCACAAAAACATAAATGTGAAAATAAGGTTAAGTTCCTATTCAAAAAGTTCGGCCACTAAAACTAATGAGATCAAAATGAGGACCAATTTCTTAATAGGTACAATACCATCTCATTTCTAGGCAAACTCGAACAAGTGCGGAAAGCTACAAGCAAACTTGGCTCAGCACTTTTCTCCGCATCAATTAGAATTATTTGCCATAAAATTTATTTGTCTCAACATAAAATTGGGGTTCTTAACAGCAATTAATATTTTCTAAATTTCAACATAAATATTTAAATTTGTCCATGAGAAAACTTCAGAAATCTGTCACCGCATTATTTTCGAATTCACTAACCATTACCCTTTCCCCTTTTGCTCTGCTCCACAAGAAATGTTTACTATTTAAATAATAAAGATTAAATTGTAATAATTTTAACAAAATTTGTGTTGCGACATATTTGCTGTATTTGAAGAAAAACCTTTTAAAAATGTCTAGTAAATTGAAAATATCCCTAAACGGATAATTTTTTTAAGGCATTTATTTTTAAGTTCACTTAGGAATGTACATAATAGTATGTATTTTATTGCTCTCGCCTACCCATTGTGCAGTATTTTAAATCTTACGTAATATTTTCTTAAAATAAGTGTTAACTGTTTCCATGTACAACTTTTATATTTCATTTAAAAATATTATATAAGAATATAAATATAAGAATTTATGAAATGCTTTAAGCTATTGAACTGTAAAAAAATTAACTAAAAAAGATAAACGAAATATAATTTAACGTTCGTGCTAAATGTTAAATAATTTTCAAATAAAAAAACGAAATTCTTAAACCGACTACTTTTGTGCTCAATAAGGTTGGCAATTGGAGAAGAATAAAAGACGGGTAAGATTTTTCACTGAACCACTGTGGCGTTGTGTTGGGTTCAACTAAATTTCACATACAGTATACTGAAAGCCTATTTATTTTATGATCGTCCCCATTGTGCGCTTTGTGTCAAGTTGCAATTAAGGATTATTTATTATTTAAGGTCGTTTAGATGCAACAGTAAATAAATTGAGATGTTTTCATAAATAAATAATGGGGCTATTAATTATGTTTTTTAAATTATTTATTTATATATTGAAATGAAAATTTATGGCTTGAGTTCGAATCTGAGTTTACCCAGTTCTTCTTAATTGAAGAAATTATTTTTGGATAAATTCATTATTTTTATTAAGAGCGTACTTTTTATTTGAAAAAATTTATTCATCAGACTTTATTCATCGATACTGTAGCGACCTCGAAATCAGTACTGATCCGTTCTGCTAGTCTAATGAATACTTTTTTAGGATTTGTATGAATGTTTTAAATAAAAATTGTTTTTTTATACGAGGGCGGATCAATAAGTCCGTGACTTTTTGAATTAAACACAGTTTTTTTTTTTGCAAAACGTAATCTCCTTTTAACTCAATACACTTAGTCCAACGTTTCTCCAGTCTTTGTATCCCTTCCAAAAAATAGGATTTTTCGAGGTCCTTAAAATTGGCATTTGCTTGGTCAATAATTTCATCGTTAAAGCTGAATCTCTTTCCACCGAGCCATTTCTTTAGGTTTGGAAATAGGAAGTAGTCACTAGGGCACAAATGTGGAGAATATGGCGGATAAGGTACCAATTCGCATTGCCATTTGCCATTGAGACTGAAGTTGGTACACGCTTACGTTTATGGTCAATTGAGAGCAAACGCGGCACCCATCTTGCAGACAACTTTCTTAATCGCAGCTGACATATGAAATGCCTACTGCATCAACAATATCATGCACTTTTACACTTCGATCGGCCAACACTATATCGTGGATTCTTTCGACATTTTCGGGTGTACTGACCTCAATTGGCGGTCCAGAACGTTCAGCGTCATTTGTACTTGTGCGACCACAACGAAAGTTAGTAAACCACTTTTTTACCATTGAAATCGATGGTGCAGAGTCCCCATAGTATTTATCGGGCTTTTCCCGAAGTGAGCACTCGAAATTCACTTTTTTCCATTTTTTGAAAAATAAAGGAGGTTGTATGTTTTGAACATTTTAGAAAAATTTACAGTAGTCTATTAACAGGTGGTACTTGATGGAAATAGTGTTGCACTTCATGTAACTACGAGGGAAGTTCGAAAAGCTTTTTAATTAATTACAGTAAGTATCGTTCAAAATATTATCGATATTTTATTATCTCTACATGCCAATATGCAGGGTTGTATTTCTTACATCAGCTAAAAGCAGTTGCTGCACTAGTTATTAATTCTAAATAAGATCTATCTGTGAATTATTTTTTAGTTTCTGTTTTACTAGTTTCGACTTTGGTTATGATTTCTGAATATGCGCCAATTAATATAAGATAAAAGCACTAACCATCGGCCCTGATACAGATATTGAAAAATACTGTAGAAATGCAGCTATTGGTGAAATTAGTTTTATCAAATAGGATCGATTTACAGAACAGTTCCGATTATTCTTTAAACAGTTAACTTACAGAAAAACCTCAATCAGCGCGTTAAGCGTTTTCTATATGTCAAAAATTCTCACGGTCATACAAAATGTATGAAGCAAACCCAAATAGCGCTACGTCAACGCTTTGCAATTGAAATATCCCATTTTGACAGCGCGTTAAGTAATGAAGTTGGCTGCTAATGTAATGTAAGTAACAGTGATTAGCAATGAGTGGTAAAAAGGTGAGTAGAGTTGAGTCATGACTTATATTATAAGTCAATCTGGTAATTTTTTCTCTATATTTTATATCTTTTAGTGGCTTGTATTAAACAAGGTAAGTTAAGAATAATGCTCATGACACAACGTTGAAGCTCTTATTTAGTTAGGCATCTCAGCGTAGAACGCTACGCTTGACGCGCTAAATTAGATTGGTCTGTTAGTATTGACTATCACGTATCAAGCTCCATAAAGTTGTTATAAAGGAAATAATTTCTTTGACTGCTACCAAATTGAGTGCTTAAATTTTTGAAATTCAAACAAAGTAAATGAGAGATGATAATGACGATGATGTGATGTTGTCGCCGCCATTGTTAACACTTCATGGTGGCGATGACAATAACGTCATGTATGATTATGAATGTCTGGCGTTGTTTGCATACTTTTACATACAATTCAGTAACAAAAAGTTTACACTTCAAAATTCAGCAACTGTAACGTGTGAACGAGATTTAAAGATTCATGTACGAGTATATTTCAGACACACGAACATTGTGATGGTTTTGGCTCTCGCACCCAAGGATGACGAATCCAATTTTTAAATTCCTTTATCTTAAAATGCTCATTAATAAACAAGAAACGTTGCAAATGCGAAACAAAGTAAATTTTATTAATCGTGGAAACAATAATTTTTTCAGGCCAACGAAATTGTAGCAGATTAATGGAAAGCAAAGTTACTAAAATATTAAAATTTTAGGTACAATTTAAAAAAAAATTTCTTAAACCACATTACAAAAGAAAATCGCCTATTAAGCATATACTCGTAGATAGAAAATGATTCAAATTTTTCGACTTTTTTATTATTTTATTCAAAATCTTCTCCAATCTTAAGATCAACAGATAATCACCCTTATTAGAGTTGGCGACATCGACGTCACATTAACATTATTGTTAACGGCCCTAAGTATTTTGTAGTGACTGAGTCGCCAGGAATCGATTTTGTTATTAGCCGACAAACGAGATCAACAGTCGATTTGCGCTTTAGTGATTTTTACATCACACAGTTTATTTTTATCACACGCGACGAAGCTGAAATGTTCACGGTCACGCATGATCACGTTATTTATTTTCTATTGTAATATTAAATGTTTTTAACGATCAGTGATGCCAGTTTAGACTTTTCTAGAGTCGATTTAGCATTTTTTTTAGTCTTTTAGCCTCGAAATTTCCGTTTTTGCTTTGTGGCTTTTTGAGCCTTTTTTATTTTAAATTTAACCTCAAAAAAAGCTAAACTTTTATTTTCGACTGTACTCATAAGATTATCATGAAACATTAAAAAATTAATCCAAGAGAAAATTAAGTACACTTATGACAAAATCACATTGATTGAAATCCAATGGTGAAAGCTTTCAAGTTAGAAATAGACAGATGTTGTGTCAACAGTTGAGTTGTGGGAGGAGGTGTGACTGATTCAGAATGCGCAGCAAAAAAATTCATTTGTTGATTTGGTTAATTTGGTTATCGTTTTATTGTTGTAGTACTAAACAGACCTGTATTATTAGATCATGAGAAGCACATAGCACATTGATTTCAAATTAATTCAAAAACACAGGAAAATGAAATGTCAAATATTCCGTGACTAAACAATAGTCTGTATATTCATTTGCTTAAGCTTACAGAAAAAAGTTTCCACTTGTTGTTTTAACAGTCAACAAATGTCAAAACTCTGTATACTTTTCTTTTAGAACTTCGTATAAGCAAACGGAAACTTCTTTACGAAATTTACCAACCTGATTTTCCGTAAGTTTTTTTTTATACATACAGTTCTTATGGGAACCCGAGATTCCGTAAGAACTCCGTGCCAGTCTTAAAATGAGTTTCATTGGATAAAATCAATGCATTTTCAAACCTTCGCATCTGAACAAGAAACCTGAAGGGAAGGACGCATTATACTCGTAAATGTAATAAAAGAAAGTTGTACTTAATGAGACTATGTTTGAAAAACAGCCTGTTGCGCACATCGGGATGATGCTACAACTTATGTTTGCGGATATAGAGGTCGCACTGTATTTGAAAAAACCATCTGTTTTAACGTAATTCAAAACCATTTTTGCTGTCTGCTGGGAGTTTGTATGCAATGCGAACCCCTTTTTTCGACTCACATTATGGAGTAAGCCCCTGGTTTTGTTATGCGCTGGTTCTAAATTCTATGAGAATCTTCTCGAAACCAAAATCAAATATTATGACCACCACCGAATATGTTACAAATATGAAATTAAAATAACAATCTAAACAAATAATAACGAAAATCGGATAAATTGCTGATGGAGCCGCACAAGTATCAATTGGTAATAAAATTCCCTTGTTAATGGTTATTGCAGCACAACACTGGCATGAACGTTTGCGTTTACAAAAAGAAATATGTATGTATGTGGAAACGCAAACGGCAAAAGACGAAGTTGCAAAATCTCTACTGCATATTCAACATAAGAAAAGTAATCTAAAAAGACAAGAACCCAAACCAGCCAGCGAAAGTGTTTTCAAGTAGTTTAGAGCAGCAGAAGCAAACTAGTTTAATTTTAAGTCAGTTGCTTTAACAGCGTTCAATATTATTAACAGAAAAAAACGCCAAATTGAGCAAATAGAAAAACTAAACAAGTGAATTGCAATTAAGTTTTATTCGCACAAAATTAAGCAGAGAAGTTTTCGAGCATTCGCACTCTTGGCATTTTCCTTTTAATCATAAAAGATACAAAAGAAATCATCATCAAGTTACAATTTCGTTTGAAGAAAACATTAAAGTGATTAAAAATAAGGGAGAATCAGGTTAGCTACACCTGGCAGACACACTAAATTCTATCAGTCCCTTGTAATCTCAGGACTACCGTTTTGCAGCAATATCAGGCTGCATTCAATGCCATGGTGTTAATGCATCTACTCGCCATCCAGGCCAAGTCGTTTTGGAAACTGTTCAACATATCCGAAGTTCAGATTTTTTCCAAATTTGAAAACTTTTGTCGAACAGTTTTGTTTCTAAATTTGCTTCGCTTTAGCGAACATTCATTTTTTATTTTCGAATCTCAGTTTAGCTGGGTGTTTTTTGACAAGCTCTCGACTGCCAAAACGTGCAAACATCATCGTTGTGTCAAAAAAGTATGCTGCTTTGGACGAGATTCCCCATCTTTGGGTATACTCTCGTTCACATTAGTGTGAACAATCTAAGTTGCTTCACCGAAAAAAATTATTTGTAAAAAAAGTTTTCAATTGCAGTTTAGCAGAATTTAAAACTGTTCTCAATCAATTTCGTAATTGAATAAATTACTCATGTTATAAAACATTAATGTGCTGCTCATAGAATCCAAGCAATTGAGTGAACAATTTGTATGAAAACCACTCAGTTATTCGAGTGGTTTCCATACTCAAGTCGTTTGCTTCGGTTCTATGAACAGCACATAAATTTTCTTTTTATAAAATAGGAGTAATTGAAAAATATTCAATTTAGAACTTAACAAAACAATAAATAACAAAATAATTCAGTTTTCTTATTTATTTATTGTCGTATTTGTGTTTTTTCTGTGTTTGTAGAATATGTTGATTTCTTAATCCCATAGAATAAAAGGATTTAACTTCACTTTCTTTTCACTTTCGGTAATTGTGGTGAGTGCCCTTGAGAGCTTGCTCTTTGAAACTAAGAGCAGAATTAGCGGAGCGCAGCCGTACCGTACTGTATCAGCTGTTCGTCTATGTTATGGGAAAGCAATACAAAAGATTACCGAATTTAAATCTACCGTAGATGCAACGCGCCAATGTGTATAAAATAGAAATTGCTAACGTTGTTACGTGACATTTGTAAGCCAGTGATGGGCTGTTTCTTTGGTACAAGTTAAGGGGGTATTTCCGCTCTTATTTTTTGGTACTTTTTGATAATAATATTTGTGTACTTTTGACAAAACAACTTAAAATAATGTATATTTGCATATATAAAGGGTCCGCCATCTAACGTTTTTTTTTCAACTAGTGCTTATTTCGTGCTCATGTCTGATTTGACAGATAATTAGTTTTATCCTTCCGCTGAACGAATATGGTTGTGTATACGCTTGAACAACGCTTCGCTAAGTGGCCGTAATTTTTATAACTCTCATTGAGTTTTTGAAAGTTTTTGTATAAGTAAAGAGGTTTGAAACATTTAAAAATTAGGTTTAAGGTCTACTGATGATTTGGCTTTAGCACCGATGACTAGCTAAAAACCCTCAACAAACAAAAGTTTTTTAAATATTTAAATATCTTAGGTACTTTTTCTGCACAACCCACCAATTGAAAACTTTTAATACCCATCACTATGTTGTAAACAGCTGTTCCTTTTTCCTGGCAATAAAACAAACAATATAAAACAAAGGTACGTTTTTAAATGTTCTATAAGTGGACCAACGTGCTAACAGTACGGTACGCTACGGTACCGCTACAGCAACGCTCGGCTAACGGGGTCTTAGCGGGGCCTTAACAATCACGTTCATAAATTTACCATTATCGGAATATCCTTAAATTGGTATAACAAAGTCTGGAGTACTCCTTTTTTATATTTATAACCCTCAGCAAGGCCAGTTCTCATTCTGACATAAGAGATCTTACCAAAGCAACTATGCTCTTCAAAAAATCAATAAAAATTATAAGCAACACAAACGTAAAAATTCTTCTAAATTCCACACATCGATAATAATCAGATCAGTTCGAACTCTGAAAAGCAAATAGAACTTCTGCCTCTATCTCTGCCTCTCTCGTTATAAATGGCGTTTTCTTTTCTAGAAAAAGGGCATCATTTTTTACTTTTTTTATTGAAAATTTGTAATATAATTATGTTTGGAAATAGTGAGTTTATTAGAAATTACTGTATCATCACTTACGAGGCAAAATTTTTGTGTTACAGTTGTTTAGGAAAGAAAACGGCATAAGTTTCAGTAAGGGTCCCCCTCATTGCTACAAATACTTTTCCACAACTGCATCATGTTTTTTAGTCATGATCTCCTTTTGCATTACAATACTCTGCATTAAAACGATTTACGGAATGATTACTCTCTACTGCATCGTTTGCAGGCATCGTTGCAAACTCTGCTGGTGGGATAAACGTTTTTAAATAGCAGCACACGCTGCCAAGCCACACTTTTCTGTGTGTGCATTCATGAATAACAGCCAAAGGCTGTAGAGCAGATGCTGTCCTCAAGCCAATCAATGAGACAACAAACCAGACAAACATGCCAACTTGCCCCAACCAACGTTTGGGAAACAAGCACCAGCAGATGATAATAATGATCTAGAGAAGTCCGCGATTAATGTTGCTCTTTTATTGCTTTGCTGTTTCTTTTCTTTTAATTCATTTTTCTTTTTATTTTTTTGCTAAAAGGTATTAAACCGGTATAAGGCTTGTAAGAAATAGGTAAAAATTACGATTCTTATTAGTCGATGTAATACATGCACATGTACATGCGAATATGTGTGTCCCCTATTGATTCCAAAGGGCATTTAAGTTTCAGTGGAATCAAATATTCGGCATAGCAATAAGTTATGCTGGCAGCAGATAGAAATATCATGACAAGTAGCACGTTGGATTAGAATCAGAATATTTTCGATATTGTGCTTTTACACGTGATATTTTAGTAGATCGGAGAGGATTTATCTGAAGGGTACGTAATACAATTTCCTGACTATTAGAAATTTACTTTTGCAGAAAGAAGATCCTAATATGGGCGGGGAAATGTTGGCAATCTCTTTGTTGTGTTACTGGTGCGTGTAACGTCTGTTGCTTATTATTCAGACACTCAGGACTGCTCTGCAAATTGAGTGATTTTGTTAAATTTCTATTTTTAAATCACACATTCAAAGTTTCGTTCGAATCAATTTTTCTAAGCGCCAAAATAATATAAAATGATGAAAATAACTGAAATACAACAGCTGTTTTAAAAATTTATTTAGAAATCACTCAATTTTGAGTGATGACAAATCACCATGACAAGTTGCACGATTGTGAAGCACGCCAAAATGATAAAAATTTCTTATCCACATCAGTGTTCGTTAGTATTATTTTTCTAATTGAATAACGAGCTTGAGGTCACTTTTTCTTCAGGATGAAAAAACGTTTAACAATTCAAATAACAATAAATTAACAAACAATTCCTTTTGCGCTTTTGTATTAAAAACAAAAAGTAAGTTGGCATCATTGCTACAGAAAACTTCTGTATGCTTACAGAAAAATGCATCAAATCAAAAATAATTATCTATATTATTAATAGGCAAACACGTTTGCTTAGATCTCTTTTACGACCATAATACTGAACCGATTTTAGGAAAGTTTTCCACAGATGTGCACAATCTTAGTTTTATTTAAATCGGTTAGATATTTAGGGAGCTGTAAGCGTTTAAAGTTCCTACTAACACATGTACACTTATTACCCATGCATGTATCGCCAGCTAGTATTTTGAAGATTACTTGACGAGCGCGATCACTTGGCGACTCTCTTTTAATCGGGCAGACGATTGTTGGAGTAAAATTACTTTTTACTCTCCCAAATAATGCTTTTGCGAGTCATTCTGACGATTGTTTTGGCGATGATTTTGATGATTGTTGGTCGACGACTATAGTAGTCAGTAATCAGTACTGATGTATAAACCAGTCATTGCTGACTAATCAGTACTGATGTATAAACCCATCACTGCTGACTAATCAGTACTGATGTATAAACCCATCATTGCTGACTAATCGGTGCTGATGTATAAACCAGTCATAGCTGACTGGTACATCATTTATAAAAAGATTATTTTTTATAATTTTTTATGTAAAAGCTTTATTAAAAATAATTGGGGTATTCACACGGTCGTCATAAAGTCATATGTCTTAAAATAATTACACGAAAAATATGACTGCTGTGAACAACCCCTCATTTAAAAATATGTCGAGGAAGAACAAGCAGTATGTAATAATCTCTCACACACTCTCAAATGTCTGCTGTTTAGTTATGACAAAACGAAAACACAACATAAATAGTCTTATTATTTTAGGACTTTTTAGTTTAAAGCACAACAATTTTTTTAAGGCGTCATAAAATAATAAGACATTAAGACGATATGACATGATAGGACACCGTGTGAATACCCCAAATATATTTATTTGCGAATAAGTCGAGCGTGTAAACGTAGTATGTGTTACCATATTTTAGAAGTGATCGGAGTGTCCTTCACAGTAGAAATGGCTGCATTTGAGTAAGCAAATGTTGTTATTACTTCTTACAGAACTTTACTGGATTATGTCCTTTACATAAAATCTTTCTTCGCCAGTTTAACGCAAAGGGATCATAAATTTGTTGAGCCCATCCTTTCATCAGCCACCTGCCAACCTAAGCTATCCTACGCTACTAAAAACTTAAACAAGCGAAAAAAAAGTTTTTTAAATTAATCACAAAAAGTGAACATACTTCCGATTAATAGTAGAGTACTTTAAAATATTGACTATCGACAGCAAATTGCAGCAAATGTCATTTTTATAACATTTCCCATGCTTTGAGCTGGCTGGTGGCTGTATAAAGTAAAAACAACGATATCATATTCACCCCTATCATGAATAATTTTTCGCCCGAAATTTTTCCCTTTCCCTAAATTTGCAATCGTGAATTAATTCCATGTGAAAAAATTCCCTTGTTCGAAAAAAATATGGCATCGCCGATTTTTATTCCCGTGAGTTTTTTCTCAAAAAATATGTGACTTTTTTCACAAACATTTTGATTGGGAATAAAAAATTAAGCACAATGTAAGTAGTTTTCTTGTTATTTTTTTTAATATGTAGCAAGTGTAAGTAATGATATACATATATATATATACGAGTATGCACATGACAAGTCTAAAACCAACATACCAGCATGACATTTAAGCTATTAAACCCTTTCCTATTGTAAAACAAATGCTTATTATGTTGTGCGTTAATAATTCTTACGTGCGTTCCGTCTATACACCCTATAACGCCTGGGAAGCGATATTTTTCAAAAAATTCTCTGGCAATAGCTTTTTTTCTTCTATATTCGGCCAACAAATCCACCTCGGACAAAGTTTGTTTTCAAAAATATCTAAAACTTCTGCCAACACCTCACTAAAAGTAGATTGCGCTACACCAACGTCCATTTGCCGCCCAACACCTTTTTGATAACTTCCTTCTGCAAAAAAGCGTAGACATGCTGCCAGCTTCACAACCGACGGAAGACTAAGCAGTTCTGGACCAATATATCTAAAAGGTATTTAAAAGCTTCTTTGTTCACTCTGAAATGTTGTTGGAACCTGCAAAGAATTTATTTAAATACATACTGCCAACAATTCTTCATGTTTTCACTTACATTACTTCCGATAAACACAGTGGATTGATGTATCTCTCAAATTTCTTCTTCTAACTTTCTCCAATACTTTTTTATTTTCTTCTATTAACTTAAATCGGAGTGAAATACTATGCATTTTACTGAATAATAACAATTTATTTTGAAAATTTAAAAAAAATACTAAAAATAAAACTACATCCATTCACAATAGAATGTTCGAATTGCCACAGCTGTTTATTTTATTCGCTAACAATTGGCGATGCCAATTTATTGTTCATGGGAATAAAAAAACTATTCCCCAGAATTTATTCCCTTGAGATTCGCGATAAGGGTGATTATCTTCCGTTTTTGCTTAATTATTGTTGCAGATGTGAAACATTTAAGAACTTTAAACTGGTATGTATATTTATTTGTTGTTATCTACATAAGACTGAAACAAATTTAAAATACGTACATGAATACATACACTAATGTATATATTTAAAGCCCTGCAGAAGACAACGTGCTACTTAAAAGTGTCATGCAGAAAAATGTCATGCCTTACCATGTCATGCTAACTCAATCACCATGTCGTGAGTTGTTGTGCAAACTCCAACGTAGCGTTATCACCATGTCATTGCAAATTAGTCTCATTGTAGTGCTATGTTGTGTTGTCATGACATGATAAGACATGAAATTATTCTATTTTACACTTTTATGCAAGATGTTGTCTTGTGCAGGCCTTTAGCATGTATGCACGTACAGTTGTGTTCAGAATAATAATAATGGGAAAGCTTAAATTTATTAATCACAAAATAAGCATTCTTGCAGGAGTTGGGTGAGGCTGTGCACTTTCTCTGCTGCTTTTCAATATTGTATTTGACATAATAATGAGTAGCGCAATGAAAAATTTCTGCGGGATACACTGGGTGTTGTAAGGAAGCCTGCTTGACAGGCATGCACATATGATAAAAAATGTACATGATATCAATGCATGCGAAGCCAGGATTGAAAATAAAATTCGGTGAAAATAAGCTGATGTACCTCAACACTACGTCTTCCAAATATATTGACATCAAAGGAAAAGTAATTAAATTCGTCAGTTCGGTCATGTAACTTGGCAGCGTCATAAGCGTCAACGATGGAACCAAAGAGGATATATTATACCGAATTAAAAAAGGACGTGGTGCTTTTGGAGTATTAGATAATGCGCTCTCAGTTCATCTTAAAGCAGACGAAGTGGCATCGAACGTCAAGTCCATGGACCAATTCAATATCAAATGAAGCAACTAAGCAGAAAACAGTAAGGCAAGAAATAAGGGAGCGTAAATGGAAATTGAAAGGCCATACCTTAAAAAAGCCAAGAGACAGGCTCTGGAATGTGACATACAAAGGAGCCTGCAAACACGTGGAGAGGGTTAGTGGAGGCAGAAGCAGCAAGTATAGGACGTAGCTGGAGTGAAATAAAGAAGTTGGCTTTAGATATATTTCAATGGAATAACTTTGTTGACGTCCTGTGCTCCTCTCAGAAGTGCAAAGAAATTAATATACTATTATACGCTAGTACAGTGTGCTCTCTCCTAACGGACACCACCCTTAAGCGGCAATTTCCCATAAACGTACAATTTGTTTAGTCCCAAAAATATCATTAGCGAAAAAAAATGTTTCTCTCTTGAGCGGACAACCCTCCCATAACCGGACGCGGACACTCTTTTATTCTTTTTTCTTATTCGTACGTATATTTATCAACTCCTGCTGTATACATACTACTAGAATCGCTATGCCTAAAGTAAATGTTATTGAAATTCATAAAAGTGAAATGCGAGTACTTAGTGTTCGCGAGTTAGTAAAGAAATTTAAGTTCAGCAAAACTCGGGCTGCTTTAGATAATGAAGTCTTGATTAATGATGAAGTTGTGGAAAACATTAATACTGAAATGTTACATAATTGCTTTCCAAGAAATGCTTGCCAACTTGTCTGAAGATTAAGCAGAAATTTAAATTGATGACAAGTTAACTTCTTATCAAGAAGCTTATTTAACCTAAAATATGTTGGAGTTTTATATGGGAAAGCCGGTTTTAATGCACACATTAACTTTATTAATCGTTTGTGAATAAAGCCATTAATATTTAATTCTAGAATATGGCCGATTGCATCGGCAAAAGAAATACAGTTTACTCTTTCTTAAGCGGACAAATAAAGGACTGGCAAATTTGTACGCTTACATACATATGTATATGTACAAATTTGTCTTTAAGCAGTTTTATTTCAAAACAAGATCATATACATACATAAATATTTCACAAACTACACAGAGTTTTCATTAACATTTTTGTGAAAATTAGGAAAAAATTGTTGTGTGAATAACATATTCAAAAAGATTTAAAGAAATCTGAATTTTATCCTGGCGAGTTTTTCCTTTAATTTCAATATCTTGGAGTTCTGTTTATTCATATGATTCACAAAAGCAGTATGATTGTTTTGAAAACTTCTTAAAAACCTTCTGACAAATATAGTTTTATGGAATATTTTTAAGGGAGCTGTTTTATTTTATAATATATATATTTTAAAATGAGACAAATTATTAATTACCACAATCAGTTGTTAGAGAGTTAACACTGCAAGCAATATCACTACTACATATTGATGTGAAAAATCAAAACAAAGCATTGTAAATGTGAGTGGAGAGCGAAAGTGAATCAACTCATGCACTTCTATGATTTGTACCATGTACAATATTATTTTACTCCTGTTTACGTTTTGTTACGTTTTTTAATTTTATTAAATGAATTGTGATTTTATTTTAATTAATATGTTAATAAATTCTGCTATTTGATGTCAAGTCCTTTAAGCTGAAAGTCCACACCACGCTTTCTACGCGTCATGCTTCCTACGCGTCTCTCAAAAAAGTTGAATTAGAGTATTTTCATAGAGCAAGTTACAAAACAAAAGTTTGCAACGCTTGTGACGCGAAAAAAGTTGAACAACATTCTACTTTTACGCGTTGTATACAACATATCAGCTAGTGCTGCCAAGTTCCGAGTCTAAAATTTTTTTGAGATTGAACATTTAATTATTTGAAAGCTATTTTGGTAAGCAGTTGATGAAAAACGAATTAAAGCAATTTAAAGAACATAAAACTTAAAAAAGCTAACAAAAAGTCTGCAAAATTTACTTGAAATTTGACAAGCAAAAACGTGTATAAAGCATGGTGTGTAACTTGCAGTTTTTAAAGCGTTAAAAGCTTAAAACTCATGAAACGCAAGCGCGTAGAACGCGTGGTGTGGACTTTCAGCTTTATTCATTTTGAACCAAAAACTTTAAATTATATTTTCACTTTTTTATAAATTGCTTAATATTTTTTTAGCATAACTGAAATTTTTTTAAATATTTTACACGGTGCTTTTTACTCTTTTTTGTAATGTTTTTCGCTTTTTACCCTTTTTGGAACAGCTTACGGTGCGTTTGTTCTTTCTAGAGATACCAACACTGCCTTAAGTGCATACTGTTGCCAATTATCTACATACCAGTTCCAGTTAGCTTTCTTATTGTTCCTAAGCGTGTGCATTTATAAAAGCTCGTTGGTAAGCGTTTTCAAGCAATATGAATGAAAAACAAACGTTACTTTAAATTTATTTTTTTTTAGTTTCTATAAAAAGCATTTTTTAATCAAACAGAAAAACTCATGCATTTAGGGGACAAATAACTCAAAATTTATTAGCTCCCTTACTTGCTCTCTCTTATTAAAAATTACATATAGAAAAAGCTTTGTCTTTTTCTATGTAAAAGCAAATTGAACAAACATACATACATGTACACTTTATTTATATTTCCTTACGCATGGATGTGTAATAAGTGTGTATGTATTAGTAGCAACTTTAAACGCTTATAGCTCCCAAAGTACTTAAGCGATTTAAATAAAATTAAGACTGTGCACATATGTATATGTAAAAAAAACCATTAATCGGTCCAGTATTACGGGCGTAAAAGGGATCTAAAAAACGTGAATAAGTAGAATAGATAAGCTAACATTTTTCCATGCTCAATTTGTTACTTTGGGAACTTGTATATTATAACGGTAGTTACAAGAAACTGTAAAAAGTAAAACACAAAACAAATGAGCATGATAACTCTCGCGTTTATGATTCTAATTAGTCATTTTACTACTTTCCCCAAGGACTCATTGAACAAAAATGTAAGAGTGTTAGAATTAGAAGACAAATTACTAAGTTTATGACTTAAAATCGTTTAAGAAATTAAATAGAAAGAATAAATAGCTGATGCGAGGACTGTTTCAATAGATATTAAAGTGGGACGAGGCAAGCAAGAAGAAACGTGAAACAAAATCTAAAATGGTCTAACTTTTTATAAATTAATTTTAGATTTGCATACCATTTATAGTTTTAAATCTTAACAATTAGAGAATACTTACATATATTATTTTAAACAGCTAAGACGGCATTTAGACGTTAAATTTTTCACAATCTTTGCTCAGTCTTGAGTTTTTAGTTTGTTGGTGAACGAGGTACATGTGCAAATGGTGTACCGAAAGTCTCGGTTTGTTTGTGTTTTTCATGTTTGTTTTTTGCATTTTTCTTTTACTCCAACTTAATTTTTTTATATTTGTGCAATTTTTTGGATGATTGTGATAGAATGTGTATTTCTATAAATGAGGAAATAAAGAACAAAATTTAAAAAGACATGAATGATAAATTCGTCGTATAATTGTTCATGATTTTCAGTAGCAACTTCAAATGGGAAATTAAAAAAAAGTCCTATCTGAAAACTCAACGTCTAAATGTCGTTTAAGTTAAAGACGACTTCGTTAAAAAAAATATTAAATGACTTTTGCATTTATGTATGTATGTAGTATCTTAGTCATTAGCTGTGTTCATTTACTAAAAATTTGTACAAATTTTTAACAATTGTGACTAGAAAGCGTTCATTAACCGAAAAAATTTGCAACGAGAGAGCGTCGAAAGAGCGTAAAAAATTGAGAGACAGACAAATTCTTGCAAGTTTTTACAAGTAAAATTTTTACTTGCAATAATTATTCAAACAGCTGTTTTGTGTTTGTGTTTACAAAACAATATTTCTAAATTAAGTTTAAAATATAAATATTTTGGAAAATTTAAGAAATTGTGAGTAAAACGATAAAAATTATTAAAAAGATAACAAATTTATTTTTGTATAACTTAGGAACAACAGAAGCAAAATAAGATATCTAATGAAATTGAACTAAGCAACACAGTATCTGGTGCATAAGTGGCAAAGGATGTTCCGGCAAATTTTCACAGACCAGCTGTTATTTTTAGGGTTGTAAATATTATGAGTACCTAGCTACTCTTTAATTTACATTAAGCAGGCAAATAATTCAATTAGTTCCGATATATATTTGCAAATAAATTTATATTAACACATAATTTATTAAATTACTTTTTTACTGCTTTTGGGGTTTAATTCTGACAGCAACATGATATTTTATTTTAGAAAAGCTTTTTATTACAATGAATTTGAAAATTGCTTATATTGAGTACACACAAATTACAACACTATTTTAACTTGCAAATTTTTACTAGTAAAGTGTTCATTTACTTTTTCACATTTTTGGGAGTAATTTTGGAAAATTTCTTGTTATTCTCTCGTTGCTAATTTTTACTAATAAAGTAAATGAACACACCTATTAATAAATAATTCTTTCCAAAAATAAATAAAATAACTAAATAAAACTGTGTTTTTTGTCGAAAAATCGTAATTTTCTTTTTCAAGCACGGTCACTCCTATTTTGATGAACACAACTGTATGTACGTATGTGGCATATGCAACCTTCAGCTGCAGTTTTATATGAATTATCTTAAATAATGACAAGTAAAATAACGATGAGCTTGTGGCAACTAACTAACTAAATAATAACAAAATTAAAGCCAGCATTTCTTTCATGCAGTTGCAATTGCTATCTGAAGAGCGTACTGCCTCAGCAGCATCACATTTTTACCTCAATTGCAGCCAGCTCATGGCGGAAACCATCTGCATGATTTGTAGGAATGAGGGTAGGTTCCTTTGAGATGTGTATAAGGATTTCTCTGCACTCTTTTGCTAGAAAACATCAATTTCCAACAAAACAAATAGGGGTTTTTCTTATTAAGTAGTCTATTGTTATAAATTGTTTTGGAAATTAATAAAATGTATTTGAAGTAAATAGTAGTTTAAGGGTGAAAAATAAAAATTTGATTGAAAAGACACACTAATTTCGACGTAAGTGTGATACTGGAGGGTAAATTGTATTACATACATGCTCGTGTACATTTGTATAAATTAGATATTTTTGATCAAATTTTTTTTTTCGAATATGCTGGTAAGTGTTTTATTTTTTGTCTTATTACTCTTTGAGAAATTATGATTTTATAGGGAATTTTATAAAATTAATTTTGAATGTTTTTATATAAAACACATTCTATATTTCGGGTGGCGCAAACACAATATGCTTGTAAATAAAGTAAAATTAACTCAACTTAATTTCTTTTGGTATATAATGGCTTTATTAACATTTGCCCAAAAAAACGTAACCACTACTTCTGCTCAGGGTTAGTGTGATTTAACTTGGTTTTTATATCACAAAATGAAGTCAATTATGCCGCAAAATGCTATTTTTATATTATTTTTAATAAATGTGATCCCATATTTAAAAAAATATTGGCATTAAAGAAAATGCGAATTTAGCTTGACTGTTGGTTACGTTTTTTGAGCAAATGTTTGCCAAGTGTGATCGTACCTTTAGGTATGTTTTTAGACCGAACACCCAAATTTAAAATTTGTTGAATTCTTTTATTGAATAAAAATAAATTTAACCCTAAGTTAGACAACGTTGTACTTCTTTTATTTTACAGGGCTTAATTTCTGCGTGTCTTTGATGATACAAGTACACAAAACCTGTATTGAAAATTTATCCAAAGTTCGGCATTCGGCGAAGATTTTTCCGGACACAGCACATCAACCGAACGTAGATTTTTGGCGAACTTCGACAACGAACTCAAACGTTCGGTCGGGCTCTAGAAATAACCAATATTTCCATTATTTATGGAACACGATTTCATTAATGTAAGTCTAATTTTTCAAGACTTTGTTGACAGTTTCTAGTCTATCTCAGGAATGGCTCGGACGATATTAGCTGTGAAATATGTCTGGATTTTTTTCCATAGCATCGATCTTGTGCGGCACTCCGAAGCGGAGCCAAGTGATATATCCAAGACGTCTGATAATAACACGAGTTTTCGATGTCTGATAACACTGTACAACAGCCAATCTGGGGGGTGAGAAATTCCAAGTCAGGGGGATGGTACTAGGTCAGTATAGTAAAACCCTCAAAGGGTTTGGCGTTCGTATGTGTCAGTTTTTTTTTATGATCTTTTAAATTTTTTCCTTATCTTGATGTTTTTTCGCTTAGTTGTAACATTTTGGCAAAAACGTAGTTTAACATAACTCGAGAACCACTTGTCCGATTTTGATGAAACAAATTTAGAAAAATTAAGAAAAATTAAGAATTACAATTTCTCTAATCTGTTTCTATACCGTTTTCCTATATGTGCAACACTTTCGAAGTTAAAAATGAATGTATGAAGGAAAAAAAGTATTTTTTGTCTAAAAATTTATATATTTTTTTTTGTAAAATTCATAAAAAATCCAAAATGGAAAAAAGTGCCAAAAATAATTACTTTCGCGTAAAGTCACATAACTCATGAGCAAAAAAAGGCATAGATCATGAAAATCGATGCATGCGTTTCTCATTTATTCACAATTAGGTAAATGTATGAATTTCAAAAATTTGCTCCAGATATGCACAACATTATTTGGAGAAAACATTGACACTCACACCGAACTCTCTCATATTTTTATTTATTAAAATATTTTTAAAAAGTATTTTTTGCAAGGCATTATTTTTTTATTTACCTTTTAAAAAGCAATTTCTTCAATAGATGTCTTTTTAAAAGTTACTTTGATATGCAAATTTTTGAAAAACTTACTTTTTTTAAAGGCGCACATATAACTTTTTTAAATGTACCTTTTATTCAACACTTTTAACATTTATTATTTCCAACCAGTAATTTTTTAAGGAATATATGGTAATACATACATATACCCGTTCCTAAAAGATAAGTTTTTAAAAAAATTTCCTTTTTGTTAGCTGGGCTTTTCTTAAAAGTAATTTATTTTAAAGTACAATTTTTCCTAGATGATCTGCAACACGTACTATTTAAAATAGTTAATAGTTATCAAGGTACTTTATTTCAAATGTACTTTTTACAAAGATACGGTACTTTTTATATGCGGCTATTTTTTAAAAGCCACTTTTTTAGCGGATATTTTTAGAAGACACTTTTTTAAAAAGTACTTATTTAATGTGTTTTTTAAGTCCTTCTTTTCAAAGATATTCTCTTAAAGGAACTTTTCGAAGTTATTTTTCTTCAAAAGTACTTTTTCATTTTTTTCATAAGTGCATCTTAAAAGAAGACATTTTTCAAATGTACATGCTTTTCTAAAATGGCATTCTTTTTAAAATGCACTGTCTTAATGTTTTAAAATGTTTTTTTTATGATTTTTTTTTCAATATGTATCGTTCCAAATGTATTTTCTAACGAGTACTGTGTATAAAAGCTACTCGTATTTCTGTCAAAAACTATTTTTTTAATATACTTTTTAGTGCCCGACCGAAGTTTATCTTGCATGCCACTACTAAATTTTTTAGATTCGAGTCCTTCATCAATAAATACTAAAATTAATATAATTATTTCAGGAAATATATTTCGAATACCGATTAATGGACCAGGTCCAATCTTTGGTCGAATCCACTGCCGATACCGAATAATCAGTCAGACAGTCGTTCGTTTTCTAAGACACTTTTTCAAAAAAAATTTATTTTAAGGTGCTTCTAATGAGAGGTACTTTTATTGGATACCACCTGAGTACCATCTTCTTTCGCACTCACTCCCTTATCTGATTTGACAGCTTAACTAAGAGAATATGAATATTTCTTTGTGAGTCCGCTACGTTCAAAGCCTCGCCCACTCTTGCCCTATCATCCGCCACCTCATTCTACCGGATGCCTTCATGTCAGTCACACTGCACACCGCATGCCAGAACACACTTCGACTACACCATGGTAGAATAATACAGGTAGTGTCGAAGCTACAACAATGCTTTTAGGTTCGAAGATGTCAAAAAGCACAAAAGAAAAATGGCTAAATGGTTGCATTTTCTGTTCTATAAAGAATTTTGTTTCTTTCTTATTTGCATTTGAAACAAATGTTGAACTATGCTTTTTTAGTAGTGTAGGTATGTGTTAGTAATACATATTTAAATTTTGACAGTCCCAAATCCAAAAAAAAGTCCGTTAACGCATCGACACTACCTGTATTATTCTACCATGGACTGACTACACTATCATTGAATTTAGGGATCCAATATCTACAAGAATGTCAACAGTACTGGCGGGTTACTCTCTATTGCGATGAGCAAGAAAAATGGTACAAAGTAAAACTATTTTTACACTGAAATTGCTTTCGCATCGCAAGAGATAGCCACCCCCCTGGTCCCTGAGATGAGTCGCTCAATTCTTTTCACAATTTCGGTAATGGCATAAATCCCCGGCTTTAACAAGGTGGAGGTGTCGCGTAACCAGAGTGAGACCGAAAGGTTAAGATCTTCAGATGACACTTCCGACCCTTTGGGAGCCCTCCGTAAAGTTTTGATTTAAAAATGCATACCATTTCGACTCTTAAATATTATTATTTCAAGTAAACTTTTCTTGTAATGAATACACACACATTATACTCGTATGTCTATTAACAGGGAAACTTGTTTGAAATCATAAAAATTCAGAGTCAAAATGGTCTTTTTAATAATCAAAAATTCGTAGTTTATCAAAATGTGTAACGAACAGTCCAATTAGAACTGAATTTACTCAACTGCAACTGCATATGATGTGTCTAAACATAAACTTACTTTTAAAAGTCTTGACAAAGTCGTACGTACTGACGTTTAAACTAGTTCCTTACCAATAACTCTAACATTGAAAATATTTAGCGCTCAGAAAGTGAAAATATTTGAAAAGTCAAAAAGAAATGTTTTCAGTAAAACAAAACTTAAGTTGTTGCGTGTTCATCCATCCAAGACAGGGGCTTCCTTTCGCTTCATTTATTTGTGACTACAATTAAAAAACAACAACAACACCGACGACTAAACAAAATGTATTTTGTAGGTAACAACAAAAACAATTTTAACATAACCGCAAAATTCCGTCAAATGTTGCTATAAACGACACAAAGACGGCAACCAAAACAATTTCCAACAAAACAAGTAGCAACAAATACACGAAAATTGCAGCTTAACGAACCATAAAACATTTTATCCCATCAAAATTGTAGACTGGGTTCTCATCACAATCAAGCCAACCGGTATACATGCAGCACAAAAGTAAATAAAGTTTAACAAAAAATATTAAATGGAGTCAGGAATTGGTACATATGTATGTTGATGGAGCAAAGAGTGTGGCAAGCAGTTATGTAGCATAAACTATAACTTTGATGGAAGGGAGAGGTAATACAACAACTAAAGCAATTGGCAATTTTGGTGGTAAATACATACGTACGTACGAGTAGTATTTTTTGAAAATACAGTCAGCCAGTCATTCAGTGTTCTCAATTATGCGAATCATACTAATCGCTTTTTTTAGACGTTCATACCTGGTAGTCTGGGTATGAACAATTCGAAGAGTGAATAATTGTGCTAGTGAACATTCATTTAGAATTTTCCTACATTGAAAGTGATAGAGAGGGAAAACCTGCGCAAGGAGTTTATTTCATAAGCGTACACAGTTGAAATAAAGATCCAATTTAAGGTCAAAATTTAATGAAAGCGTAGGTAAAATGCAATTTCATGATCAGAGCAGGCACTAAGCCGTTAAATATCTAAGCCATCAAATACCTTTGGAGCAAGAAGACCACCAGCAACCGAGGTTTTACCATTAACTAAACTGTTTCGTACCTTGGGTTCATCCGCAAGCAATAGTGGTATCGCGTCCAAACTTCTGCTGATGAGATTACTGTGAGCTATGCTGTTATAGTAGATGGAGTCACCGATTAGTGTTGTAAAGGTATTGAGAATTTGAGTATAGAGCACTCAATATGTATTTCCCGGTACTCAATACCCGAAACTAACTACTCAATACCTTCAGAGATGCATTTCCATATGTAAATACGAAAATTTTACTTGAAAATCTTTGAAATAAATACAACTCGGTTTTGAGGAAATTTAATCACCTTTAAATCATTCGCAACAATAAATAAGTCTGGCCGTTTAGTTAGGTATTTTTAATAAATGATTAAATTTGCTAATCCATAAATTATCATGGAGTACGTGTAATAATAACATCGAATTTTAAAATATGAAAAACCGTTAAAAGTATTGAGTAGTATCCAGCACTCACCAATAGAGGTGTGCCAAATCATTAATTTCAGTGATCGGTTCAATTTTCGTTCAATAACCAAAACTTAACCCATTCGTTCAACTGAACGCCAGCACGGCAACAATTCTATTTTTTCAATTCATTCTGTTCTTAAGAAAATCGGTTGTAAATATTTGAATAATTTAAATAAATTAAAGAATTTATTTACAATTATGAATGAATTTATTAATTAAAAAATCATAGTTAAGTTCATTTTAGAAACAATTTCTTGTTCTTTTGACAAGAATATTGTACTTTTTATTTTAGCTTAATATATATTATACTTTTTATGTGTTGATTTTAAAAAGAAATGTATACATAACTTTTGAAATAACTCTGATCAATACATGAAACAAAAGAATATAATATAAAAAAGATCCATGAACGAAAGTAAATTTGACATAAAAGAGACACCTGAACGAACGAAAACAAGTTTTAACACATCTACAAAATCGAACGGTACACTATTAAAGCAAAAGCGTGCAGTAAAATGACCGGATCACTTCGTTCAGTTGGGTGATTCGTTCAATTAAAACCGTTCGTTCATGAGCTACCATCTCTACTCACCGATATGATCTTCAGCGGCTTGTATTCACTAAAAGTAAATTCGTGATCAGACCAGTAAGTCAGCTCTTATGTACACAGTTAAACTATACAGCCAGGAGACCCTAAGACCAGTCACTGTTTGACCAATAACTAACACATTTAGTACTGAGGGAGAACTTGGGAACCGGAGAGCTTAGTACGTTACAACCCGGGAGTACAAAAAACAAAGAGTGATGAGTACGGTTACGTTAAAATCAAAGCCTTCAATGATAACATAATAGTTTAAGTATTTTCTGGACTCCTCGCCAGGGGTTAGTTCATGATTCATGAATCCATGACTTGGGGTAAGAACTGCTACCCCAACCAGCATACTCTTCGGATTTAGCCCGTTGTAACTATTTCCTGTTTAAAATTTGTAATAAATGGCTGGCTGATAAGAGATTTGGGTCAAAAGAAGAGGTTATCATTCAAGCAAACGCCTATTTTGAGAAATCTTATTATTTGGAGAGATTGAAGACTCTAGAAATAGGCTTGACTAAATGTATCAAGTTCAAAAAAAACCATTTTGAGAAATAAAACGCTTGTCTGTCGAAAAAATTTTACTTTATTCAGAAAGTCACGGAATGTCAAACTGCTCTCGTATTATAGTGGTTGATGTCTAGTAATTTATTACATCAAGTGTTTTACTTACTGGCATAACAAATTTACTATGAGCTTAAAAATTGTTTTCACAAACGAATTTAAAAAATAAATCTATTATGCTTCGCCAGGCGTTAAACCGTTCTAATATACGAGTACGATTAGCGCAAGCTCTACTTCCGGGCCACTCCGAGAACAAATTTCGTGTTTATTTAATAGTAAGTAGTTGAACAACTACTGCAAAGTAATGCGTTATGTATGTAGCTTGTGTTGAGAAGAATGTTTTCCTTTATAGAAATCATTACACAGAAAAAAATTAATTTTTTACAACCGTATTTTATTTATTTTTTGTCCATTATACCTACAACTTTTTAAAAATTCATTAAGAAACGATAGCAATATTTTCAATAAAAATTTTCGATTATTAAATATAAAAAACTCGCCATCATAGAAAATTTAAAAATTTTTGTTTTTGAATCAACACTTTTCTTATTCAAATATAAAAAAATCAAGAAATTTTCTTCTGAGTAACAATATTTTTTTGTTAGTTTTTATAAAAGCGGGTTAACGGCCTTATTCGCACGAGCCCGTATGCGAAAGCGGGATTTTAGCTTTTTTTAGAATATTTCGAAACCCGGTTTCTCAAAAAGTCAACTTTTTTTATTCTCTAATCTAAATTTAAACACTAATTTCAACCAAGCCAAATCAACTTTAGCTAAAACACAAAAATAAACGTTGCTACCAAAAGTAAGTAGTAAGTAACTATGACTGTGTGCCCAGAAGTATGTATATACCAAACAAGAATACAAAGTGAATGAGCCATTCAGTGAGTCAGTCAGTCAGCCAACCATAACATGCCACAGGTCCATAAGCAAGCACAATCTTGTTTAAAGGAGAACGATCAGTTTTAGTTCACTTTAGTTCAATACTCATTACTCAGGGAGGGTATTTATTATTTTTAAATTTCATAAGAAGACTTTTTCCATTTTCATTGCAGCTACGAGTATTGGACTTGCTTTTTTTAAAGACCACGCCAAAGAAGCAGTGTATGTATGTAAGTATGTATTTATTTTGTACAATGAATGATGATGCGCATGCGCACAATATATTGCTGTTGCTGCTGCTAAAACTATGTATGTGTGTACTCGTACATACACGTACGAACAACATGTATTGAATTTTAAATTTCAAAGAACAAAAAAAAAACAATGTTGGTATAACAAGTATTATAGTTTTGGTGGGGCAGAGGACGAATTGAAACTGTACTATTCCAAGGCCAGTTGAACTTTGGCACAAAATATTAGCAGATCCTTAAAACTGATTTAATAACCAAAAGGTTATAATATCCAAGAATACAAGTTCTGTTTGTCCTCTTTTCAGAACATAATCTCTTATTCGTTTGATGTTAAGACGCTCTTAAATCTACAATTAGCTCTTTTTGTTTTTTTTTTGCACTGTTAGATGTATTGACAGGATTACAGACTTTGTTTTGGTACTTGCCACCTGTCACTACCTTACACTGTAGGGTGTGTTAAAACCAGTAAAAAGGCGTAGCAAAAATATATGTATGTACATATAAAGGAAATACTTTAATATGAATGTATTTTACATGAAAAGCGATGGATGAATATTGATAATGTACGAGACTATCATGACTTAAAAATTCAGTTACAAAAATTTCTCACCAGTGCTAAAAACCAAACCAATCTAAAGATACAAAGAGAAATATAGTATTCAAGAGTGCAGCGGGCCAAAAAGTAAAACAATTTTATGTCATACTCGTACTAACTACAGGACACCGATTGGAAATTTGCTAAAAAAAATTAATCGCGATTTCAGAACAATATAGCGAAGGTAGCTGGGTAGGTGGGTATATCCAATGGACGCGAAGACTCGATTCGGTGACCAAACAACACTAGACTACTTGGTTTATGATCAAAACAATTCCGTGCTTTTCAGGAATTGGTATATTCTAGCACTCTTTACTGGTTAATACATTTTTTCGAAATAGCATAGGCCGATTTCGATTTCTTTTTTTTTCCCCAAAACAATATAACATCAATATTTTTTAATTTTTTATTATTAAAATAATTTGCAGCAGTAACAACGACAAGAATTTTACCGCTTAAGAATGATTTCACGCTCTATATCAAATACATTGTTACCTCTCAACATATTTTAAAATCAATTTTCATTTCGTAATAACCATAACCATCGGCACAAAATTTTAGTGTCTTTATCAGCACCTTAAAAAATAAAATAGTCTTCTATTGGTTTGACTGACATTTACGTTTTAAAACTACTGCAATATTTATATTCTTTTTAATAACTACTGCTGATTTACTCAATGTCATTTTAGTGCTATTTCAATATTAATACAATACTCCTTCAATGTTATTTTACTGCTTTTTTAATACTATTATACTGTTACTGTAATGTTGTTCAACTGCTACTTTAATGATATTCAACTGCTACTCCGATGTTACTCTACAGACAATTCAATGTTATTTTACTGCTCATTCAATATTAATCTACTGCTACTTTAATATTATTTTAATGCTACTTTAATAACACTCTACTAGTAATTGAACTATAATCTACCGATACTTAAATGTTATTCTACTGATAATTCAATGCTAGTCTGCTGCAACTTCAATACTATTCTATATCTACTTCAGTATTGTTTTACTGCTACTTGAATGATATTCGACTGCTACTTTAATGTTATTCCACTGTTAATTCAATGTTATTATACTGCTTCTTCAAAGTTATTCTAATGCTACTTCAGTGTTATTTTACTGCATCTTGAGTGGTTTTACTGCTGCCTCAATATTATTATATTTCTAATTCAATGCTATTCTGATAATAATTCATTGCTATTCTAATGATAATGAATGTTATTCTACTTATGCTTCAATTTTATTTCTTTGCTACTTTATTGTTATTGTACTAATATTTCAATTTTATTAAACAGCTACTTTAATAATATATTACTGCTACTTCAATGATACTCTACAGCTACTTTAATATTATTCCAGTATTAATTCAATGTTATTGTAATGCTTCTTCAAAGTTATTCTAGCGATACTTCAATGTTATTTTACTGCTACCTTAAAGTAATTATACCTCTAATTCAATGTTATTCAACTGCTACTTCAGTGTTATTCTACTGCTACTTCAATGATATTCTACTGCTACTTTAATATAATTCTACTGCTACTTCAATGCTATTTTGTTGCTTGTTTAATGTTATTATATTGCTGCTTCCATTTTAATATATTGCTACCTGAACTCTGATTGCTATTTCATATTCTAGGTCTCCTGCTTCTCCTATTGCTGCTATGGTTGGTAGCATTAAATATGTATGTTAAAAATAATAGTTTTTTAGCTGCTACTAAAGATATTAGTGGCAGTTAAAATTGTTTTCTACTTGAGCCATTTAAATAAATACATACTAGTATTTGATCTTAACAGAAGTATTAATGAGTCTACAGTTTTCTATAAAATATATTTTGGCTCACCTGAAAAAAGTGTGGCTTAAAACTACAAAATCAGTGTAAAATATGCCGATCTTTAGCGAACCACATCACTGGCAAAAATTTCCTAACGGGTAGAAAAATTAAAAATAAGACAAAATCCATTGTATATATACATACAAATGCATTTGTATCTACACACCTATGAAAACATACTAAAGCCGGTATTTACAAAATCTAAAATGAGATAGTGAGAGAGAGAGAAAGAAAAAACTTAAAAGAGTATCGCACCAACAACAACAAAAAATTCAAGTCAAACTAGTTCTGGCAAAACACAACGGGCGCATTCGCAAAGGAGTAAGCGTTTAGAAAGGATGTGAAAGAGCGTGAGAAAAAACGGAAAAATATAGAATATAGCATCAAGAATTAAAAAATTTTATAAATACATATCTATTTAATGGAAGAATAAGAGTTATGTAATTTGATAGAATAAGTATATTAATTTATTTAAAATAAATAATAATTTATAAAAATATTAAAACAACCCCTAATGATTGGAAAAAAGAAGTGCAAATAATGAAAATAAAAAGTGCTTGTGTTTTATTTGCGGGCTTATGCTGGCTTCTCCGCGATAAAAATTAAATAACAAATCGAAAAGGTGTGCACAGACGCAAATGTATTTTTGTTCGATAAACAGAACAACTGACAATTACTTTCTTTGACAGACAAACAAACAAAAAACACGGCTGTTCATCGGAAGTTATGAAAACGACAGCTGCCGCATATAGAACAAAACAAAAAAATACACATATTTATTTAAAAATAACATCAATTTCATCGCATGTATGCAGTTGTTGTTGTGGTTCCTTCTTTTTTTTTGGTTATAACGAAATTACAACAGGATTACGCGTGCTATTTTTGAAATAATATCTCAGGCATACATACACACGAAAATACTCTCGTACTCGAAGATATTTTTGTTCACAACAACAGAAATTAATCAACAAATGCAACTCTGTTTGCTGTGGCCCAGGATTAACAGCAACACAGGGCAACAAAAACAATTAAGATAAGTGAAGTGAATTGTGGTTAAAAAAGAAAAAAGTGGAATAATAAAAAAGTCAAGTTAGAAAGTAAAAAAAAAATATATTTAAAATAACAAATAAAAAATTAAAAATATTTATTATAAAAAAGTTTATACAAAGTATAAAATCATAGTAAAAATAAAAGAAAAAGATTAAAGTAATTTTTAAAATAATAATTAAATAGATAAGAAAATAATTCTGTTAAGTAAAGAGCAGAGAAAAAGAAACAAAATGAAATCGCCCCACTTTTCCTGCGTAAAACGACATCTTACAACATATTTCTTTATATGTTTAGTAATTTCTAACACACTTGCTTGGCCACATGATGCCGACATCATGCCAACTGGCCATCAATTACCACATCTTGGCTTACATCATGCTGGTCAAAATAGTAACAATCAGAATGGAAATGCTTCTACAGATTCATTATCCAGTTCATCAACTGGCGCTACTGGAGTGCATCACAGTGATTGGCATCGTTGGGAAATGATGGATACCAATGGCCTGTATTTGCTCGAATGGTGGACAAAAGCAAAGGATATATATTTTCGTGTTACAGTGAATACTCAGGGTTTTATTGGTTTGGGATTTTCACGTAAATCCGGCCGGATGACCGGTGCCGATATGGTATTATTATGGGTCGATGATCGTTCGGGCAAGCCAAATGCGTTGGTATGTTTTTAACCAAAAGTTGTATGTTTTTAATATTTTTTTTCTGTATACTTAAACTTCAAATAGTCTAGGAACGAACATTAGGGCACATTAATGTGGCCCTCTGCCGTATAAAAAATTATTAAAATTCTTGGTTTTACTCCTTAAGAAAATAGGAGAGCAGCCTAAAAACTTTACATTACAGTGGCCATTACTTTAAATTTTTTTTGATTTCTTATATTCTCTCCCCCCGTCGGTTCAGTTTTATGTAAAACAAATACAAAAAAATCTACCGATAAGTTGTATTTTAGGGGTTGCGTCCGCACCACAAAATTGGCCTTCAAGCCTTCAATTTAAAAACTTTTTTTTTAATTTTGATTTTTCTAAACTATATGTATGAAATCTCTTCCCGTGCATGCTTAGAAAAAATTATTTCCATATAAATATAATTTTGGTTTACATACATATATAATTTTTGGTATTTTGTTGGTTATTTTCCTCATTATTTTCTAAAATATTTATTTTAGCAAAAAAAAAACTTTCTGTAAGGTTAATATTGTTGACTAGAAGAGCTACGAAGGTGGATTGAAGCTACCTAAATAGGGAAAAAACATTTTTTTTCAAAAACCATTTATTTCTCAACATAATCTCCTTTTAGCTCAATACACTTAGTAAGACGATATTCCAAATTTTTTATACCATCTGAATAATACGATTTTGGGAATCCCTCAAAATACGCGTTAGTTTCGGTAATCACTTCTTCGTTTGAGATGAATGAATCTTTTTCCTGCGAGCCATTTTTATGAAATGAAATTTTTTTGTATTTTTTTACATAAAACTGAACTGATTTGGGGGGAGAGACCATAAGAAATAAAAAAAATATAAATTCTCCATACAACTAACGGCCACGCTAATGTACATATGTATCAATATTTAAATCAATTAAAACTAATTTGTGGGTGGCTGGGCCAAATCCACCAAAAATGTACATACATATATCGAGAGGAATTGTTTTCACGTGCCTAGTTTTCGAAAACCATATCTTAGAAATGACCACGGATTATTTATTATAACTGCAAAAAATACCATCCCATTAAGTCAATAAAATATGGAATTATGGATCTGGAAGTAGTGCCAATTCGAATAATCTCTAGTGATTTTTACATACGACAGTCATTGCAAATTCAAATTTTTGTTTCATATTTAACGAAATTTAAAGCAATGTTCAATACTCGTACATTAAGGCAAATATATTTTTTTGCCGCTCTATAAAATTATTAATATTTTCCTCTTAGAAATATGACTAAAAAAGAAATGTTGCTCCTACTCCTCCACCTAAAATCTAATAAGGAAATTGAATAACAAATAGTTTTGCTAAAATTTCTCTTTTTTGTATGTGACCAATAATTTTTGTTCACCAACAGTCAACCACAAAAGTGTTTTGTCACTCTGATAGTGTGCATCAAAAAGTCTCATTCCAGCGATAAATGTTCGATATAAGCGAAGAAAAGAAATTCAAAATTTTAAGCACTTATGATACTATAAAAGCAACTTGTCAAATTATAATACTGCAAATTATGAGATCGCAGCGAACAGCTTGTTTAGTAGTATGCAAAAAGTAGCATTTATAACGCGGATTAGGGAGGGTAGAGCCAGCGGCAATGCCACTTGGACACCTGTACAAACAGTTTGACTGAAAAACTATTGATTTTTGTTTGGAAAGTTAAAAAATAAGGTGTACCCGTTACAAATGTGTTTACGTTTTCACAGAAATTAACTAGTTATTATTCTAATTTCTCACTTAAAGAATTTTTTTAAACTGTGGTTTAAAGACCCGGCAGTGTGGCGTCGAAATCGTGTGCAGGTTCCCTTAGCTAATGTTATAAAAGCAGTAAATTTCTTTGTTTCCCTTAACCATAAAATTTTTGGGAAAAATCGCAAATCTTAATTTTCCGATGGAGTGTGAAAAAGATTCGAACTCGACCCCAGCTAAAAAATATAAATAATTCAATATAAAACAACTAAAAACAGATTATTGAATACAGTTCGAATATAAATAAAATAAATAATTATTTTCTTATATTTTATCACTCAGCAGTAAATAAAAATACATTGTATGCAGATTAAAATTATTACAATAACAAACTACATTTTAAATTTCCAAACCTTCTTTACATAAATCTTAAACAGAAGAAAAAAATAAATATTATATAAAACAAAAGTTATAAGCCATTTACGCCATAAGATTCATTCTGGCATTACTGCTTCCAAACAGCTTTTTAATTGAAAGGAAATAATGCGTGACATTCCAATCGGAATGATTTTAATTCTGGACATGCAATTCCAATAATTTTTCTTTCACAAAAAATTTTAAATTATTTTTCAACATGCAGAGCTCAATTTAAGGTTTCTTAACATGAAAGGTTATTGAGAAAATATGGAATTAAAATCACTTTCGATGGATGTGGTAGTTCTGTGACACACATAACTAAATATTAAAAAATAAACAATTATTATCCTGTAAAGAATTTAAAAATTTAATATTCCACAAAATATTAATTAATAATTTTTTATTTTTTTGCAAATGGTTAATGATCTGTTCTCAGTTGCATTATATATTTCTAACAATATAATAAAGTCATGTTTACAAGTATGAAAAATGCCATTAAATGCTTTAATTGCTCTTTTTAGCAGAATAAACACTTTAAATACCGCCCCTTTTTATTATTGTTGTTGTAAACAAACTAATTAAACGTCAAAACATTAATTTGTTTTGCGCCTTTGGTTGTTTTAATTGTTAACATGTCGCCTGACACTTAAGCTAAAATTATCTTCATAGAATACTTATAAATGTCAAAGCCTATACACAATATGTCGTCTACTTTTAGGCCTTGATTTAATTTATTAAGAAAGTATGTTTTTGAATATATTTTGTTTAATTTGTTTTGTATCTATACATTTTTTAAGGGTTAAAAAATATCCTTTTATATAAATGAAAATTTGTTATCCTTTACTGATGATTTCATTATTAAGCTGTGCAGTGACAAGTAACAGGATATATCAAAAACAGACAGGATATTGCAAAAGTTTTGGGACATATTTGATTTAAGGGAGTGAAATTTTAAGCAATATTTATATGTGAAACAAATGATAATTACAAAAGAACGAATAAGCCTTCGAATGTATCAATATTGGTTTGGGTTACTTTCCATTGAATTTATATTTAAAATTTAATTCTAATAATCTTGTGATTCAATAATTTAAACTCTGCTGGTAAAAAGCAACAAAATTACGTGCATACAACTTTATTACTTAATGGAATATTTTAATTTTTATATTTTTATTCCTTTTATTTGCCGCTTATAAACTACAGTATTAAATTTCCAATGTGGTAATAAAATCTCTGTATATTCCACTTTGTATATGATGGTGGCAGAGAAGACCTTTAAAATAATTCAAGCCTTACAAGGATCCTTCATGAAAATCGTTTTAATGAAAATAACGGAAACTTGTTTAAAAATGCAAAAAAGTATACAATTTCAAAATACTATGAAATTTTTTTAGCCAAACCCTTTTATTATTATTACTAACTTCAAAATTTTAAATTTTAAAAAAGCTATATTGAAACAAACTTTAAAAAAATGTATTTATGAACTTATTGCACTTATAGAACTTTATATTAAGGGTACTCATGATGTTTGGCACCAAGAAAATGCAAATTTGCACCATTACCGTCATAAGTACCCTTGATGCTTGCATAAATATGAAAATTCTGCTATAATCAAAAGCTTCAAATACAAACTTTCATGGAGATACGATTAGTAGTTCGCAGTGATGGCATTTTGGTGCTTTTCGGGTATTTTTGCCTTTCTTTTCATACGCGCGAAATTTTGCTAAATACCCGTTTTTAAGAAGCGGGTGGATGGATATTTTTGATAGCAAAATAAACGAAAATGAAACGAAAAATCGATTGTAATGCTATCATGAATTTCATTCGACTTTGAATCCCTTTTTTTTAATCGATTCCATGTTATTTAGAATTTACAGAAATTCGTATACTATTCCTTTAATGCTCCTTTAATGCAACATGATTACATCTTAAAAACCCTGCTAACATTTTCAATATTTCACTTTTGATAAATGACTACGGTGCAATAAAGGAGTGATATGTGCATAAATACATACATATACTTTTAAGATTTGTCTAAAATTTTTACTCTAAGCAGACTATTTTATTTTTATATAAATTTTTTTTTTATACTAAATTTAAGTAACTTCTACTTATTCTAAAATTTTGAATACAAATAACAATAAAATGTACTTTAACCAAGCCGAAAACGCGATTCCTTTAGATAACCAACCCTGGTGTTTCTTAAAAAAATTAAATTGATCACTTAATATTCCGTACTTAAATCAATCTTTCTGTACTTGATTTTAGTATATCTGGGATTTCCGTACTTTAGACACCGCTTGGGATTGATTTGAGTACGGATGGATACAAATTTTTTTGAGTGTAGCATGTACGAGTATATTTTTTTACTCCTGTTTTTGATTTGTTACGTTTTTTTTACTTCTATTAAATTGATTGTGATTTTATTTTAATCAATATGTTAATAAATTTTGCTATTCGTCAAGTTCTTTATGTATTTTGAAGCAAAAACTTTAAATTGTATTTTGGGTATTTACTTTAACTCTTTTATAAATTGCTTAATATTTCTTGGCATAATTAAAATTTTTAAAATATTTGTTATGATGCTTTTTACCCTTTTTGGAATTTTTTGCGCTTTTTACCCTTTTTCAACAGCTTACGGTGCTTTTGTTCTTCCTAGAGATACCAACACTGGTAGTTCGTTTTTAATAAAACTGCACTTTACTCAAGCTGATACTCACAGGGCGCAATAAGCTGAAAAATGTAAAACCTTAGGCAATTTGTAATAGATTGTTTCAGCCATAATGATAGTCTCTGCCTTAATGATAGTCTCTGCCCTAATGATAGTCTCTGCCCTAGTCTACTAGAAACACATAATTTCACTGAAAAAAATTTAACACTCAATAAAAATCAAAAGTTCAAATTCGATATTTAACACGCATTCGAAAATTCCTTGAACTCATCAGAACCCCATAGTGTCACTAAAGAAAGTAAAAATTCGATGTTTAACAAACATTCTACAATGCACGAAAAGTTCACCAGGAACCCATAAAATCATTTAAGAATTCGAAAACTAGTAAGAAAACATTTTGTATTGGGAGTTAAATATCGAACTCCCAATACAAAATGCCTAATAGTGTCTAAAATCGATTTAATTAAAGAAATCAAGAATTTGCCACAACTCGATGTTGTGTCGAAAAAGTCCAACTCTAAAAAATATTCGAAAATTAACCAAATTTGCTTTCAATTTACTGGATTTCCATAATTTCTCTATAAAAATAAAAAAACTCGCAAAATATCTTTTACTCCGGAAAAGTGCACTTCGAAAGTGCACTAAAAGTTTCCAAGTCCACCAGAAATCGAAATTTACTAAGAAAATCTAAAATAATTTGAAAAAGAAAATTGAAAAATCGAAATTTAATGCACATTCGAAAATGTCAAAAAGAACGACATTACTTCGAAAAAACGTGGAATGTTTTAAAAAATGAAGTACATTAAATTCACGAAATACCCACAATTTTCCTGAAGAAATAAAAAACTTACAAAGCTACTCCGAAAAATCTAAAACTGGATATTTAACACATTTTCTAAAATGCAATAAAAGTTTTTTAAATCCACCTGCTATTCATAAATATCCTGAAGATCTCAAAAGCTCGCAATATATTTAAGTAACTCCTATAAAATTTAAGATTCGTCATTAAGGGCATGTGCCAAACGATAGAAAAATACGATGGTAAAAAAATATTTGCTTGTGTGGAAAAAATTTCTGTTTCTGCTGTGTCAAATGATATTTATTTTGAAAATATAACATTTTATTTCGAATTAACTAAATTTTTAAGGGCCATTAACACAAAATTCAGTTATGTTTATTTAATTTTAAAGTTTACTAACTTTCAGTTTGTCTAAACTTAAAATTTAATTGGAAATTAAAAATGTTCATTAACAATAAAAAAATTTAGTTAACTTTTAGTTATCAACTATTGTGAATCATTTTTGGAAAATGCAAAAAAGAAAATAACACCATCATCCAAGGACATCTGAGCACGATTTCTGCACAAAGATGTGCATTTTTCAGATGGTAAAGCTTAAATCACATTTTTTTTTAAGAATTTATAAAAAATATTTTTAAAATAAACAAAAAATAATTCATTTTTAAATGTCTTATTTTTTTCAAGTTAAAAATTTAAACTCAGAAAGTATTTCAGTTAATTTTATTTAAAAGTTAAATCTCAAAAGAGCTTCGTGTTAATGAATTTTCACTAACCAAAGTTAAAGTTTTGAGTTTAGTGGTAACTTGAAGTTAACTTTTTATTGTTAACGGCCCTAAAGCGTTTTTATTTAAACTTTCCCATTTGTTTATGTTTTACAAATGTCAAATTCGCTTTAGGAGAAAAACAAGCTGATAAAAAAATTTCTTCAGCGGCGAGGCAAAAAATTTGACAACAAACCGCCGGCTACCGACAAATTGTTAAGAGATAATTGTTATACAAATAAAATAAAATTCTCTGCTGTAGCGAAAAATTGTATAATGTGGTGTACAATTACAATCCCAAATTATAATAAACAACGCATTTTTCACAGTCTACATTTAAGAGTCGTAGAAATTCAATCGATTATACAACGGCTCGAATTTTCAAAAACGTTGAAGGTGGTTTTACCATGTTTTATGATAATGAAATTTTCTTCACCTCAGAAGTGTCCGAAATTTATTTACAGAAGTACTTTGTTACCGTTTGGCACACGCCCTTAAAACATTTGCAAAATGCCCTATAAATTTGAAACATGCAATTCAATTGCACTAGAAGCTTCCGGAATCCATTAAAGATACTAAAGAATCAAAAATTCGATACTTAATCAAATTTCCAAAATACATTAAATCCAACAGAAATCCAAATTTCCCTAAAGAATTCGAAAATTCAATATTTGAAACATTTACGAAAACACGCCTAAAGTGCCTTAAATCCGCCGGAACTCCACAGGTTCATCAAAAATATAAAACTCACAAAAAAAAGTTACTCCGAAAGTTTTATATTTGGCACTTATTCGAAAATGCATCGAAAGTGCCGTAAAACAGTGAGAAACCCATAATTTTACTATAGAAGTCACAAAATCAAAGTTAATTCGAAAAATTCTAAAATTCAAGATATAAACTGAAACTTTCGACAGAGGTTTCTGTGGAAAACTCTCGGACGTTTATGTGCACCCAATTATACTCACTCTTCTAAGAGGAGAGAGAAAAATAGAAATATAAATAATTTTATGTGCGGAATATGGAATTTTTCGACATTCAAAATGTGCAATGAATACAAAACACATGAGCGCTGGTGAGAGGGGGTAGCGAGCTTCGAAAACACCAAATTTTACATTACGCTTTAGTGCTGTTGTTTTTAATCAGCCTTTTGTGCATTTCTTTTGTAATAAAAATAAATTAAATTAATAATTCAAATTAACGATCTCAAGGCCGTTTTTGTAAGTACACATTTTTTTAACCACAAAAAAATATTCCTTAAAATATTTATAGATTTTTAGTCCTGTTCTCGATTTCCTTTCACAACTTTGGCAAGCACTTGGCATTCACAATCTTTGTGCTTTTGTGTTGGTGCATTTTTAAGTCCCTCTCCCTTTGGCACAAGCAGATGGTTTAAATGTCTATCAGAACAAAATGTTTCAAGGTCATGTTTTTAGAATCAATATTCTTTTTTTATATTTATTTTTATTAATATGTTTCTGTGTATGTAATTATTTTTAAGTATGTATAAGTTGTTGCTTTAGCAGCTACATACTCACATGTGTAGAGTATGGAAATTCCTTTTTAATTCCAACTCAAGCATATTTAGAGAGCACAAGTATTTTTTGATTATTTTTGTGTAAATAAACCACCAGGTGCAAATAAATTATAAAATAAAAATTAAATAAAAATACTTGACTTACTCGTATGCATTGGAAAAGGATTATTCAATAAGGATATAACAATTTTGTATTGAAATAAGGCATAACTCGTAAGTTAGATAATGAGGTGAAATTTATTCCGGACTGTCCCTCGGCTCGCGTAATGCCTGATCCACATCGCTACTCCTGAGGTTCTCCTGATCAATACTAGGATGAGTCATTTCACTTACATCACCGATGTGTCAATCCATCGGGTTTACTTATTTATGCTGATTGTAAAATGTAAAAATGTAACATCCCTCCTGCATAAAAAGATATTGGTAGTGTCCGACCGAAGGTTCGGGTTCGGCGTCAGACTTCAGTAAAAAAGTTATTATCGTTTAATATGCCGAATGTTCAATAAAAAAATGTTCAAGCCCCAAACTTTGTATACGTTTTTTATGCATGTTTGTAAATCATCAAATATACCAAAAAAAGTCCCGCCTGTAAAATCTTACAGGCCAAAAAAATACAACGTTGTCAAAATAAAATGCTTTAAGTGTGTTAATTTTGTTTTTATTAAATAAATAAAATTCTTAAGAATTTAAATGGTTTCCATTCCGCTTCACGCACGAGAACAAATATACCGGCATTACATGACAGCTTGTTGGTGAGCGAGGCAAGAGAATGTAAAGTTTCAACCGGGTGCAACCCCGCATCAGCAGCAGAAGACCAATACATACAAAAACTCGTACATACATAATTTTGAAATATGTACCCTTAAGGACAAATTTCAAATGTATACAAAAAACACTAATCCACACAAAGCTGTGTACAAGTATACATTTCATTCCAGATGAATAATCATGTGGTGTGAACAGAACAAAAAGTGAGAGCTTAAAAATTGTTCCCGTGTATGAAGGCCCATTCAATAAAAAATATTTCCGTTGCAAGTTCGGGTTAGGTTTAAAAAATCTATCGAAGTTCGGGCTCGGTCTGAAGAAGTGCGTTTGGTCGGCTTTAAATTGGCTTTAAATTTATTGAAACGTTTATCGATCCTTATCGTGCTTTTATTCCCTTCAGAATTCAGAAGATCTTGCAGGAGGGACACATGGCAAAGTTGCCATTTTACTAGTTTTCCGTATTTCACTTAGGGGCATATTTAGCGGGTAAAATTAAAAATTTTTTATTGGCCTTCACTGGATTGCGTTAATTTACATGAAATCCAGTAAATTAGAACACTAATTAAAATAAACCAAACATTTTTGTAGCCATTTTAATAACTAAAAATATTTAAGGAACTATAAAAAATATTTTTTTTGGAATTTCAGCAAAATTTTCAAATTTTATGAGTTTTTTGCTTTATTCAGCTAAACTAAAACTAAATCAAGTATTTCACATATAGGGGAAGTTTTTTCAGAAAATTTTGGGTTTGGAGTTATTAATTTCTCTCTTATTAAGAAAAGAAATCACCTGGCAACACTTCTGCTTAGCATTGCAGCAAGTATTTGTATTCTTATTAAATAAATATTGTGTATCCCCTGAGAGGGTTAACCCAACAATTTCGTTCTGCAATTCAAGCACATGAAAAGTGAAATTTTTTACAAAAAAGTTTGAGAAAGAATGCGCAAAAAGGAACTTTATTTATAATTCAAATATTTGTTTTTAGTTCATTACTTAATCGAAATTTTTTGTTGTTATTTTTTGTGGCTAAATTAAACCGGTTGCTAATTTTTTTTGGTTTCAATCACGTGAGCGTGCTTGAACATGAGTGTAAAAAAATTGAGCGTGAGTGTACATACATACATTGCAATTTTTTCAAATATTTTTTTTAATATACTAATCAAGATTGCCTCGATATCTTTTTTCAAAGATTTTCAAAAACTTCTGTTTGTTGAGGGTTTTTTTTATCTAGTCTATAAACATATGTACATGCATTTCATTAAACAAAAGTTTTTGAAAATCTTTGAAAAAAAATATCGAGGCAATCCCGATTAATAAAATAAAAAATACTTAATAAAGATTTTATTTTCCGTTTTGCCTTATTAAATACTTTCATTGTCACCCAAAGGGTGTCTAATTGTATAAAGGCTGTAAAGAAAATAAAATAGATTCATATCGAATATAATTTGTTTGTTTGGATTTTTTTGTAAGTTTCAAAGCATACTAGCTTATACTTTTGTAATTTTTAGAAATTCTCATCGATTTTTTAAAAGTCTTTGTATAAGATAAGAGGTTTAAAACTTTTCAAAAATATGGTTTAAGGTCTACTGATGATTTGGCATTAGCACCAATGAAATGCATGTATATAGACTAGCTAAAAAAAACCCTCAACAAACAAAAGTTTTCGAAAATTTTTCAAATAATTTTTTTTTATTGCTTAATAGTTTTTTTTATAAGTATTTCGTGACTGTGAGTTTACGTGAATATGAATAATTCTTTTCCACTCACGTGAGCGTGTATGAACGTATGCCAAGAATATAAGGTCGTGCATGAGGAAAATTTTTTTATCGGGAGCGTGAGTGAAAAGTTTGTATGTATTTACAGAAGTCGACAAAAAAAATTAAATTTTTAAAAAATTTCGAGGTCGTGAATTTTTAAAGATACTTTAAATAAAATAAAAGCGACTACAACTGCCGGGCCGATGATGTCGAACGAATTCTTGCTATTGTGGAATTGCATTTAACAACAACTAATTCCAAAATTTTATTTTTTTTTTAATTGTAAGAAATATAGGATTCATTCGACATCGTTGGCCAGGCAGTACGTTTAAAATTAAGCGACAATTAGCCTCGCATATTGTTCATAAAGATATACTACTATTAACCACAAAATTACGCTTCGCCAGACCCTCTTTTATTTTGAATTGCTTTTTGCTCCCAAATAGTTGATATCATTGCAATTGTCGCAAAACGAAAACAGCTTAAGAAATAATAAATTCTAAATAAAATAGATACCAGCTCACGCCTGCTGCACTAAACACATTTTAAATGTGAAACACAGGAAATTAGGATGCATTTTTTATTCCGCTGCAACGCAAATGTGAAGAGAGTATTAAGCTCAAAACAATGGTCTGGTATCGTCCTAACTTTCAGTACACCGAACACCAACCTTTTTCATAACTTTATTTAGTATTCCCTCTGCAAATTCCCTTTGTCCCACTGTATTATTTACTCTTGCACTCTCTTACGAATACTTTCATTGATGTGTAGGTGTTTTTGTTCGTTTGTTATTCTTAGTATAATTATTTATTTTTTTATTTTGCGGTCCTTAAGCCAAACTGAAACATCCCTTTTTAATAGAAAAAATTGTTTAAGGTTTCACATATCAACATAGTTTTTTGTTCGAAATGAAAAATATTAATAAAAATACATCCTTTTTATGCAGCGGTCAATTAGAAAAAAAGTGCTGTACGTGCAGTAATTTTCCCTGTCATCGGCGAAAAATAATTGAGAACGTCATCTTGATTTGCTTGAATTTGGATTAAGCTGTTTTGTAAAATATGCAAAACTTAACGAAACATTAATGGAATTCACAAGGTCGTTCCAAGTGTTCTATCGCTTGTATGTGCTAAGTTTTTGCTTTCTGATAATTTTATCATATAATTTTTGACGTGGAGATTATAAATAACCACTTTTCATGTTTTGAAAAAGTTTAGCAGATACGAACCATACAACATTTAGTAAGCCTTGTGATTTCCTTTATTTTTTCTAAAGTTTACTCAAAGTTTATAAAAAGGCCATACAATGTTTTTACCGCCCTCGCCTGCTACAAACCTGGTAATTCAAACTGATTATTAGTAGGCTAAAGTTTGTAAAATTTTTAGTCAGAAAGAATTGGGCATGATACAATATTCCAAAGGAATAAGAGAAAAAATTAACGTTAATTAATATTCACCTAGAAAAAATTAACAAAGTTGTTTTTCGAGGGCCGCTACACCCGCATCATGTTTGGCCATGTGTACGTGCACGAGACTTTTCAGGTGGCTCATTTGAATGTGTTTTCTAATCTTATTTGCACAAATTACGGCCGGAAAACAAATACGAGAATTATTCATTATGGTAGGTATGAAATATTAACAATAGTTTAAGCAAACACAACTTCACCATGATCAATATATCTATTTTATCATCACTAAATTGACGTTAACCCTTTGTTGCTCTACTCTTTGGCCTTTACCTCATGTTAAATTTTTTTATTCACCCTTATTCCAGTTGGCGACATCGACGTCACGTCAACACAATACCAAAAAATTGGGGCTTGTCTGTTCGCTCTCGAAAACAACTGAATACTGAATGTTGGTGTGCTCATGTTACTTTCTACACATTAGAAAACAGAAATAGACTTTCAGTAGCACAAAATTGTTTTCGAGAGAGAGTACCCAAGCCCCAATTTTTTGGTATTGTGTTGACGTGACGTCGATGTCGCCAACTGGAATAAGGGTGATTATTTTTACTTAAGAAAAACTTTTTAATTTGATAAGGACTAAAAATGTTATGAACTTTATCTTAATAATAATTACTTTGGAAAAAATCAAGGTTTTTCTAAGGAAGTACTCCCGAGGTTTGGGTGCATTTTTTTTTTGCTTATAATAATTTAGGCCCGTATTCGTATGTAATTTGAATTTGAAGACAACTTCTTCATCAAACTGTTTTTTCATACATTTCAAACCCAAATTATTTCATTCTTATTAATGTTTGAATATTTTATAATTAAAGTGGAACACACACTTGCAAAAGATAAAACTAAATTATGTTTGTGCACTTTGACCTTTATGAGATTTTGACAAAGAAACAAGATGTTTAGATTTCGCAAACTTTACATGTGTTAAATTTCTTTAGAAAAAAGTCGTAGAAATGCATACATATGCAATTTTATAAGGATTTATTTTGTTAAATGAATTAATATTTTTTAAATATTTTTATATATTGAAACGATTAATTTTGGCTCAAGTTAATCAATTAATCGTTTCAATATATAAAAATATTAATAAAAGTTCGACTAATTACTTATAAACATTAATTACTTTTTAAATAATTTTTCGTTTGAAAAAGAACGGAAACAAAGTAAAAATTCTATCTACATACATATCGCTCATTTACTCAACAACGTAATAACTACAAAAAGCTCGTTCTTCAGAAAACGAGATTAAAATTTTTAAAATACACACATAAAGCCAATAGAAAAACAAGAAAATATTCTCCTCTGAAAAGGTGACTAAACAAGATATTTGTATGAAATTGTCACCACAATATAAAGAAGGATAGAGAAAATAATTCTGCATTCTTTACCCAAAAATCATGTTTTTTGTGCTGAGAAGTTATTCAAATAAATGAGATATATTATGCTTATTTCCAATACTATTCTTTTGGTCTTTAACACTTGTAACAAACAGATAATTGATGCCATTGAAAATTTTTAACTACAAAGGAAGCAAGTAATTCGCATTTATTTAGAACTTTATGAAGAACAACTTGAAATTTCATTTTAAAAGATGAAATATAATTTTGTACTTAGAAAATAAATTTATAAAATAAATTTGCAAAACATATACAAGAAAACATTTTTATAATAAACAATATAATAAAATAATGAATTTATCCAAAAATAATTCCTTAAATTAAGAAGATATGGGTAAACTCAGGTTTAAACTCAATCCATAAAAAATTCATTTCAATACATACATTTTTATAATATTTATACGTAATTGTTGAACTGTTTAAGGTTTATATTGAAATGAAAATTTTTGGCTTGACTTCAAATCTGAGTTTACCCATTTCTTCTTAATTTTTAAGAATTTTTTTTTTGGATAAATTCATTATTTTGTTAAGAGAGTACTTTTATTTGAAACAATTTATTTATCAGACCGGATCAGAACTGATTTCGAGGTCGCTGCACCATATCATCAGCGTTCTTTGTTCGATTTTACCACTTTTTTAGTTTGAAATATTTGAAATCAAAATTAAAATAATATTGAACGTTAACTCTGCTGCAGTCCTAGAAAATTAAAATCTGCCTGAAAATTCTGTCAATAGTATCGATAAAGCAATCCGTTGAAGCCTTGTCAACAGTCAATGATGTGAGATGTAGGGAATTTTCCATTTTTGTAGAGATTTTTCTGAAAATCTTCATGCGTAATAAGCAAAATGTGTGGAATATTTAAGGCTGTTTTATTTATATCACAAAAAAAGTTATATAAAAGAATTTAATGTTTTTACTAGAAATCCTATATTTTATATACTAAAGTGTGGCGATAGCATTAAGTATTTACATTTCAATTTTTAATTTAGTGTTTCTTTAAAAACTAATAGGAGTCAACTTTGTCACCGTACGCGAACTGCTAAAAAAATCATATACAAGATCAAATTTTACTATCCTTTTCTGAATCCTTTTCAACAGCTCTTGCGGAAACAAAAATACTTCTTTTTAATCCAGATCAATTTATGTATATCAAACTAAAATTAATAATATTTTGATCAAATAAAAATTTTTTTAATTATGAAATATCCCTACGAGAAAAGTTGTACCAATTGTCCTGAATGCATCTGACTGATAAAAATGGGAATGGTACAAAAAGTTCCTGCATCATGACTGGTGAAAAGAGGACGTACCACAAAACTAGAACACAAGTGCTTATGAAATTCCCTCACTCTGCGCAACATCGGAAGATTTACATTTTATTTTTTAAGGTTTTCGGAAGCAAAAACTTTTAAGTATCTTTTTCTACTTTTATTTATTTCTTGTTTGTGGTCATACATAGATTACATCAATTGAGATATTATCTGATTAAAACAATAATTCATTTGGTGATTTAGACCAAAAAAATTTTCACAAACTTATCTTAATCTAAACCGGCAGACCGGCAGCACAAATTTATTGCTTTTACGATTGTACCCTATAAAATAATAAAAAATATAATAAAATTTATATTTTTGAAATACATTTTTTACATATAGATTTATTGTTGTGACACTTTTAGACTCGTTCGGTGAGAGGTCATCGAAGTACTAGATTTTATAGCAGGCATTAAGGAACTATTCTGTGGCATGTCCATTGCGGACTAGACTTGGATAGATTAATGTAGTTCTATTACCAGTTTTTAAGAAACCATTACTGGGACTGGTACGAAGAATACCACCAGAGGGCAATTACATAAAGTTTAGGTCTAAAACCTGTCATCGAGTAAATTAATTATGTCAATTGACCCCATCCAATGACAAAGTCATGTAAAAGTTACCGGTACATCTCATATAAAGTTCCGGAACTCAAACCGGTTGCTAGTCCCTATGAACCAGTCACGTGACGAGTCTTGTGACAGGTTATTTTCCCTCTAGAGATTTTAAAGAAATTAATTTTATGAGTTCAGAGCCAGCAATTGGTCGTAGTATGAAAATTTCTTTTCATTTTAAATTATGTAAAAGATTTTAAAATATACAAAACACTCCGAACTTTAATGAAAAACCCAAATTAAAAAATGTTTAAATTTTTTTAAATTTGTAAATATTTGTAATATTGTACTTTTGTGAATTTTGAAATTCTAATTTAATTTTTAAAAGATTTCGTATAAGATAAGAGGTTTGAAACCTTTCAAGAATGTAGTTGAAGGTTTACGATGATTTGGCATAAGCACCAACGAAATGCATGTAGTAGAATATCTTAAACCCCTCAACAAACAAAACTTTTTGAAATTTTTCGAAATAAGATAACGAGGCATATCTCGAATAATAAATTTAATATGTTTTTTTTATAAATTATGATCCAACCTCACGTCCGTGTAACTAATTTTCAGCCCAATGACCCCGGGCTAATTAATTAAGGATTATAATTTATGTGTTAAATTTAAGCCTGTAAACGCTTTCGAAATTAAAGGAGCTGAAACTAGAAAATATTCTTGCAAAGCAAATGTTTTTTTTTTTGTTTCAGAAAAATAAATCTCGAATAATTTCCTGAATGGCTTTAATATGTACATACATACATACATACATACATATATAAATAAATATTAGTTTTTTCGTGTCCTTGAATTGAGCATATGGTTTTATTCAACAAAAGAAAAGATAAAGTAACAAAAATATAGGACATTTGTAAATTTATAAATAGTGTAAAGAAATGTATACATAAGATGTAGTGAAGACAGTATGGTAAATAATTAAATCGCCAGTTGAATATGATTTATTGGAATATCTATATATCTGAAGAAGTAGGTATTTTTAGAACACTTATTTCTTTCGCAGGTCTTTACGCACTGACAATTCCAAAAAAAAAACAATATGAAGTCCCTACAGTTCTAAACAAGCAAAGCATCTAAGCCAATTCAATTCTTGTCACTTTTAATAAGTTTTATTTGTAATAGATTTAATTCATTTGCAACTGGATCCTTTCTTTTTTCACAGTAATTCTTGCAATACTTATGTATGTACTTACTGTAGAACTTTAAGGGAAGGACATTAAAATAAATAAAAGCTAAAATGTTAAGTGAATGACCATTTTAATAATGTCTTCACGTACTATAATCAAGTACATACGAGTACATACAGTAGGCCACAGCACAATATAAACATTTCTAAATATACATTTATTCGTTCCGGGAGAACGAAATTCCGAATTAATTCTTAAGCAATTTACAAAAGGTTTTTAGTGTTTCATTAATTTCATGTACAAATATTAATAGAAAATTACAACATAATAGCTGAAATTCTGAAAGTCCAAAAACAAATAAAACAAAAAATGAATACTTGTGGTATGGCGAAACTATGGAAACCTAAGTTTAGCAAAAATATTCTGTTCCTTCACTCAAAAGAAAAATTAAGCCATCCGTACTTAAATCAAGCCAAAGCGGTATCAAGCGTATGATAAATACGGATTTTCTTAAATACTTTGATTAAACTACGGATTCTTCAAGAGCTAAATTCTAAAAATTTATCCAGGTCGGGCTTGATTTTAAGCAAAAAAAAATTAGTTCAAGAATGGCACAAATTGTACGGTTTTGGATTATACGCAACTGAGGTAGAATAGAGTAATAATGGGGAACAACTTGGCCCAGCAGTCCGTCCAAACCCACATCCAAGTTAGATTTGTGCCTTAAATCAATCCTGAAACAGCACGTTTGTCAACCAACGTCTTGAGCCGACTACACGTGTGTTAAAATCACATCAAGCATTATAGTGATATGAGTAAAAATTTTTTGTATGCCTGACTCCGACGATTCTGGATGGAAAATCAAAAAATTTAGGTTTTTCGCATGCGATTTTGACGAAAGTGTGGCCTTTACTCTTCTAGCACGTATTTAACACGTTTTAACAAGATTGAAAACAGAACATGTGTTTTGTCCACAACCAACATACTCCTTGACAATAGAAAACAAATCTCGAAATGAATGCTTGACAAGCGTATAACTTAACGTCAAGCACACGTACACGAATTTGATGTCAAGTATTTTGACAAATTTATACTGACTGCCGTTTAACCAACTCAACCACAATGAAATTACTTGGTGTGTAAATGAGAGAGCAGTGACGGGGAATAAGATTTTCGTACTTGATTTAAGTATTCTAGACTTGATTTAAGAAGTTCCAGTCGCTATTAATTTTATCAAGTAATCCGGTTCCCGCTTTTTTTGAGTACAGTTCAGTGTAAAATTTGTAAGTACGATACGTACTAAAATTAAGTAGCAAAAACTTCAATTTAGTATGGGTTTTTTCTTTCTGTGTTTGAGTGGATCAGCTCGATGTTTTGTGGGATAATGGTGTGTTGGAGGTCACACCATTATTTAAGATGGAGCTGTATATAATTTGGGTCATTGTATTTAATATAAATTGAACCGATTCCTTGCCCTGAACCGTAATGTTGATTGTGTTACTTTAGATCCAGTCTCTTTCCCTTCGGCCGCCTTACAAATGTTTTCCCATCACTCGCCTCTTAAATTATTTTTATACTCATCCGCAAAGAGGGCAGTATTATATTTCTGTTTTGAATAGTTTATGTCTGTTTTTAGTAAATTATATATGAGCAAAAAAGGGGTTTTTCAGATATAAAAGTCTTTTTTGCACGGCGAAATCTGGCCTCATTTGCCCTGCGGCTAACTGTTCAATAAGTTCATTCTTGAACTGTTTTGCTAATAAAATTTCATGTCTTGGATTAAGTAGATCTAAATTTGTGGTATTCACGGTTCCTGTCTCACTAAATTTTTTACAATTTTCGAGACTGCTGAGTTTTTATGGAATATTTAATAGAAATTGGTTTTTGCTTCACATATTTATCTTTTTTATTTGTAAGTCTTTGTAAATTGTGATTTTAGTTATTTTTCACTATATTTGAAATAAAAACAAATTACGCGAAAAAACGTGCAAAAAGTATTTCTCAAGCAAGCAAATAACAATAAAACATCATTCATTTTGTATATCCTTTTTTTCGTTTATATCATCCATCGTGCAGAATCCCAAAGTTATGTCAAAGCCAAAATAATACCCAGTATGTTAAATTTTTTTTAAACATAAATGCTTAAAAATAATCAAAGCCACTTACTATTTCGCTACAGGAAACCTTTTGTTTCGAATAAAATATTTATATTCATCTTATAAAAAGTCTTGTTATTGAAAACGGAAATAATGCAATAGAATATTTACAAAAAAGTTTCAATCGTATTGTCACCCACTGTATGCACTTGTTATGTGTATAAAATTCTATTGCTTGAAGCGAAATTGCTTTAAGCTTATTCTTACTGGACTGTTGACATGCTTAAGGAAATAATAAGCCTTTTGACTTCCTGCGTTTTATGAAACTTATTACATACAGACATGCGACACATTCGGCTTGTTTTTTGTTTCATGTTCTTCAGACTCCGATAATTTTGTATATTTATTTTGCATCACAAACAATTTAATAACTTAAGGCGCCACACGTAATCTTTCTTTAACATGCAAATAGAGTTTCCAATTTCCCGACTCTTTTTGATTGCATGGATATCGGCAAAATTTTTTATTTTTGAAAGGCTGTTATATTTTTTTCCAAACAAATTAAATATCACATTAAAGGGCCTTTCACACTATAATACTTTGTATTACGACTTATCAAAAACTGTAATAATACCGAGGGCGGATCAATAAGACTTTTCGAACTTCCCTCGTAGTTATTTGAAATGCAACACTGTTCTAATCAAGTACCACCTGTTAATAGACTACTGCCAAAGTTTGAGCAAGTCTCGTCATTTACTTTGCGTTTAACAGCTGTTCAACCTCAATTATTTTTCAAAAAATGGAAAAAAGTGAAGTTCGAGTGCTCACTTCGGGAAAAGCCCGTTAAATACTATGGGGACTCTGCACCATCGATTTCAATGGTAAAATAGTGGTTTACTGACTTTCGTTGTGGTCGCGAAAGTAAAAATGAAGCTGCACGTTCTGGACGGCCAATTGAGGTCAGTACACCCGAAAATTTCGAAAAAAAATCCACGATATAGTGTTTGCCGATCGAAGAGTAGAAGTGCGTGAAATTGTTGATGCCATAGGCATTTCATATGGCAGTGTGGTTTCGATTTTAAGTGATCAGCTGGGTTTAAGAAAGTTGTCTGCAAGATGGGTGCCGCGTTTGCTCTCAATTGACCATAAACCTAAACGTGTGTGGTGTGTAGTCTCAAAGGCAAAGCTCTATGAATTGGGCTACGAATTGGTACTTCATCCGCCATTTTCTCCAGATTTAGCCCCTAGTGACGACTTCCTATTTCCAAACCTAAAGAAATGGCTCGCTGGAAAGAAAATTTTAAGACTTGTATGATAGTGTGAAAGGCCCTTAATTAATATAAACTATTCGAGCTTAAGGTCCAATTTATTTCGCCCATATCTTTGAGAAACTTCTTCAGAAACATTATTAATTTAATATTTATTATTTTAAATATTAAATTCTCAAATGAAGAAGCGAAATCTTGGAGTAAAAATTAGGTATTTTAAGCTCGAATCAATATTAATAATAAACAAAGGTCGGATAAAAAATACATATCGTTACCTTAATATAGAAAGGCCCTAATAATTTTTTTTCAATATCGAGTTTTTTTGTTGCATATTTCAATACATTCAAGAATCACTTATCGAAATATATTAAGCACTCGATTTTGAAAAGAAAAATACTTAGGAGTTTTCTATATTAAAGCAACGATATGTATGTTTAATATAAAACTAACAAACTAAAATCATTTAATTCTGAAACAAGACCGATTAGTGTGGTCTATGAATGTTTGAATACAATCTCTCACTGTCGAACATCATAATGGTGCTTGACAGCGATATTTACAGTCAATTACTTTAAAATCGCCTATCCACAGACCTTATTAAGCCGCTCGGTTCAGAAATTTATTTTTATAAATTTAAGTGTTCCAGAACATGACTGGAGAAATAAAGAAATTTGCTCCTCTCAAGAGGAGAGTATACAAGATATTTGAAAGAAAATTTCGCACAATATGAAGATCACTGTGGCGATTAATTTTCTGCATTATTAATTAAAAACCCTTGTTTTTTGAATTATGACGTTGTTGAAGCAAATGAGCAATATGTAATTTGCAAAATTTTAAATGCAAGTTAACTTTTAATTTTTATTGTTTTTGTTATCTGTATAAATGTGTCTAAACACCGAGGATGCACTTAAATATATTTTAATTCCCGACAATATGCCGCGAAGTAAAAAATAGCTTTATTTCCTGGTAATCGTTTCTCGACGCTTCCGGTGAATGAAACCCTACAAGCAAAGCTCACTTCTAGGTTTTTATTAACATGTACATACGTTTATGAAGCAATTATTTGTTTGCCACTCCTAAAAGTATGTTCGTAAAAGAAGATAGCTTTGTTAAACCTACTTTGAAAATTAAAATTGGTTTGATTCCGAAGAAATTTATCGTTTTTGGTTTTTTCTCAATTTTATGAAAGTCTTTGCGAATTCTACTTTAAAAATTAAAAGTGGTTAGTTACAAAAGAAGGGGTTTTCGTTTGTCGTTTCCTGAAAAAGCACTTTACGGAATTATAGCCACTTTCGATCGAATGGAGTTCTGTGACATGGCGAATAATGTTATTTAAAAAAAAGTTTTCTTTAAATGCTAGTTATCTATCAATCAATGCAAGAATCAATATTGAGTTCTTTAATATAAACCTTTGAGTTATGACGTTGTTTGTATAGACAACTCTTGTGTACGCATTTAGTATATACTTATGCATCATGCATTTATGTAAGTGTATATAAATTATCTAAAACATTAATTCATAATATTTTTCACAATGTCAAGACAACACCCACAAACTGTCTGTCTATCAACAACTTTAGTCCGTCTGTCTTTATAAAAACATTTTTTCCAAGTTCTTTTTGTTGGTCACTAGGTCTTCAATTACATAAAACACAGCGAATGTTGTAATATAAAATATAAGCTTAAAGGGAAATATACAGACTACTTAAATACAAACATATCTCTGTATTGTCTCACTTAAGGTTTTAGTTATTTATGTGTAGTATGTCTCAGTTTGTAGAGAATAAGGTTTTTACTTTTGGCTTAATTTTAAGCATATTAAACATATCGTACTTGTTCAACAAGAGTGTTGTTTAAATTTGTTTAAATAATCCTTTAAATACTGTATGAATTTAAATGCTTAAAGGTTTAAAAAAAACTTTTGTTTGTTGAGGGTTTTTAGCTAGTCTACATACATGCATTTCATTGGTGCTAAAGCCAAATCATCAGTAGACCTTAAACCTAATTTTTAAATGTTTCAAACCTCTCTACTTATACAAAAACCTTTAAAAACTCAATGAGAGTTATAAAAATTACAATAGTATAAGCATAGTAGGTTTTGAAACTTATTCAAAAATCCCAACAAACATATTATATTATTCGATATGAATCTATTTTATTTTCTTTACAACCTTTATATACTTAATTCTATTACCAGTTTTTAAGAAACCATTACTGGGACTGGTACGAAGAATACCACCACAGGACAATTACGTAAAGTTTAGGTCTAAAACCTGTTATCGAGTAAATTAATTATGTCAATTGATCCCTTCCAATGACAAAGTCATGTAAAAGTTACTGGTACATCTCATATCAAGTTCCGGAACTCGAACCGGTTGCCAGTCCCTAGGAAGCAGTCAGTCAAATTGTACTGAAAAATACTACGCTGTTCAATTACAATTATTTGAAGGGTGTGCTCGCCAGCTGATTCTCATTTGAATGATGATTTTCGTATGAAGTTTCGACATTTGAAAATAGAAATTCCAATCAACTGTTTTTGGCATGAATACAAAATCTTGAAAAATGACACGAATAATCCCGTGTAAAGGGTATAGATTTTGATAGAGATTTCAATTGTAATCTACTAGATTTTGGTCTGGTGTAAATGCCATATAGGCCACATTTTTAAATTGTCTCGTTCGCATTCCCACAAAGCTACCGCGATTTATAGAATATTAACGAAAAAATATTCTTGCAGAAATAAATTTCTTGTACAAAAAGTATGTGTGTATGCATGTACATACTTTATATTTTACATTAAACTTTCAACAGTACAAATAAATTTTATGTTTACATCATCATCATTTTAAATACTTTAACAAAAGTTTATGTGGTATGAATATTTTGGATTTGTATAAATCAAAAACCATAAAACTTCTTAGCGCAGACATTGAAAACATGGTGTGGAACTGGGCAAAGAAATGTTTTTGTGCACAATAGAAACACTTTAAGCGGAAAATAAAAAAGGTTACATTTGTTTTTTGCTTACAAAATAGAATAGAAAATATGTAATTTGCATACAAAAGAGTTAGAGAATAAACAAATCTCAGCATATACCAGAGAATATATTCATAAAAGTCTAGATACTAAAGAAAACTTTTACTTAAGCAAACATTAAATCAAGAGTTTATCGACACATTTTTGTTAGAACTGAATAACAAACAAACAAAAAGAAACTTATAAAAATGCAAAAGAGATGTTGAAGTGTTATTTTTTATTATTACTATTTTGTAGTTTTCTGTAAAAGACATTTATTTACAAACTCGTATGATGGTGGTTAAATTTAGCAATAAAACTGAGTTTAAATTGCGGTCGAAGCATAATGCTGTTACCACTATTTTTAACACATACTATTTTTTATTTTAACCACAAATATAATAAAATCATGCTCGATTAACGGAGCGTGATTTATTCAAGCTTACAGTTACAATAAATGTTTTTTATTAATGAAAGTTACATATATAAGTTTCACAAAAGGTTGAATTAAATATTCTGCATTAGTAAAACCTGATAATTGCATGACAATTAAGTAGCATAAATAACTTAAAGCCCCGTTCATAACACTGTATAACAAAATAATTTTTTTTTTCAAAAATTTCAAAGTTGTGACAGAGCTGGGAAACTTTAACCCCCATTTCAAATGAAATTCAGATGTAAACTTTCAAAACGCCGATACACGTGTCTTTTTTTTTGTCTCCTCTATCAAAATTTATAGGCCGGACCCTGTATTTTTTTGTGATGTACTATATAATAAGGTATTTTTTTAAAGGTTGACGTGCCAAATATTTCATGAAATAAGCGGCATCACTATTTTTATAAAATTACTAAGCAGTTATGCAGACCATATTTAAAACATAATTTTCTAAAATGATTTTAAATAATTGGAAAAATGTAGACGGACGTATTGCATTTTAATTCAAAATAAACTGAACACTAAAGAGAAAATAATTCATTTAGTGATTATGATTTTTTTGTCAGACAATTGTGACGTCTGACGCTGCTTTAAGTATATTCCAACTTGCATTCCAATTATTTCAGTCGTCTGACATACAGAGTGAACTATTTTCTTTTTGACCAGTACTCAGAGGATGGCCCTTAATGTGTAATGCATTGTTTCCGGAACTAGAAAAATAGGTTATGGGAAGGAGTATAAAGAGAGTAGGTGTGTGAACATTCGACTTGAATTTCCCTACATCGAAAGGAACTTCCAGTACCTCTTTAGAGAGTTTAATAAACACGAAAGGCCTAGTGTGAAAAACAGGACAATCAACCGCAAATCAATGGGATGTTAATAAAGAACGTGTTGTGTCTATAAAAGTTTATAAAGGACCTCTTATGTAGATAATTGCCTTCTTAGGGACCTTTCCTATAAAAAAGTGTCTGCTCTAGAATTTTTTTCATAGAAAAGTGTCAACTTTAGAATCTTTTCTTTAGACATGTATCTTCTTTAACAGTTTTTCTATAGAAAATAATATTCTATAGGATTTTTTCTATCGAAAAGTATCTAGAACTTTTTCTATAAAAAAAATATATTCTATATTGTATAGTATCTTCTTTAAGACTTCTTCCACAAAAACTATATTCTTTGTGAACTATTCCATTGAAAAGTGCTTTCTTTAGGATCTTTTCTAAAGAATCGATATTTCTTTAGGGTATTTTCTAAATAACGGAGTCTTCTCAAGACTTTTTCTATAAAAAAGTGTATTCTTAAGGATCTCTGCTAGAAAAGTATATTCTTTAGAACGTTTTATTAAACAGTAGCATCTTTTTTATGATCTTTTATGAAAAGATTGTCTACTTAAGAACATTATCTTAGAAAAATGTCTTCTTTAGGATTTTTTCGAGGATATTTTCTAAGAAAAGTGTCTTCTTTAGAATCTGTTTTACAGAAAAGGGTCTTCTTTAGGACCTTTTGTATGTAAAAAAATTACTTATTTGAAACCTTTTCCTTCTCTCTTCCTCAGGATCTTTTCTATAGAAAAGTGTCTTCTTTAGGATATTTTCTAGAGAAAATTGTATTTTTCATAATCTTCTCTTTAGAACCTTTTCAATAGAAAATTGGTTTCTTTAAGATTTTTTTTATAGAAAAGAGATATTTTTTTATAGAAAAGTATATTTTTTAGGTATATTTCCATAAAAAAAATGTCTTCTTTGAAACTTTTTTTATTGGTGACGGTGCAAATTTTCAACGCTGTAATAGATTTGCAAATAACTTCCCTCAACCTGAATTGATCATCCAAATTTGCACAATTAACCAATTAACCCTTATTATTAGTTATTATAGATTAGTGGTAACAAAGTATCGTAATATAGGGCACCGACTATCGAATAGTTACTATTTTTCAAGTAATATTCCTAAAAAGTAGTTTAATTTCAGGGATGCATTTCTATAGAAAATTTATTGGACAAAATACAACTCTGTCTAAGAAACCAATGAATTGTATTGAGTAGTATGTAAAGTATTGATTAGTAGTAGTAGTATTGAATAACTAAGAGCAGCAGAAATTGTCCGTACTATTTTGGATTTCTCAATTACAATTCGTACTTTCAGAATAACAAATTGGATTTCTCGTAAAGATTTCATAAATTTTACGTTTTTGTTTTATTTTTTATTTCTCAACATTAAAAAGTTGACAAAATAAAGGAATTCACAAGCTGTACTAACTCTTGTATCGGTTGTATGTGCTGAGTCTTAAGGGGCTCAGACACGTTCAAAATGCTTGCTGTCCAGTTCGTGTATGTGTGCTTGCTGCCTTGACGTTACCACGCTTGACGACCCACCAAGCATTCATTTTCACTTTGACTTTGTGCTGTTCGTTTAGCTAAAAAAATATAACAGTTTAATAAGTTCTAACATTTCTCTTTTCTTTAACAGTCATTCCTTTGTTTTTTTTAATTCTAACACTTTTTTTGAGCAAGTAATTTTTCTAATTTTCTTTTAATTCCGATTTTTTGGACAACTGTTCACAATGAAAATATAATTCTACTGAAAATGTGTTCGTGCTTGATGGGTTAGCACTATACATGTTCAAACAACTGACAGCAAGCATGTCAAAAATATAATTTTTTTGATTTTCCATCAAGCGTCGTTGGTGTCACACATACATACTATCAAATTTTCACTTATCCTATAACCATGCGTAGCAGGCACTTTTAACATGTCTGGAGGCCTTTAGAAAATTAATGTTTGTGTATTTGGTTGTATAATTTTTGCTATCGAGTACAACAAAATTTTCGCAATGGAGAACTGCAATATAACCAACAATTTCATAAATTTTAAGAAACCATACAACCGTTGCGACAACTTCTGAACTCCCAAGCAAAATGTGATGGACGAATTTGAAAGGCGTGTTTGGAATAAGATTGGGATAAGATATCGGTTCGGAATATAGCAAAATTAGTTATAAATACATTAACACATTTAAATTACGCCCGTAAACAAGACTGATATCGTAATTTATGTCAAGTTTTAAAAATATTATTGTTATTCATGGGCATATGTGCTCAATTTAAAGAACTCTGAATATTAATGGCACTATATTTTTTAAAGTACGTGAAGCAATTTAATTTTTTTAGCTACTGAAACTATACATACATACTTACATTGCTACATTGGCAAACAAAGTATGTAATAAAAGCACCTCTTGTGTATGAGGATTATTTAATGCTTCACAAGTGTTCCATTAAAAAAAATGTTTATAAAAAGCTGCTGTCACTCCAAGTCAGCATGCGAAATCATTAAAATGTCAAATAATAGCAAAAAAGATTGTCCTTATAAAATTGTCTTTATAAGACTTAATAAAAACAAATAGTACAACACAAATGTTGAAGGCATTTATGACGTAAACATACATAAGTCGCCCAATTTTGTCCTTAAGGAGTTATAACTGCATGTGACAATGTTAATGAAAACCAGAAGTAATTCAAATGTCAAACACGTCATTATTATCAAAAATTTTTACTAAACTTTACTGCATTTCACTAAATTTTCGTTCGTTTACACAAAATACAATAGAGTGTTACAACGATGTATTTTTATTAAGCTTTCGCGTTAATAGACCTTTATTTTAAATTTGTTGGCCTCACAACAAAACATAAAATAACGTTTATTATTTATTAATAAATATATGTACATACATATGTACATGCATACATAATTACCATTTAAAAAGAAAGGTGCTGAATTATTATCACGTAAAGGTATCAAAATACAATGGATTTGCGCTTTGCATTTTCTCTTATGGCTTGTTATCAGATTCTTTAATTTTAGTCAAATATTCGTTTTTTTAAGTGAATAAATTATTGTTAAACATGATTTGTCATGATATACTACATAGTATATTATATAATATATAAGCAAGATGTCCGTAAATAAATTCATCAAATTAATTCAGAACACATGATGTGAGTACGTAAGTACATATGTTAGTATGGGTATTTTTGCTACCAGAATTTTGACTTCAATGTCTATAGGTGCACACTTACATACTCGTGTATACTACAGTGTAGTTCGGCTATAACGAACGCCGCTATATTGGATTTCGTGAATATTCCATAGAAATTTTGACGCTCATAACTAATTTTGATTTTTGCGAATTTTCGCTTATAACGAACTCCATTTCCAGTATCTAACGTAAAAAATGCACTTTGATTTATACGTAAAGAACAACCCAAATCGCTCACATGATTTACGTGAATCACGAGTGATCACGCATGATCGCGATTAGTTTTTGGTTCAATCACGTGAGAGTACATGAATTCGAGTACAAAAAAAATTGAGCGTGAGTGAGCGTGCAGGAGTAGATTTTTGACGTGATGGTTTTATTGTATTTTTTTTTTAAATAAAATTTGGTTTAATTATTTTATAATTTGTTTTCATGATCGTGAGTTTTACGTGCATGAACGTGAGCCAAAAATATAAGATCGTGAATAAGCGTGTATGAGTCAACTTTTTTATCGTGCATGAGTGTGAGTGAAATGTCACCCACGAAACTGGTGGACACATACTTATGTATGTAATATGTTTTATAAACATATCGAAAATTGAGAACCAAAAGTGCTACAAACAACCAAGTATTTACTCCGGGTATAACATTTTTAAACTATAACGAACAAACCTGCCCGATACCATGGAGATCGTTATAACCAAACTCCACTGTATTTTAAGAAACAGTTTTTTTTTTGTGTAATTTAGTAATTTTTTCGTTCTGTTGTCTTTTGTATTCTTTTGTGTTCCATCAGGTGACATTTTGAATTATGATTTTATTGTTTTTAGCGACTGACTACTATAAGTAGAGTTGGAGAACAACAAAACAATTTAAAGAGAAAAAAATCCATAATTCTTACAACTGAATGAAGGAATAGAATTTTAATTTAAAGATTATTTTTAACAGATAACTGTAAGAACTTAAGAATCCAATGAATGAGCTTTTCCATTAACAAGGTCTGTTGATGGTCGATGAATGGGGCATTACTCTGTAATCCGAATCAAAGGAAGACATTTTTGAATTGTCCGGTACCAAAGCGAATCGATTAAATAGAATAAAGTTTAATCTGTTCCGATTCTTTCGTAAAGCTTATGGTTTTTTATGACGCAATAACTAAAAGAAAACTAATAATAATTTTCCCAAAAGTTTTCAGAATTAATAAAATTAAATATTTTATTTTTATAAAATAAAATCTATAGCGCTGAAAAAACCAAACACAACAGTTAATAAATAAAAACTTATTTAAGTTGGGTGGGCCTTGTTCTATGTTTCATTCGTAAGGAAAATAATTTTCATTCTATAACAAATTTATTTTTGATAACAACGATGCCATGAAAATTCCCATTTTTTTGAATTCTAATGAAATCATTAATATTTGATAAAAGAAAAATCTATCGATTTTTTAATAATTAAAATAAAACAGTTTATAGAAGTTTTTCGACAACGATATCTCTTGGGGTTCTGGACTAAAGTTAGTAGAGAATTGAACATGAGAAAATATTCCAAGGAACAAAGGGCAAGTGAATGTTAATTAATTCCAAGGCACAGTAGCAGAATCGAACAACGTTTCATTCGCAGGACGCCACTGACGCATCATCAGTGTCTGAAAATAGAATACTACTCTCATGTAGGGGCCTCTGCTTCAAAACCTATTTTGAAGAAGAAGGCGAAAAAGCTCATCATCGGCTTTATGGAACATCGAACCAATGTAGGGGACGTTTAACTGTTTTATCGTTATCACAATCAAGTGAGCGCGAATGAAATCGAAGAACTTGTTCCCGAAAAGCGCTCTTTTTTGCAAATAACACGTTCTTCATTAAGAGCGCACCAATTTTTGGTCATTTTCAATGTGAGAAAGTTCACATCGGATGTCTTCCTTCCCAGAACCTATTTTCTTAGTTCCTGCACAATCCATTATGTGCAGGATCATCCCCTGATAACTGCTGTCACAACAAAAATCTGTGTTCATATTTGTTCAAGTATTTCAGCACTTTTCAGGTGGTGCTGTTTAGATTCTAGAAATGTATTCTTCTGGCTTTTTCATATCTGAAAAATTTTTTCATGCTTATGCCTATGGAGTGTTATTAAATTGCAGGGTCAGCCTGCTGATTTATGTGGAAAACTCAATTATAATAAAAACAGGAAACTGCTTTATTACAATAAATTACTTACAACATGGTTATTTCCTAGACGCGAGTACAGAACTAATGTCATTTTCATATACATATGTAGATTTGAATCTTTCAAAGCTATAGAAAAAGGATTTGTGGCACATAAAAGTGTACCCTTTTTGCCGTCAACATATAAAACCCTTCAATGAATAAAATGATGCCAAAAAGTGATAATTGAAAAAAGTTGACTCCTGCCCTTTTCGAAATGACAGGTTTATAAATGAGCCACTCAAAAATAATTTATTTCTCACTATACGACAGATATACAATATTGATATTAAACTTTTGGGGTTACATCACTATTATAATACACTTAAAGAAATTTCTTTGGTGATAGTAACAGAAAAATGTAAACATACAAATGCAATAAAAGACAAATTGTAATGAATAGCGATAAAATTGTATTTATTATTAAAAGTTAATTACGTATACAGAACACAATTTAATAAATATTTTATCATTCATTTTTCCTTCTAGGATTGTCATGGTTCGCTTTCTCAACATAATGCCGCACCCATACAGGATGATACACAAAACTATATAGTTTTGGATGGCTTTCAAAATGCCACCCACACACAAGTGGAATTTTATAGACAAATCGAAACATGTGATCCTTATGACATACCATTGGGGGTGAGTAGAACATTATAACATATTTAAAACATACACAACATTTTATTTGGGATAAATTAAATAAACATTCCAAAATCATCTACTTATTCAAGGTTACGGCAATAAATAAAATATAAAACACATGCCACAAAACAAGTTATGAGTTCATAACAATGTCTTTAATAATTATAAAGAAGAAGTGGAATATGTTTTTGTATGTGGAAGCACTTAAATATGCATATGTTTTTGTAGGTGTTGTTGACATTTGCTCGTATTACTTAATTTTAAAAAGCCCATAATGTCCTCGTAATTTAAACCTAAAATGAGAGTATAATTTTGTTTGTATAAGCAAATAAAATGCGCTCACACTGGCAGTGAAATGTACTTTCGAATACACGAATTAATTGTAAAACATATTTTTCCACACTTTTATCGAACTCACACTATCGAATATTTATAAGAGAAAATTTATAAAACTTTAGTTTTCAAGTGATTTTAATTCCGTACTTACAAGTCCAATTTGTATATTCCAACTTAAGAAAATAACACTATAAGGCCCCACTTCCAAACTTTGCTTTTTTTAAACTTTTTATTAAACTCTTATTTGTATATTGTTATTATAATAATTTAATATTTAAAAAAAATTTAATACAGTAGTTTTGATTTAGCTGCCTTTTGTTTAAGAGTACTTTTGACTTAACTGCATAAAATTAATAAATTTTGTCACTGTTCTTTTAAAACCCATATATATGCCTTTTTTAATTGCCTCTTTGTACCAGCACATTTAAAATATATGCCCAACATTTTTGGCATTTTGAAAAGTATTTTCATACAAAAAATCAACGTTAGCTGCGTTTTGACTTAACTGCCCAAAACTATACTTTTTCAGCTATTAGTCTTCCTAAACCTTGTTTACGTGCACTTTTTATACCTGCACATTTACCGTATTTTTGGCAGTTTAAAAATATTTTCATATAAAAAATTAAAGTTAGCTGCACACATAAAAAAACATGGTGGCCACTTTTTCACGCAAATATCAAACTTAAGCCATTTATAATTTTAAAAATCGCAAAAAAGTCACACAAATCGCAAGTTTTCATCATCAAAATTCATCTATTTTGTTTGCATACAAACATACATTTAAGATAACAGCATTTTTAACTTATCTGCACAAAAAATCGGGCAAAGTTGATTGTGCAGCTAAATCAAAATTAGTGTAAACAAAGACTCCTGAATGTGTAAGCAAATAATTGACGAAACGTTGGGAGAATGATTTAAAAATAAAGTTTTTTATTTACATAAATATAATAGGCCCAATTAGCCTATTAGAAATCATTCAAAATATGCTAAATAACTTGGCCAAAAATATAGAGAAATCATAGAACAAGTATGTTTTTGACACTCCTTAAAGTATGCTCCTTTTATAATTTGTGCTGCAAGCAGTCTAATAGGCAAATGCTTTGATAACATTTTTTGGTTTTCGTTTTCTCTGTGACATGACCGATAAGACAGCCCGACAAAAAGGCAAAACTTCTATGTTGCCGTCTAGTTTGTATCTTTATCTCAAAGAAAATATTCTAGGCAGAATAACAAATTCGTAGGGTAACAAACCAAGGGCAACTACTGTTTGCATAGTCAAAGTTCACACAAGATGATTGTATTTGGCCAACTTTTTCAGAATTTTCTTTTGAGCTTGCTTTTATGTTCGCGCACGACAATTTCTTCGGAAAGTTTTCTGTTTGGTTTAGCTTTTATTTTCTTACAATTTGACATTTGTGCTTTAGCCGTAAAGAACAATAATAAAACATACGTACCTATATGTACCTAAATGTATAAATGAATTTAACTGATTTTGTTGAAAAATTAATTCAAAATTTTTACACTAAATATTCACCTTTATTCCTGTTGCCTAAATCGATGTCACGTCAACACAATACCAAAAAATTGGGGCTGCTCTACCCGTTGTCGAAAACAACTGACTACTATAGACAGACTCGTTATTTTCTGGATCTTAGAGAACTGAAATAGACTGTCAGTAGCACAAAATTGTTTTCGAGAGCGACTAGATAAGCTCCAATTTTTTGGTATTGTGTTAACGTGACGTCGACGTCGCCAACTGGAATAAGGGTGATTGTAAATATTTAAAACGTTTAATTTTTGTGTTTAATACAAATTATAAATTATTAACACACCAAGAAGCGAAACACCGAATGAAAAGAAATGTCAATTATTCAAAAAAAAAAACGAATGAGAGAATGCCCAGTACCGGCGATAATTTTTTTACTTTTTATTCCCCTCACAGCAAACTTAAAAAAATTATCTATAAACTCAATTGCCCAACTAAAATCGTCGTGTGGGATCTTTTTATCGACATAATTTTATTGAGAAACTACGAATAAAATCAAAGTTTTGCACCAAATTTTATGAATTTTTGGAATGTAAACAACTTTCAAATGGGGAAAAATTTAATGTGCACGTCGCCACAATTTCATTAGCTTGGGCCTTCGTATACTAATGTATAGTGTGCTAGACTATTGGTTTAAGGATTAGCTTGGATTCCTACTAAGCATTTGGGCCTTCTACAGGCAAGCCAAAAAGGCTTCCTAGTTTGTGTTTTTTGTAAAGTTGGAGGACTGATTTGCAGTTCGTCGATGGTTGGATGAAAATATAAAAAAACTGTTAGCTTACCAATATTGAACTTGTAAAACTTGGAAATTGAAGTTGGATGCAACTAATCGCAACGTGTATGCGCCATATTACAATAGCTCGCTTAAAAAATCTTCTAACATTTCACTGCAAGTGTAAAAATTTATCTGCGAGAAGCAAAATTCTAACAAATTAAATATTTAATGCGAAAACATATTTGTGTACATACCATGTGCTGTTTGTATATCTTCACTGTGACAGCGATTCAGCTCTTTGAAAAATTTCACTAATTGCCAATTTTGTTTTAACGTTGCTACACACAGAGCAGGTGTTAAGGTCGATTTATTAAATTCATTATAGGAGCAACAACGTAGAAGTTCACAAATTAGTTTAATGTTACCACTACAAGTAGCTAAGGTTAAAGCATTTTGCCCTTAAGATTAGCACAAATGGGAAAAAGCAATAAAACATATCAAATTTCTTCTTTATTTACTTTTTTGTTTGTTTACTACTTACCATAATGATTAACCGCTTTAATATCGGCGCCAAATTGCAATAGGGTCATGACCGCCTCCAGTCTGCCCAAATAACAGGCTTTTAGTAAAGCGGTATTGCCATAGTGGTCTACCTCATCCAGTTCATGTTTTTTGTCACGAGCCATCGTACAGATAATACGCAACGAACAAATATCATTGTGTCCCACACATGTTAAAGCTGGCGGAGAAATATTAAAGTGCGAAAAATGCATTTTATTAGCATAAAAAACTTTAAATTGAAAATGTTATATTTTTGCTTACCGGTGGGTTTTTCCATTTTTATTTGTTCAATCCTTTAAAACGCAGTGAACTATTTAATTTACAATAAATTAGTTTGGTTATTTAACATGATAACATGATGTAATATCACAGTAACGTTATCGATAATTATATCATTGTTACTCTCTTTATTAATCATTGATATTAAACACAACTCCATACATATTTATTAGGGTATATTTACACTAAGGCCTGCTCAATTAATCCTACAATAAAATTTAATAAGTACAATTTCTGAAGCGGGCCATACATTAACAATACAATTTTTTGGAATATTTTATTGTTCATATTATCGTCGTTTTCCCAATCCTATTTAATAAATGTCACTATTCTTTTCAATAAAGTATGGTGCAACTATTCTCACTATAAAAAAACACCCCTTTTAGACAGGGAAAGTTTACTCTGCAAAGTTTTCAATTTTAGAAGAGAGTGGAAAAGAGAATATAGGAAAGTACAGACTTTCTTGCACTCGCAAACTCGTTTTGTTTCGTTCGTTAGCTAAAGTTAGCTGCAACTTTGTCTTTATTGTTGTATTATGACAAAATTTGTAAAATCAAACATTCTCTGTCTAAAAAGGAAAGAGAGTTTAAAAGATAATTCATCAAAATTTGTCATAGTAAACTATCGTGGTTACACGATCAAGTTTTGCCTATCAAGTTTCAATACACTCACATTGTTTTACTTATACACTTATAATTTTAAAACTTCATACGAAATTTTTTTTGAAATTTTCTTTTCAGTCGAGTGTTTCAATTTACAGTTAAAAAAAAACCGCTAAGTACAATTTTTACGATGAATTTTTTTTTTTTACAAATTTTGTGCCGCCATTATTTTTTATTTGTTTTTTTACAAATATTCTGCCGCAATTTAAAGTCTAATAATATAATATTCAAAGATGTTTTCTTGACGATGACATCTTAAAAAGTAAGCTTGCGTGCAGCCAACGTTACAGCTATCAATTTAAATGAATTTCGATAGTCAATATGAGTGAACAACTTGAAAGGAAAACTTGAACGTGAGGCTGCAAAAGTCAAATTGATAGGGGGGAGCCCCGTAGACTATTGGATAGCATATACTGTTAGTCTGGTGGTCTTAGGTTCGATTCCTGCCTAGACCCTGGCAGGAACAAACCCAAATGGCTTCGCGGTTAGTGTTTGTGTTTAAAAAAACATTCAGAAAATATATCATAAGGGATCAGCTGCCTTGGTGGGTTTGACTTGTTTATTGTACCATGGGTCAAAGTAAACATAACACTGAACAATGCTGCCAGCACTTTATACAGCAGTATATAGCATTTTTCTTGATTGTGCAATAAAAACCAAAAGGGTTTCGGTTTTGGTCAATACGCTGTCCCTTTTTTAATGCGACATACACATTTGAGATATTATTATACAATACGAAAAGTTGCACAATTATATTGCACGTGCATAGGTGAAGATATTTTCAATATCTTTTTTAATTTATTAATATTTGACTTGTTGTTTACGCGAGTGTTTGTGAGTGTGAGTTTTAGCGATTGTAATTAAATGTATTTTACGCTCACGTGAACGTGCACAAGCGTGAGTCCAAAAAAGGTTGTGCATGAGCGTGAGATAAAAGTTAATAACGATCAAATCACTACTTGTAACTAAAAAACAATTCCATCAACTCTTTCAACGTAATTTTTACCAATTGAAACACGTTGGACCAATTTGAAACTTTACACAGACATTGAATTCCTCTTACAATATAATTCCATTATAATAATAAAGAGCAATGACATGGCGATATAAAGCTACTTTTTAACTACTTCCACTGAACCAATTTTTATGAAAAATATATTTATTTTTCAAGTAATTCCATGCAACTGATTCTTATGAAACTTGGCACAGATTGAGCAGCAGTGATTTAAGTGAGCAGTGCCGCACCCATATAAAGCAAGTATTTGCGTTAAACTTCATCTACTAAACCAATTCTTATGAAACTTTTCACACAAGTTGAGTTTGCCTCACTTTTCTCCTCAGTAAATCAATTATTGAAGAAAAAAGTGGGCAGCGGCATGTCCATGCATGGTATATATCAATTCTAAGAAACTGTAATAGCCAATTCATATCGACTGCCAATCTGCTCGCGTTTCTGCTCCTACTCACATCTCTGCTGGTTATTTTCAAATTAACGCTCCTGACCCAAAATATACGAGGGCGGATCTATAAGTCCGTGACTTTTTGAATGAAACAAAGTTTTTTTGCAAAACAAAAATTTATTTTTCATCATAATCTCCTTTTAACTCAATACACTTCGTCCAACGTTTCTCTTGTTTTTGAATCCCTTCCAAAGAGTAGGATTTTTCGAGGTCCTTAAAATATGCATTTGTTTGGTCAATAATTTCATCGTTGGAGCTAAAACTCTTTCCACCGAGCCATTACTTTAGGTTTGGAAATAGGAAGTAGTCAATAGGGCACAAATGTGGAGAATATGGCGGATAAGGTACCAATTCGCAGCCCAATTCATAGAGTTTTGCCATTGAGACTGAAGTTGGTACACGCTTACGTTTATGGTCAATTGAGAGCAAACGCGGCACCCATCTTGCAGACAACTTTCTTAGGCCCAGCTGACATATGAAATTCCTATTGTATCAACAATATCACGCACTTTTACACTTCGATCGGCCAACACTATATCGTGGATTCTTTCGACATTTTCGGGTGTACTGACCTCAATTGGCGGTCCAGAACGTTCAGCGTCATATTTACTTGTGCGACCACAACGAAAGTCAGTAAATCACTTTTTTACCATTGAAATCGATGGTGCAGAGTCCCCATAGTATTTATCGAGCTTTTCCTTGCTTTGATTGACAGTTTTTTTCGCAAAAAATAATATTTAATGCGCACTCGAAATTCACTTGTTGTTGCGATTATACTTTTATAGATCCTAAACCACCAACCAGTTAGAGATTAGTAATCTCTGCAAAATCAAGAAAACATATCCACCGCATGCGGAAATAAAGCGGACTGGACTATGTTTCTTTCGAAATGCCGAAGGAGATACCGTTGTCATCAATGGGCCGGAATAATTATGTACAAAGCCGGAATAAATTTCATTGTGCTCACTATTCTTTTATTTAACATTCTTTTCCTATCGTTCTTATCTGGTCACTTTCCAAGAAGCTTGAGCTACAACCGGCACATAAGAGCCGCATGCTCCCATCTAAATCAAATTTAACTTTTCCTGACTTCTTCAAAGTTCAACAATGAACATGAACATGCGCGAAAATCCATTTTTTCATAGTATTTTCATATTCTACAACTTATCTTACAGACCGATACAATGAAAGTTCTCTGGTCATTTGGAGACACCGATCCCATTCATGGAAATCTTAAAGGACATGGAAAAAATCGTGGCGCTAAGCCTTTACATTTATTGGGGCCCATGTTTCGTAAAACTCATACGGCCAACAGAAACCACCAGGATGTAAAAAAATGGGATGTCACTGTACAAAATGCAAGTTAACGTTTTCTATTAAATTAAAATCCTTTTAAAACATTTTGTATCTTTTTTTTTGCAGGTCACTATAGATGCTTCCATGGACACTTTGTACTGGTGTAAAATTATTAAGACGCCTGCACTGACAGAGAAGCATCACATTATTGGTTATGAAGCATTGTTGACACGCGAAAGGTTCGTGTGCGACAAGAGTTTGTAAAATTCTTGTCTTATCCTTGTTGCTATTTTTCCATGAATTTAAGCAGAAATCTGCTGTATCATTTTTTTTTTCTTTAAGCCGGAACCTGTATAAAGTAATAACCATACTATTTTCCTGTAATGTGTCTTTCACAAACAATAATAAATAAGTATGTAGAACAATGAATTATGTTCCTAAGATTGTTGGTAGCAGTGTTTCCGTAATAGGTTTGCTAGATGTCCAGTTATAGTTTGGGAAAACTGAAAGTGCAACTGCAATTCTATACATATGAAAGAAATCATTACATGTTATATATCCCAGCTATATAACAAAAAAATTATTTATTCTTCAACAAAATATCCTTTGGTGCTTTTATGGAAATTGCTAAAATTTTAGTATTTTAAATTTTTAATCGCACTATTTCCCATAATTAATATTTTACCTGCATATGTACATATTTACTATATATGTAGGCAAAATATTAATTATAGGAAATAGTGCGATTAAAAATTTAAAATACTAAAATATCCTTTTAATTCAATATTTTTTAATAATCATTAAATTCTCGTGGTCCTCCTTTTGTTTGATGATTTCACCATTGATTACAACTCCGTTTCCGCCGAACCATTTCTTTAGACTTGCAAACAGAAAGTAGTCTTTAGGGGACAAGTCCAGCGAATATGGTGTATGAGGTTTCAATTTGTAGCAGATATAATGGACTTTTCCCATGGCTATTACACACGTGTCTACTCACTCATTGCCATCATGAAAATGCTATTTTGTTTTCTTGGGCAAATATCGTAGTATTTCTTTCAAATCGTCACTCAACCGATCAAATAAATTTGCATAATACTTATTATTTATTGTTATTCTCTTTTGACGCTATATCAGAGAAAACTGTCATCATGCCCTTGTTAGCCGATAAATCTACCTCGGCCTGCGTCGACGTTGGTTCGTTTCGATTGTGTCGTAATGGATCCATGTTTTATTCATCGTTGCAAAACCGCTTATAATCTCTTTCATATTGCAGTTAAAGAGCAACAAACACTCCTTTGAAGTTGTCACACGATTGCGTGTAGGCTCAATTAGGAACAAACGCGACAGCGATTTCGTCGTACCGAAGTTATCCTCACATATCTCCAAAAAAAATTTTGGGAATCGGGTTTCCGCATTATATACAAAAAAAAAATTATTAGATGATCCGAATTTGCACTACTTCCAGAGCACAAGTTCATGATCTTAGACCCGGTTCACACATGTCAGGTTTGACGCGTCAAGTCTTGAGTTTTTAAGAGAAGCGGTCTTATCTATTTACTTTGTTTTGATTTTGTGATAAACGTGAAGATAATTTCGGGACGACGATATGACCGACGATATGAAATCGAAATCAGAGAGCCCTATTATGTGTTTTTGCTACAAAAATTTCGAACACTTTTATTCTCCGATCGGCCGAAAACATATCGTGATTTTTTTCGGCATTTTTACGTGTAGTCCAAGACGTTCATCTTCGCAAGTGCTCGTGCGAGTACAAGTATCCATCTATCTAAGGGTCCCGCGTACCACGACCCTAGCCAATTGCCCTGCTCATGGAGAGATCACATACTTTCCTTGGAGTCATGAAGTATCGATATCGCAATATCTTGCTAAACAAAATCATTAATTATCGTTCGGTAGCGTAATCCATTCAACGTAAGAGTTGATTCAAAGTAAAATACAATAACTCCGCGACGCCGAAAACAACAACAAACAGTCGCACGTTGAGAATGGAGTAATTCTTGGGTTTTCCGAGTTCCAAATGCAACAATTTCGCATATTAACGTAACATCCAAGATGAAAATGGGCCTCATCACTCAAGATGAATTTTTTTTTATATACAGTGGTGTTCTGAAAATCACATTTTTCAAATCACATGCGATTTTAAAAGTAATAATGGTCATGCAGATATTTTTTCAATCTTTTTTTTAATTTTCCTATTGCACAGAGCATCAAATATCATTTATGAAAGAAATTTAACGTATATGATTTTGAAAACGTCTGCAGAGCCATTATTGAAATCACATGTGATTTGAAAAATGTGATTTTCAGAACATGCCTGATAATACCGGATAAGTTTGATGTATTTCAAGGAACCATACAGCAAAGACAAGAGGTTGTTGATGAACGGTAGGCGTGAATTTTTGTATTGCCTGAACTTTAAAAGCCTTAAGACCGAAGGCTTTATGACCAATTCCAAAGATCGACGAGAAATGAACAAAGCTGGGTACTCCTCAACACTATGGGCCACAACAGCAATATTCTCGCTTGTTTTTGAGCGATGTGCATGAGTTTGATTCTTCACATCACAAAACTGTCCCATTAGCTCAAATTTTTCCTCTATTTTTACAATTGCTGGACAAGAAGCTGCTTCACGATGACCCAAAAATGATTTATGAATTTTGCGAATTTGACCCCGAAATTTTCATCATTGTCGTAGTGTATTTTAATAATTTAAGCCTCGTTAAAGCATATATTTTTTATTAAAAGTGTAATTTCTAGGTATCACCTGCCATGTATTTTTGCAGATTGAGTCATGACAACTGTCAAAATGAGGAGCTATTAAAAATTAAACGTCTAATTGAAACACCCTATATAGGAAAAGAGAGTGCTTGTTTCTGAATCTTTGTAATATAATATTATTATATATTCATAATGCAAGAAATTTAATAAGTTATTGTCAACAAACATAACAAATCCATGTAATTTGATCATACTTGCGGGAAAATATGCTACTGTTGATCAAAATAGGGAACTCAGCAGGACAATTGACGTCGAATAGTTACAAACTCACAATATGATATAAATCAATTACATACATATGCGTAATAAAATATAAAATAGATTAGTTATACAATTTTCTGTTGCAGACACATTTATTGTTAGAATGTTAAAACAAATGCAAATAAAAATTGAAATACTTGTACTATTGATAGTTTTTATTTCAACAATTTTTTTCTGAACGTCTTTCATTGCAGTGGAGAAACTCAACCTTTAGTGCATCACATGACTCTATTTGAGTGTTCAACTAAATCATATCCTGGCTCAGATCCATCATCTTGGGATGTTTGGGTTAAAAGTACTGGTGCTGTTTGTAATAGTAATTTATTAACGCCAAGGGATTGGGATGCTTGCATCACACCGGTAGCTGTATGGTCAATTGGTTCTTCAGGTGCGTATAAAAGACTACACGCGCTCACTCTGTCAGAAAATATCAAAAACACCTGGAAACGTTGTGTTTTTATATTAAAACTGACTCCCTCTTGTCTGCTGTAATCCCAGTTTCGTTCATACATGTGAATGTGTAGCGAAATCACATTTGTGTTTGTTTATATTAAAACTTTTCTTTTGTTTAACTATTTTTTTTAATTTCAGGACAATTTTTACCACCACATGTTGGCATACCAGTGGGCGGCAAAACGGGTGCTAAATATTATATGTTGGAAATACACTATGATAATCCTCATGCTCTTAAATGTAAGTGCTCTTTAACACTTCAGTTGACAACATAAGTATTTTGAGCTCCCATCCATCCCATCATGTTTATGTTGATAATGATGATTAGGATGAAATAAATTTGTCAGTTTTGGACACATTGATTAATATCTATGTATGTATGTATATGTGCATATTTCAATAATTCAGAAATTGAACTAAATTACACAGTTCAGAATAATTCAGATAAACTTTTCCGAGCAAAATATTTAAATATAGATATAAATAACACAGGCCAACAAAATGAAATTTTTATGTAAGGTGTAACTAAAGTTTCGTAGTCAATTTATATATGTACATAGGAGTACATGTATGGCCTTATTCACAAGCGATTAACAAAGTTATTGTAGGTTTATTGTTGGATTTTTATATGGGAAACCCGTTTTTAATGCACACATTAACTTTATTTTTTTTTATCTTGGACCAGCACTCAGGGGATGACCCCTACACATGCAATGCATTGTGCTGGAACTAGTGGAAAGGGATAGTGATAGGTATGACAGGAGGTGAAGCTTCATTCTTCTTTTACAACTCTGCGTTTTTGCACGTTTTTTATTCATAGAGCAGTGTTGCAGCGCTTCTGGTGTCTAGGAGGAGCATTACGATTTTTTTTTTTAAGTAGCCACTTCTTTATTAGTTATTTTACTTCGCCGTTGATTGTGCTACTCAGTACCAACGAAGGAGGGCGCCAATAGAATTTAGCAGAGCTGGAGCTTACAAAGAGATTGCCCGGGAGGTTATTATGTGTTTCGATTCGAAAGAACACATTTTCGAAGTTTTAAGTATAAGCTATACAAGTTCGAACGATTTCCGTTTCGAATCGAAATACATAATAACCCCCCTCAACTAAAATATAATAGAAAATCCCGTACAAAACGATTTTCTTAACAACAATTATTTTTAATTTTTTAAGTCAGTTTAAAATAAATTAAAATATGTAAAATATGTGCTGCTCACTTTATTTCTAACATATGAAGTTATTACAGTTAAGGTAGGGTCACATCTAACAAATATTTGCCGAAAAAAACATAACCAACAGACAAGCTAAATTTGCATTTTCTTTAGTTCCAATATTTTTTAAATTTGGGTTCGCATTTATTTTAAATAATATAAAAATAGCATTTTGCGGCATAATTGACTTCATTTTATGATATATGTAAAAACCAAGTTAAATCACACTAACCCTAAGCAAAAGTAGTGGTTACGTTTTTTTGGGCAAATGTTTGTCAGATGTGACCGTACCTTTAAGACTGAAATTTTTAAATTTTCTTCAGTTTAAAATTTTAATAACTCTTAAGAAAATCAAATTTTGTTGAAAACATAACTTTTTTTATAAAACTTTCTAAATATCTCCGAAACTATGACGTAATTTAAAGATTATTTCGATACCGATCCTTCTGTGTGTGTGTTTTTTTTTTATATAATCAAAAAACTAGTTCTAGTTCTCGAGTAAATTCAAATTATGTAAATTGTTCTAAATAATCTCGAGATACCAATTAAAAAAAAGTAATTTATAGCCACTGGAGCTCTTCGTTGCAATAAAGGAGCGATATGTGCCCAAATGACTAATGTGCTGTTCATAGAATCCAAGCAAACGACTTGAGTAGAAACTATGTATGGAAAGCAGAGTGGGAAAACTAACAAAACTTTTCGCAAACGTTTTCTACGAAAACACAAACTTTTAAAATCTTTTGAATCGTTTTGTACATGAGGAAAACCAAAACAAATACTTTTTAAATGACAAAGAGCGCAAACAAAACTATTGGCTTTTCACTCATCTGCTTGCTTCAATATCCCGTTACAAACGTACAATTGAGAGCAAAACACATGCTCAAACGTATTTTTTTAGTGTTTCATTTCGTTCGTCATTGTATAACGAGCAAATCAAGCAGAAAACGTTTGCAAACATTTCTTCTTGAAACTTTTAAATTTTGCTCCCATTATTTTCTTTTCTAGCTGCGTACGTTTAAATTAATGTACATTTAGTGCTCACAAACAAAAACAGTACAAAACTAAATCGGACAATCGTTCTCATTGTTTTTGTTTTGTATTTGTTTTACTCATTGGAAAGAGCAAAACAAAACGAAAGCAAACGTTTCGTTTTGTTTATTTTCCTACTCTTATGGAAACCACTCAATTAACTGAGTGGTTTTCATAAAAAAATTTTTACTCAATTCGATTGCTTGAGTTCTATAAACAGCACATAAGAAAATACGTGCCTTAGAAATCGTGTTGGCTTGTGTAATTGATGATCTTGAACAGGCTGCCATTTTCGATGTGGAGAAGGACGTATTAGCTGTGGCTGCAAAATTCTTTGGCACCACAACGCTGGAAATTTTGTGTGAATAGTCCTGCCGAAGGTAGTGAAGTCGCCTAGTGTGATGGCTTGCATTAAAACTTCGATAGTAAATAATATCGAAGCAGACCATTGCTATTCCGATTGGCTTTTCTATCACTTAATTGCATTAATTTGGGGATGCTGTTGGCTGAAGTAGTTATGAACGTGGTGTCGAGCCGAACTTTAAGCATTTTTCTGAAGTTCATTAGTGTGGTAATGTGTTAATTGCTGTTGGACTGCTTAAAAACGAAGGCATGGCACTGATCAGTAAATAGTACCGGTGGCAATTGATACTGGTCTATGCTAATGTACACCACAGTGCTCTCCTTCGTCGCTATTGTAGCAGAATCTTCGGCGAACTAAAATAAAATTTAAACAAATTTAATGCGCCAAGGTGCTGCAACACTGCTCCAAAAATCAACATAACACGCAATAGCAGAGTTGTAAAACAATTGAGCTTTCTGGTTTCACCATCTGTCCGCTCCCACTATCCCTTTCCAGAAAAAGACTTCCCAGAAAATTGTCACATGTATGTAAATGGGCTTTTCGTTTGACCATGTCTAACCTACTTATCTAAAACTTAGCTAAGAAACTCGCAAAGTTGAGCGAAATATTCTGTCATATTTTTGAACTCGATAAAAAAAATTGTGATTTGACCAGCTGGTTGGAGCACTTTTTTTATAAACGTTCTTGACCAATCTAGCAGACTCTTAACTTTATCCGTTATTATAAATTTAGAGTTGTTATTTAACTGAGGCAGGCAGCTCCATGACGTTAAGTTTATTTTATTAAAGATACATTAACTCTAAAACTTCAGAATCTAGTTTCCAAGAAATATTTAAAACGATATTTATAAAAACTTGTATTAAAAGGTCATTTAATATCTTCACGTAAACGTTTTTAACTTTTCTGTTGAACAATAGACGACGTCACAAACATATTTTATTATTTTTATTTTTCCTTTTCAGCTTCCGACCATTCAGGATTTCGCATACATTACAGTAAGCATTTAAGAAAACACGATGGAGGTGTCATGATATCTGGCGTTTCTGTGTCAGATACACAATTAATACCACCCGGGCAAAAGCTTTATCGTAACGTCGGCATTTGTGGTCCTTCATGTTCGAATGAGGTGAGTGCTTTAGCAGTTAAAGTGGATTTCTTTTTTATCATAATTTAAATATGTACTTGTATTAAATTTTATGAAACCGTATTTAATTTCTGTATACATTATTTATTTATTTTTTAAGATGTTTCCGAAAGATGGCATAAAAATAATTTCTGGTACTTTACACTCACATCGTGCGGGACGCAAAATGGCTTTAAGACATGTACGGGATGGCAAGGAAATGTCACGTATTATTGAAGATGACAATTATGATTATAACTATCAACAAGTTAGACAATTAGAGAATGAAACAGTGATTTTACCAGGAGATTATATTATAACAGACTGTGCTTATGAGGTAAGTTCGAATAAATCAATTAATTGTTCTTAATGATTTTTATAAATATTGTAGACATCCTCACGCAAACGGCCCACATTTGGAGGCTATTCAACCAAGCAGGAGATGTGTTTGTCCTTTATAACCTATTACCCTCGCATAGATTTGGCTGGCTGTTATAGTATGACGCCTGTTAGAGAATTCTTTGAAACTTTTGGCGTTTATCAATTCTATTCTTTGAATATGACCGACGTGGAGAATTTATTTTTGTATAATGGAAATGTTTTGGACTATATACCCAATACCATTTACTCCAAAATCAAACCCAATCGGGCCAATATGACTGAGGAAGATATACTTTATGAAGAATCTTTGTTAAGTAAGTTGACTTCAATAAATATAAAAACAAAACGAGATTTTTTTTATATTTCTAAATTCATAATAATAAAATGCGAGATTGCAGTTTTTACGAAGACATAATGGGGCCAAGGACCCCTCGATAATGATAAAATAGCTTTAGTAGGTGTATAGTTTGATAACTTATCATTGAGCCTGCACAGCAGAACGTAAAGTAGCTTGTTGCAATGTTGTATTGACATATAACTCAGATTTGATGGCAGTTTATCTTCTCAAGCAGTTACAATTTTATCCTCCCCTGAATGTGAAAGATAAACACTCCTCTCCGAATTTTAATCTATATCTTAGATTGGAACGGCCTCTCAATTGTTAATATTTGATATCACAGATTAAGTATCCGCTGTCGGTGGTGATAGTGATCAGTTTGAAATTTTCGAGTTTGATTGTCATACCCACAATTCCTATTTTCCAATGAATAATAATCTATGTATCTATCTATTATATAAATAGACAAAGACCAATTTTTAGATCCATTTTTCCCCTTTGTTTGGTAAACATTGTTGAGCTTTAGTGATCCTACTATATATTATTTAAATCGGTTCAGTATTAAAGGAATGAAAGGCTCCTAAAGTTGGCACCACTACAAATACTAAAAATGCGCACGTACATTCACTTATGTATATTGGTTCAAGTAAAAACATAAGCAAAGCAATGAGAGTGTTTAAGAATACCTATTGTATTTAAATGAGTAATAAGATTTCTTCTCTTCAATTGAGTGAAGTTGAAGAAGAAAAAGAGATCAGAATTGAAAGAAATGAGAATTAAATATGGATGTGCATGTTCATTACGTATGGATGTGTTAGCTTCAAGCAAAAACTTAATAAAATAAATTTTATTTTGTTTATTACGTTTTCCACGGGGAAGGGAATAAGTAATTTATAAGTTTTTTATATTTAAATGGATGCAACTAAAATATGTATGCGCTTAAGCTGGCGGTCGAATTTCGAACACTATGCCTACTCTAGTATCATTAAATCAGTTTGACGAATTTAGATCTTGTAATGGTGAACTATTAAAGTTTGTTTACCTCCCTTTTCGAAAGATTTGGTTATTATATGTGATTTACGTAACCGAACATCAGTTGAACTGCCAGTTGCCGAAAACAATATTACGGACGCAATCTGGTAACTCAGAGTTGTCAATTTCAATTGTTATTTAGTGCTTTTCTGGCAACTACAAATTTTCACTTGCCGGTTGGCCACATAACTGAAGTTGGTTTGCTATCCATAACCGAACGAGCGCTTTGTGCTTTAAAGGTATCCTAAGAAAAGGTTACAAGTTGGGTGTATGATTAATCTGTTATTCAAACATTCCGATTAATAAAAATTTCATTATTCGATTATTTGGTAGATCAAAAAACTTTTGTATTAAAATTCATAATTAGTCAGTTAGTTCTGATTTTGATTATTCAAAATCACAATTCATTAATCGGATTTATGAATAAATTACATTCTGAATAATCTTAATCATAGTTTATATTATTTGATTATTCAGCAATTTGTTTAATCTATCAGCTAATATTTTGATTAATCAAAAGCTTCGATTAATCGCAGAACCTTGGTTACGCGTATTCTGATCCTTGATGCAAGGCTAAAACGAAACTACTGGAATAAGTAGTTGATACAAAATTTCTTGATACATCTTAAGTCTATTGAATAAACGGACATGAATTTATTTTATTTTAAACTTTCCAGATAAATTGATCATTTCCGATCCTGTTGAGTTTCATGATCGCACTTTTCTCTCACATCTAAATCAGTTACCCTGGTCGGAGCCGTTGTTTACGAAACGTGTAGAGCAGAGTATGATTAATGGCAAACACATGACATTTTGTCGTGTTTCCAATGATGCCATTTCCATTGTAAGTTTTTTTTTTTACTTAATTATTTAAGAATCATTTTTTATTTAAATAATTTTTCATTTTTAGCCCTCCGAAATTATACGTTATCCAAATTTCACCACATATGTTAAGCCGCCCAGCATTTGTCCCTACCACATGTTAATGGACAGTTCCCCTCTTAGTTCTCCAGCTGTAGCATTAAGTCTCAATAGTTTATTTGTATTAGTTAATACTTTTAGTTTATTTATTTTAAATTATGTTTTTAATTTAGTTGATTAGTTTTACTCAGCTTCATGAATTTCATAAAACTATTTTTGTAAATATAAAATCAGTGAAAAGTATTAAATATATGATATAAAAGTTTTCTATAAAGTTTAATTTGCTAATGTAAACAATTTTAAAATTTCTAAACTAAAAACACTTCCAATGTTTAACTATTTTTTCATATCCAGAATTCCTCAAACTTTAGTGCTGTAAAGTATCCTACTTTCCTCCCAACTACTATTGAATTCGAAATATGCGGAGTTTTAAAGTTCTGAAGAGTTCTGAAGTTTCAAAAGAAGTATTGAGTCATAAATTTTAAGTTCTTAGAAAGTCATATAATTTTATGTTTAATATTAGAGAATTAATAATAAATATTTATACATATTTAAAAAAAAAACATGTAAAGGTTTCACAGTTTCTTATATTTCATATTAAGCAATTTAAATTCAATATTGTACATCTCAACAGAAAATTTCTTTTGCAAATAAAGTTTTTATTTAGACATTTCTTTAACTTCTATAGAAACTGTGAACACCTCAAAGTGTACTGTACTTATTGTGACATGTTATATTAAGAATTTTCTCAATCCAAAGATTTAGTTTTTAAGTTTAGTTTTGTAAGTTGGAACTTTTTAATAAAGACAGAAATAAGAAAAACTTAGTTGATTATTTGAAATGCAAAAACTATATGGTATAAGAATATAAGGTACAAACGAGTATATACTTCCATTTTCTCATCTTTTCTGACATACTACCATCTGACAATAAATAAAATCTGACGCTTAAGTTAAAAATCATACTAACATACATGTTTTTATTTTCCCACTATTTAATAATTGTTAGTTAATTTTTTCATTTTACTATTATTAATTTTTAAAATAAATGAAACAAAATCCAGGCAAAAGCATTTGCAAAACCAGAGCTAGTGATCGCTTTTAACATACACACGTTTTAATCAATAAATCTCTTCACTAATGTTTAGAAATGCTGGATTATTATTCATCCAATTATTTATTGTGTGATTGGCAGCAGAGTGAAGATTACAGAGTCAAATTCCTATGTCCGAATTTTACTTTTTCCAATCTTTAAAAAATTTTGAAAATGTTTGTCGTTGTAATTTTCACAATTTATGTCTTTTCCTGAGTTTTTATTATTATTTTTTACAATTTTAGCAATTTTAATGAATTTTGGTGTTTGTTTGCGATTTGTACAATCTTTGCCATTTTCGCAAGAGATGAGATTTTTCAATTTTTTCATCGGCTACATACATACTTTCTGCATTACATGGAAGTAATTAAGTAATAACGTGTAGATGGTGTTTATGAATACTTATTTTTAAAGAAAAAAAAACGAGACTGAGACTAATGCCACCAATACATTTAACAATAATGCAGGGTGATGCGTAGCTTGGAGAACAGTGATATAAATTCTGGCAGATTACATAACGAAAAACATTTAAAATGTAGGGCTATGTATTTAGTGTTTACTAACCAAATTGTAGAATAAAGCTGAAAAAGCCAGCGCATATTTGATTTGAAATTAACTCACTACTTTGCTATTAAAGTGCCGCGTTTGTCATCGCAGAATTTATTGACGATTTCTGACTCTATCTCACGAACCCTTAAGGATGTGGATCGTTTCCTATATCATCGGTCTTTAACGGCACCCCACAAGAGAAGTCGATCCATTCCGCTAAAAGCAATAATTATCCAATACATAAAAATGTAAAAAATCATGCTATGTAGCGCTAGCCTTTTACTGAAATGGCATTTCCAGAAACATTTCCACCCGTTCTTCAACCACAAGCGACCTATTTTGATTAGCGGACTTATGATACCACCCGCACAAAATAAAGTGGAGTAATTTAATTATTGCAGTGAACCATCTAAAATTAAAATCAACATATGCAACCTCTGTCATTGACACGTGCAAGCATGTTATATTCAACATCAAGTCCCTGCTATAACGTGCAAATCGAATAACTATAATTAGTGTAGTCGGCAACCTACATTATGAAGGTACAACCCACCACACTCATGCAAGTATCGTTGACACGAACAAAATTATTGTATTCACCATTACTATTGATGTTATAACATGCCAGTTGAATTACAGTGGTGAGTATTTATAAAGCTGACAGCAAGCGGTTGTATAAAGAAGTATTCTGATTTTAAAGGTATAAAAAATTCAAGTTATTTTCCATAGTACAAGTTTTAATAATAAAAATGTAATCAAAATTGTTTAATAAGAATATAGATTTTTCAAATCTTTTTTATATGTAAACATTTTAAAAAGTGTTAAGGTTTAAAATTAAACACAAAAAATAGTTTTGTATAAAATATTTAAACTATAAGTTCAATTTATTTGAAAGTTAAAATAAGAATGAATAATTTAATAATGATAAATATTTCACATGTAAAACAAATTATGAAAACTCATGTGATCGAAAATTATATTTATTTAACAAGTATTTATTAGCAAGTGTCTTCAACATCTCCTCTTTTTAAAATTAGTTGGCAAAAGCGAATCTACTTGGAGGTTTACGGTTTCGTTTTGGTCTTGACATAACGATTGGAGTATCAGCCATAGGTGTGCTAAATGTTTGTAAAGGACTTGAATGGTTTACAGGAGTACTTGGATTTTCGTTTTCTAAAACTTGTCTTTCTTGACTCTGAGGTATTAAATTATGTTCTGAAATTTGGTGCTGATGTAATTGATTTCCAGTAGATTTTATATCAAATAACTCTAACATAAGTTGGATTGAATTTTGCTTGTTAACACAATTTTTCATGTATCTTCTTTTTAATTGGTTGATATGTGATCTGATTAGTTTTGTTTTATTGTATTATATGTAGATGTAAAAAACTTGGAAAAACGCAAAAATGTTTAAAAACAAAAGTCGGACATAATTATTTTGATTGACTTTGATAATCCAGCTTCATTTTAACTTCAGAAGAAGATATTAATTAATTAACTCTGGTTTTGGAAATATTTTTTTCTGGATTTTGTCTCCTTTATATATATTTGATTAATAATAGCTTTTATATTGTAAAATAAAAATTCAAGTCAATTGACAAAATGGAATTTTAAAAAGAAGTATGATAGCACGATATTTAAATTAAGCGCAAGAACTACTTTATTGTCATATGGTAGTTATGTCAGAAAAGTAGAGAAAGTGATATTATATTTCTTGTTTCTAAGAACAATTCTGACATTTATTTATTCGGATGATAACAGTCTTAGGAATGCGACTACCTGGTACCATGTGCCTTGATCACATATGATAAATTCCAAATAATACTACAATTTTATTACAACCCTGTTCCCAATGACGTGGGCTTGTCATAAATAGAAGGAAAAAGAGAAAGAAAATAAGGGAAAAAAAATCTGCCGACTGTCAGTGAAAATTTTAATTTAACGAAAAAATAAACACAATTATTAAGTAAAAACCTGATTTTTTAATTCTGATTAAATAAATAACTCAATATTTATTTGTATCACGTGTTTATTTAAAGATTTTGACAAAGTATTGATAAATATAACTTTATTTAGTTTGGTTTCTGTCTACATTTACTCTTTACTTTTGTCATGCTAACTTGTTAAAATAAATACGAACATGTAAAATTACACAAAAAAGCTTGGTTAGAATAAAAACGCAACAAAAATTAGGTAAAGGCCGCTTTAATAAGTGATGTATGTGCTTTTAACTTTTAGTACACAACCTTCTTAATGAAACCAGCGGCAGCAGCGAAAAAATAAAGAACATGAATTATAGAAAAAAGAATAATTAAAGTACGAGAATCATAAAAACACGAGAATACAAAATAAAAGAAAGTGAGAATCAAAGAAAAAGTGACGTGTAATTTTATTTTTTTTTTTATTTTCCAATATTTTGTAATAAGTCCTTAAAAACAATTATTAAAGTCACCTTTTTTCCAAATAAGTAATTCGACCCTTTATTGGGGACAAGTACAAGATTAAGTCTAGTTACCTGAAATTTCGTCAAATAGAATAGAAAAGGAGGCTACAACAGTAAAGAGAAACTAAATAAAGTTGCGGTAGCGAAGGAAGGAAGGTCGTTATCATAAGTAAATTATGATGAATGAAGATACGACGGCGTCAACGTCATCCAGCGGCGGAGTGAAGAAATTTTTTCTGCGTATATCACAAGTACGTTTTAATTGATATATGATTGAATGATTTTCTAATAGGTATCTGTTTTATTTTTTCAAGATTTATCAATCTGCCTTGGATCGTTCCACACCCCACGCTAAAGTACGTTGGTGCGGTGCTATCGTTTTAGTTTTATTCTTCCTGCTACGCATATTTTTAAACCAGGGCTGGTATATTGTTTGCTATGCTCTCGGTATTTATCATTTAAATTTATTTATTGCATTTTTAACACCTAAAATCGATCCTGAATACGATCCATATGCCAATGAAGGTAAGTAAACCCGTGTGTGTACTACTTATGTAAATGTGTGGCTGTCACATTTATTTTTGAATTTTATAATAAAAACAATTTATATGGTAGTTTATATAAAACAATAGGGTTTGTTGTATGGCTTTGTTAATATCTTCTTGGATTTGTGATTTAAATGATTTCAAAAATTAGCGCGTCTTTTGTTTTGTATGTACATACATAATATGTAGTCATATTTCAAAGAAGTAAAATTTTGAAATTACTAAAGAAAGTGGTCGTTTAATGGAAAAAATTCTGCATTTCATCTTGGGCTTAACCGAAATTAGAAGTTGTTTCCCTTTTTATATGAATGTTTAATAACTTCAAACATTGCTATGACAGTATCCGGTAAGCACCTGGATACCCTCACAGCGACCGCAGGATTATTTAAGAGCCATCAATAGATGGAGCACAGAAATTGCACTCAGTTTTAAATCGCAGAAAATGGACATTGTACCCTTTACAAGAAAATACATTCCTAAATGGAGTGGACCTAAGATAGTCTGACAGCGCGTACTATTTGAGTATTTTCCTAGACTTCAAGCTATCATGGCACCGGAACGTCCAATAAAAGGCCGACGTGGCCATAAGCACATGTAAAAAGCACATAGAAAAAACATGGAGTATAAGCCCCATGAAGTCGAAATGGCTCTTTAATATGGTAATTAAGCCCATACTGCGACTATACTAGACAAACAGATAGTATACCAAAAAAATGGATTCTTACAAAGAAACATTAACTAACGTCTAAAAAATATGCTATAACAGATTTTTCGGAAAAAACAAAGAAACTTAGATTTAATTTGTATCGGCTGGTTTAAAGTTAATACTCACTCTTGACGACTTTCGTGCGCAGAAATTTAAATGCATATTGAAGAGCGGTTTAAAGAAACGGTCGAGAATTTTTTTTCTGCCACGTGATTTGCATTATTATTGTTATACCATTTTATCAAGACATAAATGCTTGCAAAAACTTACGAAAGGCTCAGAGAAGTTCACTGAAGTTAACTTTTTCGACCGGCACGTGGACGCTGAAATTCGCTTAACTTAAGATTCAATGTGTAAAGTGTAATAAAAATATAACCGAAACCACAATTTTAGTGCCACCAGAACCAGTAACCGATTACTCCATCGGATATTATTACACATCCATACATACATACGTATGTGTGTACTTAAAAACAGTTATATCACACTCAGCAATCAAACTAATTAATAACATTTTGTTTACTTTTACCCATTTAACCATAAAACCAATTTCTTTTTCTCCAATTACTAGATGATGGTCCAAATTTGCCAACACGTAGCAATGAAGAATTTCGGCCGTTTATTAGACGTTTGCCAGAATTTAAATTTTGGTTAAGCATTACAAAAAGTACATTAATTGCAGTAATATGTACATTCTTTGAATGCTTTAATATACCAGTATTTTGGCCCATACTGGTCATGTACTTTATAACATTATTCTGTATAACAATGAAGAGACAAATAAAGGTGGGTTGTACAAATAAAGGAAGAAATAACCAATTCTAATCTTCAATTTATTTTCAAATAACAGCATATGATTAAGTATAAATATTTGCCTTTTACCCGTAATAAGCCACGTTATCAACGTGTGCCTGAGCCAGGGATGGATTCAAAGTGACAATTAGCCGCACAGACATTGCCAGCAACAGCATCAAGCGACAGTAAAGAGGAAAAATTATTACATACCACTGACACAACAGCCTCATTAGTGGGTTCAATAACATCAACAGCTACAGCAACTTTAGCATCGCCAACATCAAAAGCCACGCCAACTAATGTAGCAAAACCACCGCAAATTATAATGATTGATGAATGAATAAATTCGTAAAAACAAAAAAACTACTTACAAGAATGTTTTGAATTTATTACATTTATTTACAATATTTTTCGTTTAAATAATTCACTGTATTGTATTAATTGCTTTTTAAATTTAAAATTCGAATGTTGGCTAATTAATTTAATAGCAATAGTAGTAATAATTTTATTTTAGATTATTGCAATCAATGTCTTGTGCATATAATTTATATGAAAGAAACCAACATATTTTGTTTTCTTCCAAAAAAAATCTATTTTATTTTTTCTTACTTTAATTTACTTTTAATGGTAGAACAAAAATATTTCAAATTTAGAATTTTATTGTGTTTTTACCAAATAATATTCTAATCTTTAAATGGAAAGTTATTTAATTATAAAAATTTATTTTCTTACACTTTCTTTTGAGTTTAATATTCAAAATTTTCTTTGTATGTTATAATTTGGCAACCAATAATGTTATTTCTTTAGAATTTAAAACTTAGCAAGAGTCAAAATCTGTGTATTTTTCTTAGGAAAACATTTTAACTACTTCCACGACTTGTTTTAGAATGCCTGCATAAAAGAATCTGAACTCGTTCTTATTGGAATTTGCTTCAAAAGATTTTTGTTTAAAATGTTGTAAAAAACTGATGAGACAGCAATTATTTTAAAACTATTTCTTAAGCTCTTCTTACTACATGCGTTCTACAACTAGTGATTTATAACATGTTTTGGATATTGCTATTTTAATCTGTTTTATTTACAATTTTGTACATTTTTGAGTTTTTCCTTTGTTAAATTTCTTTGTAATATACACCAACAAACAAAAACAAAATAATTGAAATAAACAATATATTATGATTTTATAGTTTTTTTATTTGTAAAAAATTTCTCAACAGTCTTGACATAAAAATAAATGTGCTTATATTCCAAAAAAAAAAAAAAATATATATATATATATATATATATATATAAATTAGTACATACTAGATTTTTACAGTGATATTTTTCATAAAATCTGTGGCACTAAAATTTGATTCTTTGCTAATAGAAGTATCAGAAAAGCAAGCAGGGTAAAAAACATGACACGGTATTATGGATAAATAATTATTTTGCAGTTTTTTATACGCTTTATACTTTACGTATCCTATCAGCAAACAAAAAAGTTTTCCTAAAGAAATTTCACGAAAAGTCATTGTAAAAATCTAGTAAGTTCAAAAAATCAAGCTTTATGATAAGACTCTTGTTATTACTTGCCTTTTCAAATGTAGAAAGTTATTTGTTTATATAATTTAACTCATATATTTTGTGTGTTTTCTTTCATTTTGCATTACTTTATTCATTCATTAATCCCATTTGATAAAGAAAATGTCGTTGGTGACTCACTGATTGCGCTGTGAAATAATATTTTTCAATTAATAAAAATAACAAAAATCTCAAAGCGAGTTTTAATTATTTCTTTAAGATTTCGTGATAAAAAAATTAAATTTTTTGGTCTTTCTATATTTTTTCTCATGAAAGAACTTTAGAAATATGTTCAAACGTATGGGTACTAGGAAGGCAGATCCTTTCGCAATAAAGTGTAATTTACCGACACCAGAAGCCGAACAAGCACCCCAGACCATCACATGGCCACCACCATGTTTGACTGTCGGATGTAAATGCTTTGGATTCATTTCTTCAGTAGGTTTCCTCCAAACATTTATTGTCCTATCTAACCCAAAAATGTTATATTTTCTTTCATCTGTAAATAAAACATTCTTCCAGAAAGAAAAATCTTTCCCAGCGTAACTGAGCAAACTGTAATCATATATTCTTGCTTTTTTTTTTGCTTGCAAATAAATGGTTTCTTACGTGCAGTTCTGTTTTTAAGCTCATTCTTTCGAAGAACTGCGAATGGTTTAGACATTGCAGCTTGCATTAAAATATTTTTCCACCATATCACGCAGCCTTGCATCATTTTTGTTTTGCTTGACGATCCATCTCTCTCCGTAAACAATTTGTTTCGGCTAGTTTTAGGATTGTTTACTTACTAGCTGTTCTTCCTTTTTGAAACCAAATTACAACTTTTTTTTAGATATTTATTATAAGAAATTAATAAGCTATAAATTGTAGCCATTGTTCTTTTTAAGCCTGATTTACACTGTACAGCGATTTCTACTTGTTCCAAAATTATAGGGTTTCGACCATTGATTCTGGTAGAGGAGACCAAAAAAAATATACATGTGTCGGCGTTTTGAAAGATCACATCGGAGTTTTATTTTTTAGGCGATTAAAGTTTGCCAGCCTTGGCCTGTTCTTGCAGCATATCGGTATATAAATCTATGTTTTCTTTACATCTGAGGTGTGGAGAATGTTTAGGTCTCCCTCATAACGTTGACTTTATTCCAACAAATCGTAAAAACACCACGAAAAAGGAGAAGGGTGGGGATGAAATGTTCTACAAAAAGGTTTGCCATAAAATTGTACTATATATGTACACATGTCAGGACACACAAAACCCCTAAACTTAACCCAAACACCAATAAAATTCTTAATTCTTAATATTCTACGCTTATTTCGTAAAATATTAGCCAAGTCCCACCCTACCTTACGTGACATTTATATTTTATAAATAGCCGAATCAATCCACCAGACATCGTCATTGATAATCACGGGTGGACCTCACAATACAACATTAAATGCCTTGTTTGCCATGTTTTACTGGCTCACTGCCGACCTTATGGTCAAGCAACTGGTCATGAACTCGGCAGTTCAACTCAGTGCATGGGAAACTGAAAATGTAGGCTATGCGATTATTATGGGACACATTGAGAATCTTTTGGAGCACATAAATTACCACTCTCCCATGCTTATGACTGATAAACGATTCGCAGTGTTGTTCTGTGATACATCCCCCTCGACAAATGATCTTCAACACCGGAGGGATGCCCAAGAGGTGTACACCGACGGATTTAAGTCAGGCTCCAGCAGAGGATGCTCTTCCAACTACCTGATCACTGTAGCATAGCGCAATAAAAATTTCAACCAACTGGCTAAGGTGCAAAAGGGTATACGGTTAAGCAATGCCGATCATCCTTAAATGAGATGGCGTCACATTCCAACGTGGAGCTTATCTATGTATAAAGGCTTATCCGGCAACACGATTGCGGACAAGCTAACTAAAGAAAGTACTCATTTACAAGAAAGGTACATATGTATATGGGATCGGCTAATGGGATTTCCGCTAAAAAGGTGCAAATTACATATATCAGGGACTATAGCAGCAACTATCATGGACAGCTGCGAATACTCGTGGAGGTCCCAACAGGGAACTGTATCATAGGTGCACACGCAAGAAGATTGAATCTTCTATACAACGACTTCTGCAAAATTTTTAAAAACGAAGAGGAGGAAGATATTGTCAAGCATCTCCTCTGTCAATGCCTATCTGTGTCCTACTACTGTGCGACTTATCTAGGCAATTCGGCTTTGCCCGAACTTGCAGATTTTGCGGAATGCAAACTAAAAGGAATAAACTCGTTTATTCGATGATCAGGTTGGTTTAATACCGACCCAAACTAAGGATAAAGGGGACTTTTCTCCACATACGAGTATGTATCTACATCCGGCATCAGACAGTAACAAATTTCTGTACCCAAGTAGAAGCAGTTGCCTGTAACTTGAGGCAAGTAAAACATAACCTAAACTTGGTTAAACTTTATCACTATTTAATCTGCCTTGAATATCTTAAACTTTTTCATATTATCAACGACTATTGGATTACGATTTACAATGGAATATGCAACGACAATATTTTTTTACCGAGTGATCTATTTGTATGACCACGGCTGTATGTACATACATACATATTTATTTTATAGGGTCTGGTTTAATCTCTAATATATGTACATCCATATGTATGTAATTAATTAATAAAACCGAGTACAAATGTACTTGTCGAAACGAAGAAAAATGTACTGATAACACACTATACTTGTGTGATTAGAAAAATATATTGTCTATGAAATTATGTAGTTATTTATTTTTTATTGATATTGATTTCACATGAGTCCTGTTTTCTGGCACTGATGGAAAATGGTATTTTTCTTCGTTATCAAACAAAAATTAACTACTTTTATCAGATTTGAGATTAAAATTGGAATTCAAAGTGGTGTTGATTTTATATCGAATACTATCTTAAAGATATTTTCGCCTTTATAGAAAGTTAAGAAAAAGTACTTTTGAAAATTGTATTTTCTTAACGCGTGATTTAGAAATAATAACAAAACTTCATTTTAAACATGTGTATCTAGTATTTTTATTTATATCTTATCGCTGAATTATACCATAATTTCCAAGTAAAGATTTCAAACTCAAATCAAACATATTTTCTTTATTCAGAATTATCATTTGATGCAAGGACGTTATGTTTAAAAATAAATGGTTTTGTAGAACTTAAGGGATAAAATAAATAATATTCTTCAATCACACAATATGAAGATCGGAATGACGATTTTGCATTTACAGTTATAATGTTCTTGTAGTAAAGAAATATCGTTAAAAGACGTCTAAGCATTTGAGAATTAAAAAATTCCTCATATTGAAAACAAAAAATGTTTGTTGAGAATACTACTTTAAAATGAATGGAATTTTATTTGTAATCAATCTGATGTTGAGCTCGAACTTAATGAAGAACAAAGTCTGCAACTTCAGGAACAATTGCTGATGTCTACTCTCTTATTATTGCTAGATTTTCTTTTGTTTGCATTTTTCGTATGACACACGAATGAGATAACATTCTAACATTGTTGAGAGAATGAGTGTCCAAAATTGAAGGCATAAAAAACGGTGTAAAAATAAAATTGATTCTATTTCGCGACCGCATTCTCTGAAAAAGTTTAATGCCAAACTGTATGGAAAACATCGTTCAGCTCCAGCTGACTTTCATTAACTAGGTTTGGATTTTGTTTCAAATACTTTCCCGACAGCAATATTACCGCGCAGATATACTGCGAAACTCTATTTGAAAATCAATTGTTGAACGCGTGTGGGAAGCGAGGCTACCATATGAGTCAGTGCAACATTTGTTGCCATTTTTATTGAAAATTTGAAAAAGCAAAATAAATGTTAAATTTTTTTTTAAAGAAAATGGCATACATAACTCTACATTTTTTTAATATCAATGTATTTCTAGTAACAAAATTGTTGAAATATGTATTTTACTTTGGAGTATAAAACCAGTAAATCACATTTCTATACACTTTTAATTTACAACTATTAAAGGCAGTGAGTACGTCAATTATTTTAGGCATCTTGGTTATGGGTTGACAACAAACTTTAATGACTTTCTAATCATGGCCGCAAGATTTGGCGAATTTTCTCCCATAATTGGGTTAACCAGTTCTTTCTGATTTTTGGAAAACTTAATCGGGGTTTTTAGTTCAAATATTCGAAGTATTCGAAACACAGTTTAAGGAAAATGTCGAATAATCTATCACCCTAAACGTATCTGCCCGATATGTACTTGAAATAATTTTGTATATGTGCATACGATAATGTGTGTTCTCTTTATTTCTCGATAAGCAACACGAGCAACTTCTTTCTGACATACATATATTTGTGGCTACACACGTATATTTGCCATAGACGTAGAATGACTGTTTAGAATGCCGAAGATTTTTTAAGTCTTATTGTATATTTCTTAGGTGACATCGAAATTGTCCTTGTCAGTCCTAGAAAAATACATACTACTAGATCCCGAGTTTGTAGAAGTCAAAATACCACTATAGCACGATGCACACAATGAAGCAAAACAAAAGTGCAAAATTATATTACGGTGCATTCCCAAAGTCCCACATGGGTGCACATTTTTTCGTCAAAACTTTCTATACGCAAAGAATTGACATTTATGCAGTTTTCAATAGTTTGCAGACATGTTGCACAAATTTACGCTAAATCATCAATAGCCACGAACATAACGCCAGAAAAGTAACAGAAAATCCAACCAACACTCTGTATCTGACCAAATTTGATAAGCAACACATTCAAAGCGTTAAATAATAAAAATCTGATTCTTCTGTAATATTGCTGTTTACTAGAGAAACCCTTTTAAGACTAATAAAGGTCCTACTCAATGTATCAAGTGTTCAACGCACGGTCATGGAGCCAAAAACTGTAACAGAGTCAAGGTATGTACAGCTTGTGCGGCTAACCATGACTACGCTGATTATTCACTGAACAAAAGTTCATCTGATGTCAGCATAGTGTACAAATGTCATAACAAATAAAAATTACAGAAACCACAGGGAAGATGACTCCAGATGCCAGTGTCGTAAAGAATATTTAGAGGCAATAAGTAGAATGACTAGAATGAGACAATTATAATTATGTAATAGACGAGAGTAGTTTCCCGCCAAATGCATCATGGTAATGCACAAAGCTTCCGGTTCCAAGGGAAGAATTTGTTTTCTGAATTGGCTAAAATCAAAACACGTGACAACAACGATGAGTTAGTTATCCAATGATAAATTATTGGAAATATTTTTTAATGCCGTTGATGCTTTGGAAAAATGTCAAACCAAGTTTGTAGTAAAGAAGTTTGTTATAACAAAAACTATTCTTTTCTTTGAAAAATTTCTGTTCAAATTTTGATTGAGATTTGCGCATATAGTCAGTTTTTCTTCGCATACGAATTATTATGGTCAATTCAATTAAACCATATTTTTTGTATTAAGTAAGTATTATCAGCTAGTATACAGCAGTTTTCTTGATTCATATTTTTTCAATTATTACATTATAATAAAGTAAAAAAAATAACGAACACAGACCTTCTAAATTGTGTTTTTTTATCAGTTCATAAATATTATTGTACAGCAAACAAAAATATTAATGTTGTTTTGTTAATAGTGATTCAAATGGACAATGCGAGGGCCATCCATTTTTAATTTAATTTATTAGTTTCGATAATAGACGCTCAAGTCTTTAAGAGTATACAATGTCGATATTCGGGCACTAAAATCTAATTTTTAAAACTTCAAAAATTCAAAAGTAATAAATAAATAAAAAAAAAATAAGCTAAACGTTTAGCAAACAGATGAAAAATGTTTCTGAACCGTTTTACCTCACATACATATGTCGATAATTGCGTTCCCTGTTCAAGTCGATAGCATCGTTCCCTATTTAAGTTGATAATAGCGTTTCCTATTTAATTTGACACTATTGCCATCTATTGAACTATACATATGTATTTATATCAAAAATATCATATCTTGTTAATTTTAGTATTTGTTGTTATTGCGACCATAGTAATTGTGTAAATTTTAAGTGTCTACCTATTATGGTCTGTTTTTACACATTTTATGTATGGGACCCTAAAACATTAAGTTTAGTAAGGATATTATTCCAGAGGAAAAAAAGACAAATAAAGAACTTTAGTCGATATCAAAAATCGAAATTCCAGTTCGGAATAACAGCTTAAAAAATAATTTTATAACCGTCGTAATCTTAAATTGAGCTAGGCAGTTGATCCGAAGTAAAAAACGCAAAGTTCGCTTAAACCCAATTTCTTTCAAACTCAAGCTAAGCCGTTATGATTTTGGACCACAGATATTAGACCTGTTCCGTAAATCGAGTGATTTAAAATAGAGTGGTTCCTAAAAACGAATTCAATTGCAGTTATTTTCAATGTTTCTATGTGTTAAATTATTTTATTCGAAATAACTTCGAAAAACTGTTTTTAAATCTTATAATTTTGGTTTATTTGGTTCTAGATCTCTTACTTAAATAATACGGTTAAATAGTTAATATTCCTAGTTACTAGTATCCACCGTCAAAAGTGGTAAAATCGAACAAAGAACGCTGATGAGATGGTGTAGCGACCTCGAAATTAGTACTGATCCGTTCTGCTAGTCTGATGAATAAATTGTTTCAAATAAAAATAGTGCTCTCTTAATAAAATATAATGAATTTATCTAAATATAATTTCTTAAATTAAGAAGATATGGGTAAACTCAGATTTGAACTTAAGCCAAAAAATTTTCATTTCAATATAAACCTTAAATATTTATGAGATAATAGAGTTTTTTTAAGTGAAGTTCTAATTAAAAATTTGTAAAAATTTTTTCTCAAAGTTTTTCGCTAGGTTTTGATCATTTTCGGAATATGTATGTATTAAATTTTGCATATCGTTAGCTTCATGTGTAAAAGTGCTAAGTCAATTTTTTACAAAAATGTGATTTTGATGCAGTTCGATAGAAAATTTAAAAATACAACATTTAAAAAAAATGTTTTTGTAATTATTGCTTTTTTGACGCTGTTTGTCAATGATGTGTAAAAGTGCTAAGTCAGCTGTCGTTAGCTTCATGTGTAAAAGTCAATTTTCTAAAAATTTTCTAGACTAAAAAGACTGCAAATATTTAAAAACTTTTGGCAGATGATATATTATATTGCTAAAATCAACTTTAGTTTTTCTGCGGTTATTCTATTTAATTTCAAATTTTACAATTTTCATTGTTTGTTTTTGGTATACATAGAATATACTATAGAATTTTCTTTGGTGATATTTAGATTTTTTGTGCAATGTTTGATTTTATGCATTTAATTGAAAATTATTAAATCAGTGCGTTAATTCAAATTATTTTTATAAAAAAGAAACACTGGAAAATCTAATCAGTTCTGGCAACACTTAAGCACATTCTCATCAGCGTGCAATAGTTTGGAATATCAAGTATTATTTAACTGTGAAATATACTACAGTAAGTAACATTATTGATTTTTACGACAAAATCGTTTTTGTTTCTTTTTACTTTTTTGATTGGTAAAATTTTTTATTCGATTATTAACACTGGAAGTTTCGCTGAAATTTTCTGCTTTATATATGTAGAAATTTTGATTTAAATTTTTGTAGTTTTTAATTTGATGAAGTTAATATGATTTAATTATCCCATCCCTCAAGAAGCTTTCCATAGAGAAAGCTTGAAGAATTTTTTTAAAAACTTTTAATAAGACTTTTAATAAGAAGGTCGAAAAATTTGAATAATCTTGTAAAATTATAGTGTCTTTGTTTTTTGGCCATATATCAGCCATTTATGAAAATGGATTCAATCCGAACTCAGAAGCATTAAACCACAACCATAGTTTGTGAGCTGCTTTTGAATTGTTTACTGGGTTAATTGTTTGCGCTCATATGCTTTACGTTGTTGTATTTGGATTAATTTAATAACACTCCAAGTACTTTATCGGGGTATACAACAACACACCGCATAATCATTACTTTACATTGTGCAAACACTGAATACGAATGCGATCAGTTTCATTTTAAATTTCGATCTAAAGACACGCAAACGGCTTTTGTTATTTATTTGTGCTTTTAACAAAAGATCTGGTATAAGAAACTGTTTTATAAAATATTTGGAAAAAAGGATTTGAATTTATTAAAAATAAAAACATGGTTGAAAAAAGTTCAGAAAGAAAAATAACATCCACTGAAAAATGTGCCAATAAAGGTTAGTGCCAGAAAACAGTTGGCAAAAACAAAATTTATTGTTTAACGAAAGATCAAAAATATTTAAGGCAAATATATATCACTTCTTTATTGCAACGTAGTCATATCTTAAAAAACGTGATTTTTCGAGTTAAAAATGCAGAATTATTCGTCGTATCGTTCTTCATTTTGTGCAGAAAGTTCATAAAAATATCTTGTTTACTCACCTCTCGAAAGAAGAAGAATATTTTTTATTTCTCCATTAAGATGTGTATAATTTAAAATTTTATAGTTGTTTTCTGAAGAATGAGTTTTTTTGAGATATGACTATGTTGCAATAAAGGAGCGATATGTACTTATGTATGTATGTAAATAGTAGACAACTTTTATTAATATTTGCAAATAAGACAATCAAAAAATGCAACTCAAAGCAAAAAACCAAAAGAAATTTTGTAAATTCACGTTGTTTTATTTGACATATGAAAATGAAAAGAGGAGCAGCAGCACAAATTTAATGGATAAAGGACTAAAAAAAAATTGGCGATGAGCATGTTTTCTGAATCATATGAGCTTTAGTTGAAAAATATGTGTATGTTTATGTATACTTTTTTTTTAATTTTAAGTATTTAAAATCTACATGATCGGGAAAGAAAGAAGTTTTGAAATCGGAAGTACTGTTGAGATATTACGTTCTGAGCCAATCGGCTGGATAACCTCGTTTTGGTATATTATATATATATATTATGTCCTGTGGTTCCTATAAGGAACAAAGGGTCAGAAAATAAAAAATAACAGCAATTAAAAACTTTGAGACACTAGATAAAATAGTATAAACATTTTTAATCAATCAATACCAGTGCCAACGATCGATTGTACATATTTTAAATTACATTTTATTTTTTAATAAAAGACAAGATTGCTTTGTTTGATTAAGCAAATTATTTCATCAGAAATATGCAGTTTTAATATTCTACTAAATTAGGGTTAAAATCGGATTTCAATATTAATTGACTCTACACGCGCTGTTAGAGTTTTATTCATTCATTTTAATTAGAATCCTAGACATCAAGCTGTTGAACAAATAGTCTAAATGCAGAGAAAAGTATGCATGTTACTATATTCTTAAAAGAAGTGATATTTGACATAATTTTCTAATGTGCAATTTGCAACAAATTAAAAAAATTCCCAATTAAATCTTTGTTTAATAAAAATAAATTGTCACAAAGTTCAAATGAAATGCATCTACATATAATCATACATACATATTTACGCGATAAGTGAAAGGTTATCAATAAACAGCAACTACTTTGTCTTGAAGTATTTATCCAATACATTTTTAATTTATATTCCGTTTCATTAATCTTTGTTTGCCTTCTTTAATTTTTGTGTTATATGTATGTATGTATAATAATTTTAAATGGCTTCTCAACAGATTAGTTCTAATACAATTGAGTTGTAACAGTTCTTAACCAGAAAATTAAAAGCTTATAAACAAACACCCCCTCGGTATGTAGTATATACATACATACATATGTATCTGCATATTCTATACAAATAAATCAATAACAATTGAATAATACTCACACTTTTAATTACCTTTATAGAACCATCCACAATGTTAAACGATCAGGCAATTGAATTGAATTTTGTGCGCAACAGATTAGAATCATTTCAAGACACCGTATTGCGTGACGTACAAAAACGTATGTCGGGCATGATAGACGAAGTCATGCAAGAACTTCGCCTCCATCAACTGCAAACTAATGAATTTCGTCATTTTGCAACGCCACAAGTTTTTAACATAAACAAGTCAACCACCCGTAGTAATCGCACACAAACTGTAATTTCCAAGCAGAGGGAAGAAGCGAATAAGTTAACTACAAATGAAGAAATGGCTGGCGATATACCTGACACAGGTGAACAAATAAAGAAAAAATCGTTTAAAAAACATCATACCCTATCCAGTAAGGTTTTCGTAATGCGGGAATCGTTGTTGACTGCTCTTTTAGAGGTGGAACACATGAAGACAATTTATCATATATTTTATATAATATTTTTGGTTTTTTTGTTGAATAATGTCAGCTATGAGTATTTGGTTAAGGGAAGGTGAGTCGAAAATTATATTTGAGCATCTAATTCCATTAGACCCCTTTAAAGCGAATTCATACCACGTGAACTCGAAAGCATAGCTGACTCATTGTGTTTTATCACTTTTATTCTCAAAATGTGCTTTTTGATACTATTTTTCTGATTTTAAATTAGTCTTGAACAGTTTGTTTTGACATCCAAGAATGATGTTTGCCAAGGCAAATTCTCTTGCGACTACCTGTACCTATGCATTTGCCTTGGACCCATTTTAGAGAGGAAAGTTTACTTTGGACAATTTCGTTGAACTCTATGTTTTACAGTATATAATAAAGAGTTAAAAAATATATATTTTAAAAACAAGTTTAAGGGCCATTAAGGCAGGATTTTCTCTGCCCGATAAATAGCTTTACATTATTGAAACTTAAATTTTTATTTATGTATTGTTTTTATTATTGATAATAATAATACTTAATGCATAAAAAAATAGTAAATGAAGGTTTTATAACGCAAAGCCATTTATCGGTCCGACAAAGGCCTGCCTTTAACAAACCGCAAGTTATAATATTCAAGACGTATTTAACCAGGTGACAGCATTACAGCAGCTGACAATTCGTTGCGAATGTCAAAGTACATACAAAATACTTTTACTTTTTTCTATATCTGTTTTCTTTGTCTTATGGGTTAGGTTTTTGACATACGCAATGAAACTACACAAATAAAAATGCCTGTTGTTCTTGTATTGTTGTAATTGTTTTCCTAATGCTGTCACCTAGTTAAATACACCTTGATAATAATGAACCTTAGAAATTTCCTACATTAAAAGTATCATAAATTGGGAACCACTGGCGTTACCAATTACTGCACTATTTTTAGTTTTTATGAAATGTTAGTGTTGCACAAGACTTAACTGAGGAAGTCGGGCCCGAAATCTTGATTTTTTGGTTGGTTTTATGCCGGTATTCAAGTCTTGCTATCGGTATATACAGATATTGTTGAAATAACGCTACCGAAATACACTCATACCCCCGTTAGCGTCGCTAATTGGGACCGGAAAAACGAGACGCAAACTGAAAGACGTAAACCGAATCATAGTTTTCCGTACATTTGTATTAATTTTCATTTAATTCGTTGGGAGACTCATAATTTTAGTAAAAAAAAATACTTTTCCATAGAAAATACCAATTTTTTATTATTATTTGTGTAATAATAGTTTTTATTGAAATAAAAGACTTCGCTTTACCACAAAGTAATTTGAAACTACCAACGAAGACAAACTTGTAGACAATTTTCTCATACAAATTTGCATTAGACTTTGACGGGAAATCCCCCTTTTCTATTTTTGCTTTGTACATACAAACATTTATTAACGACGCAAATCGAAGCACTAACGACGCAACTCAAAGGCATGCGACGCAAACTGAAGCAAAAACGACGCAACATCGAAAATTTTAAAAAGACGCAAACCGCGGTATGAGTGAATTAAAAAAAATTAATACCGTTACCGACACCAGTATACATATGTACGTTTCGGTTGCCAACCTTGTGTAATATATAAAAATGTTAATTATTAGTTACGTGGTTTTGCATTTCAGCTGGTGCAATATGAGAAACTAACAATGTGTTCATTAATGCTAAAAATTCAATTAATATTTTCAGTGTAACTTTTGGATTGGGAACCTTTAGAACAGGCTTTGAGAACATTCATAAGGTTGGTGTTCTATGGATTCTGCAGCATATTTTTGTCTTTAGCATTTACTATGCTCTCAGATTCTGGTCGGAAGTGAGAATGAAATTAACGAGACGCAGTTAGTAGTTATTGAAATTCATATGTATGTAAATAATTTTTAAAGTAAATAAGAAATGTTTTTTCTTTTGCAGAAACTCTTCAACGTTTGTGGTCTTATTCATGCCTCCTAATCTATATTTCCACACAATTAACATTCGCTTATTTGCCCACAAAAGTATGCCTTTATTTAAATCTTCCTTTTGTTACAGCATCCGTTTTACTGTGCGAAACTGTTAGATTACTAATGAAAATGCATTCATTTGTCAGAACCGTAGCCCCACGAATGCAGGCAGGAAAAATCAAAACTGAACAAGAATCCGCTGAACAAATGAATTTTCCAGATTTTAAGAAGTATTTGTATTACTTGTTTGCTCCCACTCTTTTGTACCGTGATGCGTATCCACGCAATTCGACGATAAGATGGAGATTTGCTGTATCTCGCTTGTTTGAGGTAGTAGCCATAGCATTTTTATACAGTTATGTTTACGAGCGTCATATAGAACATCATTTTGGAAATTTTGGTTTGGAGGAATTAAATGCCGCTGCTATAACTATAAAATTATTTGCAATGCTTATGCCTAGCGTCATTATATTTCTTACTGGTTTTTATATGATTTTACATGCTTGGCTAAATTTCACCGCGGAACTGCTACGTTTTGGTGATCGTATGTTTTATAGAGACTGGTGGACAGTTAGTAATTATGAAGCCTACTATCGCAATTGGAATGTGGTGGTTCATGACTGGTTATATGAATATATTTACAAAGACTTCTATAATCACGTCTGTAAAAATTCTAAAGGACTTTCATCTATTATAGTATTCATGATTTCTGCTCTATTTCATGAATATATTTTGGGTTATGCCCTACAAGTAATTTTTCCCGTGATGTTTTTCTTTTTTGCAATAGTTGGGGTACTTTGTATATTTGTAACTCGTTTCACTCCTAAAAACTTGGGAAATATTTTCCTGTGGTTCTCATTAATTTATGGAAATTCATGGATATTTAGCTTCTATAGCATGGAATATTTTGCACGCATCAATTGTCCTAAGGAGTTTAATAACTGGTCAGATTATATAATTCCTCACGTATGGAATTGTTATTTTAAGTAATTTTTTTAGCAAAATTAATGAAATATAAATAAATACTTTTTATTTAATTGTAAGTTGTTTGTGATAAATTATATATTATAAACTTTATAATAAAGCCTTTATAAATATTATAACATAGACTTAAGATACATAATTTTTTTCAATCATTTTTGAAACGTGCCATTAATCTAAGATCGAATAAAGTTTAGTTTTATATGTACATAAGTATTTATTTTTTTCGTTTTGATTTTCAATGTTGCGATATGTTTTCTAATTTTTTTTAAGACAAGACAAAAACTGTAAATTTGTAGAGACAAAAATAACTCAAGCCAAACGTGCTGACTCAGATTATGTTTTTCAAACTCCTTCCTTGCACGAAATATAACGAAAAAATACCGATGAAGATTTTAATGTTATTTTTAAAGAATAAATTAATATGGAATTTTAAATTTTATTTTTGAATGAAAATATATCGGTAAAACTGAAACCTTCATCTTGGCAGCAATAAACATGTTAACATATATATTACAGCAAATGTCAAAGGTATGTTGTTACCAAAGGATACAGTTCATTGCAGGTGTTGTCAACAATTATTTCGAGCATAAAATATCAAACTATGTACGCAGTAATATGTATGGTATTTGACATTCTGAATAATAAATGAAACTGGAAGAAGATACGAAAGAAAATTTGTGTTGAAAAAGGAAAATATATTGTTTTCTTTAAAATGCACAAGAACCTTGATACATATAATCTAGATCCGTTTATTTTAATATACCATATCAAATAACGCTATGATTGTACTATAATGAAGAAGCAATTCAAAAAATTATCATTGCATATATGTATATGTGACCATTTATACTTTACGAAATCCGATAATTCATTTGTTATTATTAAATTTTAATTAACTTAAATACTCAGTAATACGTTTACGTTGTTTCGAAAGTGATCCGCGTTTTTAAATTTACATGTCTTTTGTTTGTATTTATATGAAATGTGTGTAGATAGATCAATACACAAATGTACAGAGTGAAATATTTCACTTAAAATAGTTCAAAAAGAGTATAAGAAATTATATTTTCGATTAACTTTTCTTCGATTTCGGCCCAAATCATGGGAACGATGTATATATAATATGAAACAGTTAATTATTCACCACATCACAATTGCTATTGTGAATAGATATTGAGCTGCTTATGAAAAATGTGGTAAGGCTTTTCTACAACAACAAATGTTTACAGTTTCGTATACCATTTCTTGTTAACAGTAACAATCTTATTTTTGTCTCTGAGGAAAATTATGTTCCAGAAATAAACAATAAGAATAAATCAAAAGGAAAATACAATGTCTAATAGAAATATAATATATAGACCACCAGAAAGCGATTCGGAGGATGACTATGATGGTTTCTGTTTTGGGGATGATGTGAGTTCATGAGTTTAATAGGCATTTTTTTAATGTCCTGAATGAACAGGCCAACCCAGAGAACAAAAAGGCGAATGAACGAATTCAAGGTTACTATAAAATGATTTGTACGTATTATATTGTTTACAGATTATTAAGAAGCCGAAACAACAATACTGGCATAAAGATGATGAACAGGAACTATACGAAGCCGTATTAGATGGGAACTTAGATGTGGTGATAAATCAAGTGGACGAAAAAAATTTTAACGTAAATGCGTCTGTTAAAGGTAATAAAAATCAATGTTGATGTATGAAAGTTTGTGTCTGCGTATTTCGATTCCAAAGAACGTGCTTATAAAAATAAGAGATCAAAATTCGAATGGAATTACACAGTTTTTTATTATTATTTTATTTAAAATTCCCCCTACCGAAAGGTAGAATATGCCATTTAATTCAAAAATACATTACAGAAAATCATAACAGCCTACAAACTGAATTATCGGTTTTATGTAGAAAGTTTTGCAAAATGATGATGCCGCTCCTTTATTGCAACGTAGTCATACTTATCTCAAAAAAACTCTCATCAGAAAACGAGTTTGAAGATTTTAAATTATAGACATTTCAATGGAGAAATATAAAACTATTCTCTAAAGAGGTGAATAAACAAGATATTTGTATGATTTTTTGCACAAAATGAACGATAGGACGAATAATTTTACATTCGTAACTCAAAAATCACGGGTTTTGAGATATGACTACGTTGCAATAAAGGAGCGATATTTTATGTTACAATTGCTCAACATAATTGATGCAAAAGCTATTACACCTTTTGAAATCCTTTAATACTATTGTATTAAAATTGCTAACTTACATTTTTCTTTTCAATTTCAGGGGGATTTACTTTACTTCTACACGCTTGCAAACAAGGTTTCTTGAATATAGTAGAATATCTTGTTATAGAAAAGAAAGCCGATGTTAATAAGCAGGTCGATTCCGTTACCCCTCTCATGAATGCTTGCGATTCCATTTGTCAAGATTCTTATGTCATAGAAAAAATTGCGAAAATATTGCTAGAACATGGTGCCATCATTAATGTGGCCGATAAATACGGAACCACGCCTTTTATGATGGCTTGTAAAAATGGTCACACTAATATTGTGCGTCTTATGATAAATGACGTTAGCTTTGATGCTTTTGATAACCAGGGTTGTACGCCTATTTTTCATGCCATTGAAAATAATCGTGTTGATATTGTTAAGATTCTAGTTGATGCTGGTGTTAATTATAAAACAGCCAACAGTAAGGGTTATACACCGATACAAGTAGCGCAATTTCATGGTTTCTATGACTTACTCGAATATTTGCCTAAGGAAAAGGATGCTTATATTGTTCCCTCCCAATTTCTATCTTATAATACATTGCGTGATTATATCCCGCGTATATTTTTAAAATCTGAATGTCCGGAATACTTTCAAGAGATAAGTACAATATTATTATCGATAGGCATGGAAAATTTTTTGGAATATTTTGCCAAAGGACGCATATCATTGGCACAGTTTCTCTGTATGACAGATGCAAAATTAAAGCAATTGGATATAATGTATCCACTTTATCGTATGAAAATAATGAAGGGTTTATTGGAGTAAGTACTGCTTTGAAATTGAAAGAAAAAAATATTAAGCAAACAAATTATTTTAAGTTTTCATTTACATCATTGGTCTAAGAAATCGGTTGCTCGGGTTAGCAAAAATTCTCATGAAAAGTTAGTTGTATTTATAGCATTTTAAAGTTCGAACAAATTACTGATTTCTTTATTTGCAGCTTTTATGAAATTCTTATGATTGCGGCAAATCATTTGCAGCATTTAATTATTATTAACTCTACTGTTAAATTTGTGAAATGCCATTTACAAAACAACTTAATGGGTCCTGTTGATAAAAATTATATTTCAAATATGCGAAAGAATCTCCGGCAATATAAAAATACTTTAAAAGAACTAAAAAATACTACCAAATATGTAAGTTAAAACAATTTGTATGTTACAGCAATAATAATGTAAACAAATTTTCTATTTCCAAGCTATCCTCATTTAGTCCTCCCAAAAATCCTCTGTATATTGATTATGACGAGTATTTAGCAGAACGTAAACGTTTAAAATTTAAGAGCTATTTTAAATATACGCTTGCAATCGGTTTGTCTGTATTCATATGTTTAAAATTTAAGCGTTTATTTTAGTTAACAAAACAATCCATCAGAATATTTGAACTAATTGCAATTGTTAAGTTTTAGTAGTCAGTATAATGCATTTAATAGATTCTTTGAATATTCAGAGCTTTAAAAATCGTTAACAAGTTTATCTTAAAGGTTTTTCATATGTATGTATTTCATAATGTTAAAAAATTGTTCTTCAGAGTTACATACATTTGCATTTCCATGCTTTAATGGACGTATAGTTATCAAGAGTTATATTTGTTTGTTGATCAAATCTAAATGTTGAAATAAAAGTTGCTTTAAATAAATATAAAACTAAAAAACTTTTTTTATTCATTATAATTACAATTTTCTATTAGAGAAAACAAAATTCTGCGTTTCAGCATCGTCTAATGAAAGGAACACATTGCGAATTTTTAACTCATCTGGTAGATTAAAAAAAGGTTTTTTAATTAACATGACTAAAGTTTAATATGTACATATATAATTTAAAAGCACCCACCCATCTTTTCACATAAACCAGTGTACTGAAATATAATTAATAAGGGGCTGTTCGCATTTTACGTAAGTATGCACTCAGGGATGAATATTACTTCAAATTATGAATGCTACCATATTGACGAAAATGAAGTGGGGTGAAGAAAGGAGTACTCAGATGTACTGTCACAACGTTTTGCTCTCTTATTCGTAATTTTAAGGCAGAAGGTATTTCCAAGCAAATATCATCAACATGACATAACTTGTGTGAACATCAATGACAGTTCAAAGAAAAAAAGTGAGAATATTCTCAATAATACATGACTCGTCTGAGCACAGCCTAGCAAAGAAGGCATTTACGTAATATGTGAACGGCCCCTTATGTATGCATACATCTGGGATATTGACTTTGAAACATGCTTCTTTTTGGATTCTTAAAAATAAAATGAGTGACAGTCCTCCAAAGAGCCAGGGTATCCCATAAATATTGTTTTGCATTGTTTTGCTTTAGCCTTGTAGCTGCCCCAGTAACATTCGTGGCGGACAATCCGCCTTGTGCAGCATTATCTTCGCAAGACGAAATCATTTTATATATAAAGCGACTCATACACTTGCTATATAATTGTTAAATTTTTCAAATGGTATAATAATATCGTCAATTTGTATGTAATATTAGAAGGTGACATAATATAATGGTAAACATAAACAATTATTTCGTATTGTACAGTCAAGGAAAGTGCGGTATACTCTGTAATGTTATGTTTGTTTGTTGAGAGAAGAGTTGAGCTATAATTTATTCTATGCTATTGTGCCACTTATTCCATAATATACGGCAAATCAACGATAAAATGAACAACAACATATTAATATATATTTCTCAACTCCCAGTGGAACATAGGGCATAAGAGATATTGAATAATATTGTTTTATGTGAGTCGCTTAACAACAACAAAAATCCTATAGCTGCCGCCGCGATATCACCTGTAAAATTAAATACCACGTATATATCACTTACATAAAACCAAGCCATCTGGCAGTTCTTGCTGCTGTAGATGTCAAATGATTGTTTTGATTTTTAGCTCTTTATAAACACGAAATTGTCGACCGACAGTAAGCTTTGGAAAATTTTTAATTTAAAAATAAAGTAAACTTAGTCTGATATACAAAAGAATATACATATATATATTTAACAGAATGTTGCGTCAAATAATAGTAAGTTGCCTAAATTTTGTCGTACATAATGAAATTTTTTTTGATCAATTGCATAACGAATAGACAAAAACAATGCCTTGCAAACATTTTCTTATTTATAGGCAAATGTTTACCAAAAGTCTTTCACTCCCGTTATGGCAAGAACCCGGTACTTTTCCTCTGCCGGTGAGGGCGATGAGGGTAAGGAAAATAAAACTTTAAATCATGCTGAAATTCCCATTATCGATTATGAAGATCCCGATTATTTACCTATACCGGAATACCCATTTAAACCAAATGAACCCTTGGATGTGAAAAAACAAAGGTTTTTTTTATTAATTTTAATAAACTTCGAATTAAAAAATTTAAATTTTTAGACTTGTCTATCAGTCTCGCAAACGCGGAATGTTGGAAAACGATTTACTCTTGAGCACTTTTATAGATAAATATCTAAAGGGAATGGATGCCACTCTAACTGATCAATATGATAAACTCATCAATGGCGTTAGTAATGATTGGGAAATTTATTATTGGGCCACAGAAACCAAGTCTACACCAGCAGAATACGATAACGAAATAATGAAAATGTTAAAAGAACATGTGGCCAATGCCCAGCGTGAAAAACGTTTAAGACAACCGAATTTGTAAATTGCGTTTTTATGTACTTAATTATTACCTATGATATTAACTAAAAGCAATGTGTTTTTGTTGAAATAAAATAATATTTGTTTGAAATAAAATAACTTGTGCTGGCTGAGCTTTTGCAAGGGGAATTTGAATGTAATGCGAGTAATGCGAGATACATATATTAGTTAATATTTTTGAAAAGAAAATTCCCTTTTCCTATTCCCTGGAAAAACGTTTACGACAACCGAATTTGTAAATTGCGTTTTTATGTACTTAATTATTACCTATGATATTAACTAAAAGCAATGTGTTTTTGTTGAAATAAAATAATATTTGTTTGAAATAAAATAACTTATGCTGGCTGAGCTTTTGCGAAGGGAATTTGAATGTAATGCGAGTAATGCGAGATACATATATTAGTTAATATTTTTGAAAAGAAAATTCCCTTTTCCTATTCCCTGGATACGTGTTTGTAAAGAACTTAATAGGTATTATGAACAAAGCTTGATTGCTTAAGGAATATGTATTTATAAAATAAAATTAAGTACTCTTGCAAAACTTAACATCTCTCAAAAACTTTGTACAATGTAGAAAGATTCGTTAGTTCATAAAAATATTTTTTAAATCTATCATTAGGTAATAAATACTTTTTAAAAGCAGGATATAAAACATGTTCGACTTGCCATTTATGTCTTTTATAATCGGTCTTTAACTCTGCTTCCGACACTAAGGCATAGTAATGAGCCGTTTCTCGACAAAATGTTTCAAAACATTCTTCTTCTATGTCCCATTCAACATCAGTGGCTAAACGTAGCATATACAGAGGCAGAAATGTTTTACTAGGACAATATTGTTTTAATAAGGAAGGTAAAGTTTCTAATTCTCCTTCTGATGTTATATGTAAAGCAAAATATTCACGCATAATGGGCGATTTATCAGTAAGAATTTCAGCCGCATTTTTAGCCAATTCTTCTTTATCACCATCTTCTTCAGTCCAGCCACTTTCAGAAGTACTTAGAGCTAAAATTATTAGATCTTTAATTGGTAATTTTTCGGGTGTTATTTTAATCGGAGTTAAATTCTGAAATTCATATACCAAACGCTGATAGAATAACTCTTCACTGCAAAAGTAAGTTTACATTTATTATTTTTACATCAAATAAGTTTTAAAACAAATATACCTTAATTTCGAAGTATTTGCCAGAAATAGTTTAGTTTCATGCTGAAACAATGCAAAATGTTTATCCACCACACCCACAAACACCATTTCTTTAAGTATTTTTCTCAAACTAACCGAACAGCCATTTTCAATTTTCTTTTGCATTTCCAAAACACTAGTTAAACGAATCTCTTTCGATTTTCTAGCCGCCACTTCACGAAAACTTTCTTCGCCAAGAAAACTACCGCTTGAACCACTTAAACTCAAAGAAGAGCCTGCAGAATCACTTTTTGCAACTGCGCCAATATATAAGTATTTATCAAGTTTCTGCTCTTTGTTGTCAGTTCTAATCATATCTTTAGCATACACTTTCTCCCCCAAAACATTTTTAAACGACTGATTTGATTCCGCTAAATCGATTACACCTGGTAGTTTAAGTTGTTTATAGAAAGCACGGGTTGAATTGCTGCCCAGCAATTGTGCCTCCACTTGTGCTTTAATTTTATCTATAATTTCGTCTTCATAAAGGAAATGAACTTCATGTTTTGTAGGATGAACATTGACATCGACATTTGAGGGTTCCAGCTCAAGGCTCATATATACAAACGGATGCATGCCTTTGGGCAAGTAAGTACTATATACAGCATCAATAGCGGCTTTTAATGCTTAGGGTGGTGATAAAATAAATATTGTAATAAATTCAAGATTATATACATTTATATATATATATATATATATATATAATATAATGTAAGCTACCTGCAGAATCCACTAAGCGCTGATTGATAAAGAGTAACATTATTCCCTTTTTAGCATTAAAATTAACTTTCGTTATAAAGCCTTTCAAGCTAAACTTATGAACATCATCTTTTAACTCTAACGCCATTAGCTCCTTAGCAATATTAGCACCAAAAATAGTTTGTATGTTTAGCTCCTGTGTACTATTTGCAGCTGTTTTCAAAGAAGGTTGCTCACCATACTTCTTTAACATAAAACCGATTTTAGAATTGTGCACAGCGTATTTTGATATAACATCCGAGATTTTTTGAAACTCCTCATTGGGCGATTTTAATGCTTGCTTACGTTGAGGCATATTATAAAACAGATCTTCTATTGTAATAATAGTTCCCTGATTGCCTGCACAAGGCTTTGCGGGGACTTTCAGCTTGCCATCTTCATAACAAGCTCTAAACGAATTAAGATAACAATTATTAAGGATTAATAATGAAAAGCTAACAATCTTACTTGTAGCCGCATTTTTCTTTGAGTGTTTTCGTTTGAATGGTCAAGTGCGCCACATGACTAATGCTGGACAAGGCTTCACCACGAAAACCAAAAGTCGCTATACTAGTTAAATCTTCAAACTTACTAAGCTTAGAGGTAGTGAAACGTTCGCACACTATTTCTAAATCTTCTTTGCGTATTCCTGTGCCATTATCTTGTATTTGCAGTAGTTTTAACCCTCCCGATTTTACGGTTACTTGTATGAAAGTGGATTTGGCGTCCAAACTATTCTCCAGTAGTTCTTTAAGGGCATTAGCTGGCCTTTGTATAATTTCACCGGCAGCTATACGATTAACAACAATTTCATCCAATTTTTTAATAGTTCCAGGTTCCATTTTTTAGATAATTTCTGGAATGATTTATTTGTTTTTTTTTTAACTACACCGCCAAAACATAACATTGCGAAAAAAGCGTACAGTATTGCCACATGAAAGATATTTTATATTAGTACTGCCATATCATAGACCTTAATATTATTGGTGCCAAGCTTATCAATATTGTAAAAGGATGGGGAAACTTGATTGCCAAGAAATTTTGGACATTAATACCTACAAGTATTAAATGTCCGGGAAGTACTTTTATATAAATTGCCATTCTTATATAAATTGTGAGAGATATAATGTAAACATATGAATCAGCTCATCTTATTTTGGTACTCTGATTTACTTATGCTTATTTCAGAACGAAGGCTTTTAAAGACCTTCTCAAATTCAGTGTTTATATATTTGAAAGTTTTGGTTTCCGGTTACGTATTTTGTGAACATCACATATTGACTAAGTTGTAGCCGAGAAAAAAATCCTTTTGTTTTATAAACAATCAGTTTTTAATTGTATTAGGATTAGGCATGCATTCGATACCGATACCCATTCACCGGTAATATTTCAGGTATCGATAATATTTCTATTGTCGATACAACGATACTTTTCACATTTTTTTAAAAGTGTTTTTATGAACAAACATTAATAGTAGTTCAGTTCTTGAAACTACTTAACTTATTTCAAATAAAATAAAACAAACGAGTTACTCTTGTGTCATTTCCATGCAGGTCTCGTTCAAACAAAGTGCTGCTACAATATTTCTCTTTCCGTCTTTTAAGTACATTTGCCTTACCAATGCAAAATTTTTATTGCAACAATTTCTTATGGATGTATACATTTGTACTTACACTAACGAGTTAAGTTATGTTTACTCCTTTTTAATCATCTCTTTCTTCTTGCCAAAAAAGTAAAAATTCCAGCGGCAATGTGTATATATTTTTTGAATATCGGTATCGTATTGGCAAAAACGTATCGATGCTTCCCTAATTAGGATATTATCTTAAATAATTTTAATGATTTAAAAAAGTTTAACAATATACATACTTACGTACTTTTGTATCTGTGGAGAAAATATCTTAAATATACATATATACCAGGAAAGCAAAAATATTGTTAAAGTGCTTGTGCACGTTTTTGAAAAAAAGTTAAAATTAGACATACATACATCGCGCGAGTTACCGCACACGTGCATATGTAAATAGTTATATTGTCTTATATTCGTAAGCAAAACATAACGTTGTAGGTGCAATTACCTCTTTTTACCCTTCTAAGAGCAAAACATTGTAAAGTATTTTAATATAAATGTGTATGTATATTAATTATCCGTTTTTATCAAAATAAATTTAATAGAATATTAACTTTTTTGTAAGCTCTTGTATTAAAAACTTCCTGAATTAACTTACCTTAGCGACTCCATGGATAAGAATATTTTTGTTTTTGTGTCCGTTACATTGTCTTTCAAATCCTTTGTTGCCAGAGGTAGTTGAGAAAAAATTTAACAAATGATTTTCAATTCCAAAAGTAGTTTTGATAATGCGATATGATATATTGCGATATCGACTAGTTTGGCATTTTTCGTAATTCATGTTTTTATTTTGAAAGTTTTAATGTCTTCTACACAACCTGCGAAGCTTTCTTGGCTTGTATGTAGAAGCTCCCAGGGCCTACAGTAATCTAACTTCCCATCCACAGATTAATAGCACAATAAATTATCCGTCCTTTAAATGTTTTATCTAGTTGAAAACTTTTGATACATCAGAGCGAATGAGCAGCAGCATCTATATAAGATGAAGCCATTTAGCATAAGATTGTTTAAATAATATCATTGATTTAATTTTTCGAGCCGTCTACAATTGGCGCTGTAAAATATCCAAGTTAATCCTAACCAAATAATTGTTGAAATTACCGCGATTAGTTTTCTATATGAACCAACCAAAATCATTCAAAGTCGCAATTCGAAAAAGGATCGAACTAGTTGCATATTCACCATTGGTAACAAAATTTTAACTAGTAGATATCAAGGTAGCTTACAAGTACAAGTTAAAAATTTTTAAAAACCTTTTTTATAATACTAAAAATCTTTAATCTTTTACAAGTCAGTCTTAAAAAACTGAAGTACTTAATCTTCAAATATGGCAACACTGATACTAAATTGAAAAAAAACCTAATAATATATATGTGCATGAAACATAACTTTTCACTTCTTCGGAAAATTAATAAAAATAAAGTTAAAATTAAGAAATTCTTAAATGTTCAATGGATACTTCAAATTAGACGGCAAATATAGCAAATGCAACAAAACGGCAATACTCCTAAAATCACTGAGGTTATTTCATGTTCTCTTTGCGTATTTAATTTCAGTCGTTTCGTGACTTCTGAGAGTGATGTTTGTTCTAAATGGCAACGCGCGGTTGTAGTTAAACGTTAATGAGTGTTTAGTGTGTGTTTATCAAATTTAATTGAAATAAATTAAAGCCAATTTAGAGTTAATATTTCAAGCATATTTAATTATATTACTAAGGAAAATAATGTTAAATTATCAAGTGCTGCTGTAGTGTAATATTACATTAAGAAAAACTTAATTAATATACAACAAAAGAAATATGAATGTCTCTTGAGTCTTTTATTTTTTTTACTTTCAAGTGTGTGTCTCCTTTAGTTTATCATTTTGTTGTTGTCTTAAAACCATCACACACAAAGTAGAGTGCGAGAATATACCTATAAAAGAAAAACGTAAAAAATATTTGTTTTGAAAATAAGGGAAATCATAATACTGACTGAAAGTAAAATAAGAATTGTTTAAAAGTAATTTATAACAAAATGTAAAACATGTTTTAAAAAGAAAATCGTATACCTACTCTTTGAAGCTGTTTCTTTTAATGAAAAAATCTTAATACATAAAAAGTTGAAATTGAAAGAAATCATAAAATTAATTTGTCTCTGAGAGCACGTTTATTTACGTGTGCGAGTGTGTGGATTAAAGAGATGCTAACAGCGTCGAATAGGCCTTTTGTGCTGTCGGCGTTGGCGTCCACGTCTAAAATGCCGGGTTTTTCGTTAACGTCGTCGTCGCGTAATGTTGCCATCACATTTTCTATGTCAAGTGTTGTAAATTTCAAAATGCTGTGTATTTACATGTTAATTTTGTCAAATTGTGTTTGCCGTAGTGCCAGTAGCGTTGGTGGCACTGCCAGCATTTCAGCTTCTAGCTTAATTGAGCCAAAAGCAAAAAGTTCTTTCACACATGCCGGTGATATTACGGAAACTCGCAAATTTAGTGCTTCTATTTTTAACAGCGGTGCAGATGATGCCCTTAACTCAACGCCAGCAACAGAAACGCCTGCTTCCTCAATTGCAGCTGGAACCACTTCCGTTTCCTCTGCAAAACAACATTTTGCTACACATCCTTTAGAGCATGGCGGAAGTGGTGTTAATGGTGGTGTAGGTGCTGCAACAACTGGTAGTGCTAGTTCCCGTTTTAATGTGGATTTACGCCGTTCTAGTGTTAGTGCAACTGGTGCTATACAATCACCTACCACCTTTATTGGCAGTAACTCTGGTAGTGCTATCGGTAGCGGTGTTGGTCATAATTATCATCAGCAAATACGACGAAAATCACAGAAGCTGCCATCGCCACTTTTGTATGCAGATAAATCTGTGTTTGGTGAAAGAGGTAAGTGATAAATAAAATTGTCAAGATTTCTTTTTCCCCTGTGCAAGTAATAAAACTTTGTTTGAGTTGCAAGAAAAAGTTTATAGCGACATTCAATGATCAAATGAAGTATTAAAAGAAAAGTTTTAGTGGACACTTGCACACAAAGCTGAATGAAGGATTGACATTAAAAAAAATACTGAGTTTTAAGGAAATTGATATAATGTATTTATTACTGTGTTTATGTAGTGGATTGGATTTTTTTATATAGTTGGTATAAGTGTGTATGTGTATTATTAACTGGGGATCAAGGTTAGCTTAGGTTACACAGGCCGGTGCTGCAAGCATCCTGAAACGGAAAGAGAATAGATCATCCTACTATCCTATTATGTGGTCGGTGTTGAACCAACCCATTTCTCGAATAAACTGGTTTATTCTTTTTAGATTGCATTCCGTAAGGTCTGCGAGTTCTGGTAAAATCGAGTTACCAAGATAAATGGCTCTGTGATAAGACAGAGCTGGGCATTGACAGAGGAGATGCTTGACAGTTTCTTTCTCCTCAGAAGCTATTAAAAGGGAGATTCAATCTACATTTATGCATGGGCACCTATGAAACAACGCCCTGTTAGGACTGCCACGAATACGTAGCTGATGTCGGGGGATCCCCATTAAGATGGCAGTTTTAGATCGGTCATATTGGGGCTAGGTTGATCTGGACACTGTACAAGTGGATTTACGGAACCATCTAGATTATGCTGTCCCTATGAATTTCTGCTGTATGAGGATCTTACAGCTCTTTAGAGGGGCTCCTACTAGTCGGTCGGTGTCCCACTCTTGCAGACGGGAGCCTTCCTTGGCGAGCTTGTCCGCTATTATATTGCCAGGCACGTCTGCGTGTCCTCGCCTTCCTGTGAATGTAATAAAATCTTTCAATGTAATTTTAAAAAATTTCGAGACCTCCGAACAAATTGAAACTTTTCACCCATATTAGGTGCTCTTCATAATGTAATTTCATTATTATAAAAGCGGGTAGTGCTACTCCCGTACATAAGTAAGTATTCTTTTTCAACTACACGTAGACCTCGAAAATGCCTTGTTAACTGAAACCAATTTCAGCCATATACTTCATATTTTATTCGATTTTATATACGGCTGTATGTTTTTTCCGCATTAACGAAGATCGTCTCACGAATTTGTGAGCCGTGTTACACCGAGTCCGTCTTAAGCGAGCACTACCTGAACTTCTACCTAACCGATTCTTATAAGACTTTGCACACTCCATAAGTTCCTGTGAGAAAACAATTTTATGATTAGAAAAGTAGGAACTGCCACGCCCATACTAAGTAAAAATTCTTTGCAAACAACTTCTGCTAAACCGATTCTTATGAGACTTTGCGCACAAATTAAGTAACTTTGATAAAGCAATGTTATGCAAATAAATTTTAAAATACTTTCACTTAACTGATTCACTCCCATACTATGTAAATATGCGTTTCAAATACTTTCAATTAACTGATTCTGATCAAGCTTTGTACACATATTAATTTGATGTTAAGAAAAGCGGCCAGTAAATTTTAATTTTCTACTAGTTGTGCAACTTTGATTAGTTGTAAACATATTTGTTTGGTATGTTTTAACGTACATAACTTTTGTTCAAAAACTACTCTTTAAAATGGTACTCATAAAGTACATTAAAATCCTTCGGTGTAATTGAAATATATCAGTTTGCCCACACGTAAGCCCGTACATTACAGAAACAATAAACAATTTTGGTTAAAAACAAACAAAACGTTAAAACACTGGTAATTTGATTGAAACTAAGATAATACAACAGTTAGAACACAGTGAATTCATACTGTGTAAATTAATCTTAAATTGGGCTCGTTGTAGTACTTTCTCACAACGAACTTTCCAGGTGAATTTCAAACACTTATTTTATTTTATTGAAAATTTTATTGATTAGTTAAGTAGATAATAGTTTTATTCAACTTAAGGCATGAATTCGATAACAACTTTTTCTAAATTCAAAATATATTCTACAATGTAAAATTGTTAACGTAAATGTGTAAAATTTATTAATTTTAAGGTTTTCTTGGCGAATCACTTTTTATATAGAATTTTCTATATATTCTATTATTTACAAGTATTTTATTAAAATTCAAAATTCAAATTTGTTAATAATTTTTTGCGGTATGTTTTCTTATTAAATAATTTTTTTATTTCTTTTTAGTTGCGTTCACATTAATTAAAAGTAGTCTGATCAACTTGTTTTTTTATTACATCTCGCTTAGCAACAAAAACTTTTACAAAAGATATCTTTACAAAAAGAAAAAAGTAGACACAAAGAAAAATAAAGTGAATAGCAAAATTTTATGTAAATAATATTCAATATTTTTCTTGTTCAAGTCTGTTAACTTGTATCACACTACATCCATTATTGATTTCATTCACTGTGCTGAAACTTAATTTAGCAACATTTCACTCAATGCCTAGAACAAGGATTCTACATGGTTTTTCAATGAGAGTCACAGGTATTAAAAAATAAAATCACATAAAGAATAAATGCACAATTTCGCTTTTAAATGGGATCCATGCAGATCTAATTTGCTCACGCAACAATACAATTTATTGATTGGAGAAGCGGACAATGTCACACACACACACAAAGTAAATATCTAAGTACAGTAATTTTCCGATTTAACGAACCTAATTTTTGTCAGGCCTGTTCGTTAAAGCGAATTGTTCGTTATATCCAGAACTAAATTAAAAATTAATTTTATTCATAACTATAAATATGTACTATAGTGTTTTTTTAATACATTATTGAAATTGTAGTAATTAAAAAAAATATTTCTTTAAAAATATGTATAAGGAGAGGAATAATTCATAAAACCACCGTAATAAAAAATTAGTTTATTAAAAAAATTAGATAAACAAAGTCTGCATATTAAAATTTATATCTTTTTTTATTCCATCTTCTTGAAGCTCTCTCAAAAGCATTAAATTTGTGCTACTATCATTGTTTTGCTGAGCCCATTTAATAAAAATTTCGAAGTGCTTAATGACATCTTCGTGTTTTATTTTGGGATATAGAATTTCAGCTTCATCATGTTCTTCATCATTTTCGTTTTGCACATCGTTTTGAACATCGTTTTGTTATACATTTGTTCGTTAAACCGAGTACAAAATGAAATTTTTATTCGTAATATAAGGTACTTGCTTAGTAGAAATATAAATTTGAGTGTTCGTTAAACGCGATGTTCATTAAATCGGAAAACTACTGTATAACTAAACAATTGTACTGGCGAAGATCCTTAAGCGTTGTATAGTAGAACTTCTCTATAGTGAACTTTTATACAATGAAGCTCTCCCTACTATGAATTAATTTCAAAAACACAGCTTTCCCGTTGCAATGTCAGTGTACTTTCATCTCCTTACAGTGTATTTCCAAACAGTGAATTTCCATACATTGAATTTTTATTTGCAATGAAGCAATTTTTCAGATGTACATAAATTTGAATTTCTTGCGCTTTTGTCTCCATATAGTGAATTATTTTAAAAAAGTTTCCGTTACGCATACTAACAACACTGTGTAACGAGAATAAAGTATAATACATACATATATAATTAGGGGATTCCCAAAAGATGAAAAAACATAACAACGAAAAGAAACAAAGTCCCATCACTAACACTTAGACAGTTGTCCGTGTTGAGTGAACAAAAATGTCTTAGCGAAATAGCATTTCTTTTGAAAAATTAATAAAGTTGAAGATGAAGGAAAAAAGATATAGCTGAGCAGCTTGGAATTCTTTCCAGCACTTTATCAAATATTAAAAAAAGCATTAAAATAAAAGAGCAAAAAATATAATTTTTGCATAATGAAGTTTCTATATAATGATGCGACTTTCTGTTCCCATGAAGATTCATTATAGGGAAGTTCGACTGTATAATAATAAGTTTATTTCTAAGGTGCGGCGTTTGGCTAAACAATGTGCGCGACATATTTTATAAAAATGAATCATTATTTATTGTTTAGTAATTTTGCAGAAAAGCCTTTTTAATCTGCCTTGCGCTTTAAAATGCCATTTAGACTGGCTTTTTTATAGTTATATTTTGGATCGAAAACACTGTGAAGAAAATTTCAAGGCATCTCAGAACAGCAAATTTGTGACAAAAAATTTCAAACTACATAAAAGGAGCGCTTTTAATAATGTAATCAATTGGGGTATTCACACGGTCGTCATAAATTCATGTTTTAAAATAATAACACGAAAAAATATGACTGTTGTGAACAATCCCTCATAATTTAGTGTGCTATTTTAAATTTGAGTCTGCTGATAAAAAAAAAAACAATAATAAAACGGACAATCGTTACAATCATAAAAATTTTCTATTAGAATGCCGAATACAAGCGAAAAAACGAAAATAATAGGACTTTTTTGTTTGAAGCACAACAAAAATTTTTTTAAGACGTCATAAAATAATAAGACATTATGACAATATGACATGATAGGACACCGTGTGAATACCCCAAATATGTATGTTCAAGAATTACAAAATTGCGAATGAGAGGCATTACCATATATGTATTTGGAAATTGTTGATAATTTTAAAAAATGTTTTCAAGATGCCAACAAAAACTAATTATTCATAAATTGAAAAAAATTTCCAATAAAAATACGTAGTTAGCAGCATTGGCTATTAATAGGCAAAAGCAATTTTTAGATCCGTTTTACTGAACCGATTTTGGAAAGATTTATATGTTTTTAAACTGGTTTTTACGGTTTAGATATTTAGGGAGCTATAAGTGTTTAAAGTTACTACTAACACATGCGCACTTATTACACATGCATGTATCGGCTTCAACTTCAAAAATAAACATAGTGTGCATGTGTGTTTGTGCAATTTCGCTTTTGCATATTTTTGTTTAGAACGTTTTTCGTTTCTGGATTTTATCGTAAGTATGTTCTTCTTTTTGGGGCTACTTTCACGTGCAATTCTCAGAATTCAGTCCCAAATCAATGAGCTGAAAAATGTTCTACTGTGATACGGTAATATTGCGCACAGCGGTCGACATGTTCGTTTCACTTTGTTAAACAACAGAGTCTTCAAATTGAATATGTGTAGGTATGTATAGTACAGACATACATATGTATTTATGTATGTACGCACGTAAACAACAAACAAATCCTATTATTTTTCTCAAGCAAACTCCCATTTAAGGCCATTAAGTCACAAATACCTCATAATTTAAATAATCAACATTACTTATACCTCCACGCTTTTAAAACTTTTACTTTTAATGCTTGTAATTTTTGCCGAAATCTTAATATTTTATAAAATACAGCAAAATAAAATATAAATTTATGGGCTGATTTTTTTTTAAATATTTTAATCCTCCTTGTTTTTCTTCAAGCATTTAGTTGTTCTACGTTTACTAGTATTTTGCAAGCATAAAATATGTAGGGCTGCATATACATTTGTACATACTTAAATATGTATGTATGTATGTTATAAAATACTCTATAGTATTGAAAAATAGAAACAAAATAATATTACAAAAATAATAAAATCTTCCAAGAAAAATTCTTAAAAGAATTTTAAATTAAGTACAATAACCTGACGTTTGTACTCTAGCAAAAAAAAATCGGAAAGAAACTACAAAACCCAGCAGGCAAACGAAGAAATAATAACAACAATCGTTGTTTGTTTTCGAATTGTATTCATAGATATGTATGTATGTACTAGAGATGGGCAACGCTTACGTGATTAGCGTGATCACACATGATCGGGATAAGTTTTCTGTTTCCGTCAAGTAAGCGTGCATGAACGTGAGTATAGAAAAATTGAGCGTGTATGAGTAGATTTTGGGCGTGATTGCTTCGTGATTTTTTTGCTAAATTGTAATGGTTTTCATTTCTGTGGTCACAAGCATTAAATTCCAAAGTTGAAACACATTCTTTTGAGATAACTCACATTTAATATTCGAAAAGGTTTTTGAAAAAAATACAATTACGGCTTAGAAAAATTTTCACATTACAGTGCAATATTTTGACCAAAATTAGTAATTGAACTTAAAGTAGTTAATGAAATATTTAGCCAAATAAAAATTTAGTTCTTACTTGCAAAATAAAAATCTTAATTCTGAAAGTCTAAAACAACTTATGTTTTTATTTTATATTGAATAATTTATTGTTCTTGAGTTTATATGGACTTAAATGATTATTGCAAATTAAAAGTGGCTGAGCAATGGGTAATATGTTTATGTGTTCTCTCTTATTCGTGTTAATTTATTTTGCGTGAGCAACCTAATTCTTTCTATATATTAAATAAAATAAAATTTTGTGAAAATGAATAATTAAGTATACTAGATTACGCCTAGTGGTCGAAATTCGATCGCCAGTTTAAACGTATACCTATTTTAGTTGAATTCATTTAAAGAGAAAAAACTACATAATTACTTATTCCCTTCCCTATGGAATAAACAATAAACGAAATAAAATTACATTTATAAAATAATCTTATTAGTCATACACATATGTGTTTACTCGTAGGTACTCTTAAACACTCTCATTGATTTGCTTATGTTTTTACTTGAACCAATACTTACAAAAGTCAAAGCGTGTACGTGTGTATTTTTAGCATTTGTAGGTGGTGGAGTCAACTTTATAAGCCTTTTATTCCTTTAATACTGAACCGATTTAAATAATATATAGTCGGGTCACTAAAGCTCAACAATGTTTATTATTTGGTAAAATAATGAAGAAAATCAGTTGGCAAACAAAGGAGAAAAAGGGGCCTAACAATTTGTCTTTGCCTATTTATATATAGATTTTGGTGCTTATTGATAATGTTAATATAGTTCAAAGCGACTAAAAAAAATTGAAGTTTGAGGAAAAAATTAACCCTTTTTGCTGATGATCACGATAGTACATAAAACTCGTTTCTTTCTTAAGTAGAGTTAGACGGTTTATGTTTGTTACCACAGATTTAATGTTTTCAATTATTTTATATGTATATTTTTTCGTAAGTATTACGTGAGCGTGAGTTTTCATGATTGTGATTAACTTTTTTACCCTCTCACGTAAGCGTGTATGAACGTAAGCACCCATGAGCATGCATTAATAAAACCTATTTATCGTGAGCGTGAGTGGAGGGTCACTCACGATTCCATCTCTAGTACGTACATAGATTTATTTAATTTAATAGGGCAATTTGACAAGAGGTGTTAGTGATTTTTGTTTTCTATTTTATGTTTTCAAAAATGTTTAAGTTGATACTTATTTACACTTTGTTTCTTGTTTAGTAGTAAAGAGTTTTTCAATAAGGAATATAACAGTTTTGTATTTTAGTCTGGCTGCGCCATTGAAATTTTTTTCCTGATCTGTTAACATCGAAACGTCACTCAGTGTTGTGTGATTGTCAAAAATAGTAAAATGCAATGTTTGAAATACTTCTTCAAATAACAAAGTGTATGAATATTAAGCAAAAATATTTACTGCCTGTTCGCTGACATCGAAAGAAAATTTTCTGGCGTACAATTATATTTAATTGAAACTCTTCCTGAATCTTATAAAATACTGGGCTTTTTGAAGGGAAGTTATTCAGAATTTGCTAATCCTTATATGTACACTGAAGTAGATATAGTTATACCTCCTTTGCAAGGTCTAAGTTAGAACATACTGCTGTGATATGGAATCCTCATGTTGCTAATCATATCGCCCATATTGAAAGACTTCAGCATATTTTTTTTTAAATTTGCTATACGCTCGCTAACATATTTATCTTCCGTTCCTTACGAGTCTAAATGCCTGTTTATAGGCTTAAGCACTTTGGAATCGCGTAGAAAAGCACAATCAGTCCAAGTGGTGTACGATATTATCAAAAGTTGCATCGATTGCCCTGATTTGCTTAACACTGTACCGTTTTATATTCCACTTCAAATTGTTTCTATCTACACCATTTTTTAATGTAATTCAGAAAATTCCAAATGAAATTGAGAATTTCAAGTTTAAATTCAGAAAGTTCCAAATGAAATTGAGAATTTCAAGTTTAAATTCAGAAAATTCCAAATGAAATTGAGAATTTCAAGTTTAAATTCAGAAAATTCCAAATGAAATTGAGAATTTCAAGTTTAAATTCAGAAAATTCCAAATGAAATTGAGAATTTCAAGTTCAAATTCAGAAAATTCCAAATGAAGTTGGGAAAATTTCAAATGAAATTGAGAAAGTTCTATATAATATTAAGAAATTGATTTGTTTTAAACAAATAGGTAATATGTACATAGAAAGAACACAGCTTTAATCAATTATGATATTACTTAAGGCAAAAAATAATTGAAACAAATTACATAAACTTCAATTATTTTCTGGTCAAGTAAGCTTTTTAAATAATGTTACGGGAAAGCAATAACATAATGTTTAATTACTTGAGCGAGGAAAATGGAATTAAAAGATAATAGTGGAATATGTTTATGCAACATGACACGTGGGGTAATAAAGCGACTTATACCGTGTCGCCACTTATTTCATGAAAAATGTATATCTTTGGTTAGAACCCATTGTCCTATATGTAGAGGAGAAATAGAAGGTTAGTATACAGCTTGAAATTTGTCGATGACTTATAATGCTTTAAAATATTGCATAAAATCTAAAAGGTTCAGAACGTGTTCAACGGAAGACATACAAAAGGTACTCGAGTACAGATCGACATCGCATAATGGATGCAGCCAATAAAGGAAGTGATTGGGTAGAATTGGCGAGATCCTTAGATATATGCTACAAAACTGCGCATTGTTGGGTGACAAAAGCAAATATAAGTTCAATGAAAAGAGGTGGAAAAAAGCCCCGATCCTTAAGTGATGGGGAACTAAATATTATTTTAAATTGGGTAGAAGAAAGGCCAGAGTTAACACTCCGTCAAATGTCTGAAAAAATAACTACCGAATTTAACAAACAAGTTTCCATCACAACTATAAGTAATGCTCTTCACGGTAAGATGTATTCTATAAAGTCCGTTCATATAGAACCAATATCAATGAACAGTCAACTTAATAAAGAAAAGCGTGCGGTATATGTCAACAAAATTAACGACTTTGTTAGAGCTGGAAAACAAGTGGTCTGGATAGATGAGACTAACTTCAACTTATTTTGCCGTCGAAAACGTGGTTGGTCTCGTGTTGGATCCCGTACAGTACAAACGATACCTACTTCCCGTGGCCCCAACATACATTTAATAGGTGCAATTTGTGCGTCAGGCGTTGTCCAAATGAATAGTCGTAGAGGTTCATTCAACGCCGATACTGCAAATGAATGGGTCAGAGGGCTTTTTGAGAAATGGGAGGATTTGGGGAATCAGTTATCTGAACTCGTCTTGGTATGCGATAATGCTCCCTGCCACAGTCGCTTACATCAAATTTTTGAAAATACATCAGCAATTCTTTTGCGATTGAGTCCCTACTCACCAATGCTTAACCCTATTGAAATTATTTGGTCCAAAATTAAAAGTAGTGTAAAATCCAAAATGAATATACCAAATGTAAGTCCGCCAAATGTAGGTGAGCAGAGGCTGACATATCTTGAAGAAATAATAAACACTTCCAAGTCCTGCATAACTACCGGAGATTGCAGTAGAGCTATACAGCACACAACTACATTCTATCAAACTGCTCTGCAATTAGATGATATGCCTGTTGGGCAGTAAAATGATGCAAACATGTACATATTTATAATTATTTTATATCTGCATTATTTTAATGTTACATATGTATGTATGTATTAGTAAATTTGTTAAATACAATTTCAATATATTTTTTATTTCATTTAGAATTTGAAATTCTTAATTTCATTTGGAATTTTCTGAATTTGAACTTGAAATTCTAAATTTCATTTGGAATTTTCTGAATTTAAACTTGAAATTCTCAATTTCATTTGGAATTTTCTGAATTTAAAGTTGAAATTCTCAATTTCATTTGGAATTTTCTGAATTTGAACATGAAATTCTCAATTTCATTTGGAATTTTCTGAATTTGAACTTGAAATTCTAAATTTCACTTGGAATTTTCTCAATATCATCGGTAATGTTCTGAATTACATTGAAAAATGGTGTAGTGTAATAAAATAACTATTTTTTATAAACAGCAAATCTTTTCTTTTTATAAGTACATATTTATATATTGTTTGCACTTTAAAATAATATACACATATATTTTTTTATACACATACATATATTTTAAATCCATATTTATTTTATAACCATCAGTTTTTAAGTTTTTTTGTTACTTATTGTTTGTAAGGATTTTTTGTCCATAGAGTGCAACAATTAAATAAATAAATTAATTAATTAACATTTGGGAGCCTACACGCTAGACTAGTTGATACTGTAAAGGTCGTAGGTTCGATTCCTTTGTATTTCTGCAGGCAAGCCCAGAAGGCTTCGACGGTTGTGTTTGTCTTTGAAAATATAACCATAAAATTTGTTTTTGTTTAAACGGAATTTTTCTTTCGATATCGTCGAACTGACAGTTTCTTTCGAGATTATAATGCTTTCAAGTTGCAGTTTATTTTAATATTTTTTATTAAATCCTCCCTATTCCGTAAGTATTTATTAGTCAACGTCACATCAAGGCAACACCAAAAAGGAATTTCTTCTCCACTCCTTGTCGACAACATTTGACTACTTTCAACATTCTTCTGTTATTTTCTAGTCCTAAATAGTAGTAAAGACGGTCTTAATAATAGTAAATAGTTGCCGACAACCACTGGAAAAGAGATTATTATTTGGTGTTGCCTTGATGTTAGTTTAACAAATAGTTACTTTGCATGTGTTGACACGGACCAAGTAAATAAATTACACTGTTTTATGAAAAAAACCAGATCCACAAAAGTCAGGTTAATAAGTGCGATAGAACTATTTTTATTATTTTGCAATAATAACCGGGATCGAAACACAGTGGTAGGAAAAATAACAGACGGTAAAAAAAGCCCGTCTATAAAACACAGAACAGTTTGCCAAATTTAATAAAAAAGGTGAAATAAGGTGCTGCGGACTGCCCAAATTAGTAACTTATTTCATATTTTTAGCAAAATTCATGTCCGAATTCTTCGCCAATCGAGAACTCATGTTAAAAACTCTTTATTTTAGTTGTAGATCCCTTTGCCTCTAAGTCGGGATCTGGTGATGGTACTCTATGAAAATCGGTTAACATTTCAAAATTACCTATTTTTGTATCGGTAAACATTTTTTCTACCACATCATTAAAAATCCTACTAAAACTAGTTTCTGGTTATATAAAATTTTCTTGAATCCTTCCTTCGAATCAATTTATAATAACATAGTATATATGATAAGAAAAGAAAAAAGTGGAACACGCATTATTCTAGCTAAATATTCGATATTTCACGAAGTTTTTTTTAAAATCAGATTCAAACAATTTCTTCAACATACAAATACGTTTCGGGGATATGTGACAGGTGGACCTAATCTTGCTCCGGTCTTGACAAAATTTTGTATTTTAGCTTATTTACGTTTTTGGAAAAGCGCAAAATTTCATATACGTACGACAACTCTTTATATTTTTGTACAGTCGTTATATGAAATGCAGAGAAGCAAATCGTTTGCTTTTTATCGGTGGCGGCGTAAGTACTTTTTGTCAGTGCATCACTTTTTTATCGGCTTAGCTGAATGTCCACCTCTAATTAAAGAATATAGAAAAAATATACATATAAACATAATTTTGCTTAATTGGGGAATTCTCTTTTGAAGATGCTGTCGTCAGGGAAACAACTCAAAAAAGCTCTATGAATCGCCACAAATCTTTATTTTTATAAATTTTATTGCTTCAGACTTCTTTTAAAGTGAAATCTATCGGTTTTCTTCACTTGAAACGCGCTTTAAAAAATGGTTTAAAATAATTTAGGCGATTCTATCGGTATGAAATAACCGCCGACAAGCCGACGAAATCAGCGGCAGCGTTACTGAAACAAAATTGTCGGCACGACTTGCTTTTTTGATGATACGACGACACTGTGTGTCAGTCACTGTTTGCTTGTTTATCATGGCAAAATACACAAACAAGCATCATTTAAAAATTTACTAATCATTATTAAACCAACATTTTGACATAACGGTTGCAACTTTCATGCGTCTGTTCAATCAAAATGATTAAATTGAATCGGCTGAATTTAAAACTTGTTTTAAAGATTAAAAATAAGTTACAACCTCTGAATTCTCCCAGTTCCGGCACAAGCCATTGGATGCGTAGTTGTCATTAAGTGATTTCTACTCGCAAAGAAAAGTCCTGAATTCCTAATATAATCCTTTATTAGTGATGATACTTAAGTAGGATTTCTAAACACGGTTACACCCTCTTTTATTATATAGAAGAATAAATTGATTTATGTACAAAACAGTTCATACATACGAGTGTAACTCTTTTCAATAATTATATTTGGGCCGACATACATTAGTTAAGCTTATTTACTTTATTATCTATCATAAAGTATATATTCAGACGCAAGATAGTGCCTTAATTATTTGTTTTAACACAAACAAAAAGAAAATTGCAACTTAAACAAATTAAGTATTAGAAATTCTAAACATACAAGGAAACTTCATTTATATGATTTAAATGTGCTTTGAAAGCGGTGCAAAATAAAACGAAAATTGATTGACTTAAGCGGCTTATTTTAATGGTATTAGTTAAGAATTTTCAATAAGCCGAGATTTCGTTACGTGACGTAGGCGTAAAATATTTGAAAATTTTGCGCAATCAAACAACTTCTCATGAATTTCAATATTAACTGTCTGTTTTTATAAAATGAAAACAAAATTGTGAGTGAGAATTCATATTGAAAACAACAATAAGATACGAAACTTTGTTTTTGTTTCCAATATAAATATTCTCACTCACAATTTTGTGTTCATTTTCTAAAAACAGACATTAACTCTGTTTACGCGAACAAAATTGATTTGTTATAGAGTCATTTAAGAAATAGCGACCATTTATCGTTGAATTAAAGGGAAATTTTGAAAAGGAACCGTTTTGATTAATACATGTTGTATTTTTATTTAATTTTAAATACTTAAGGAATATCTTAAGTTTTTATTAGTGGTATTCTGAGGTTCTTCTAACTGTTCTAGATGGTCTGGAAAAAAGACATCAAAAGCGAATTATTTTCTAATATGATAATAATCTTGTAATCAGAAGAAGACTTTTGATAAACGCCATTTGACTAGTTTGGCAGAAACTATGCATGTTTTTTTAATCTAATTAGAATTTTTGTCATTCACAGCTGATCTAAAAGAAGCGTGTTTCTTCATGACTGCGGTGAAAATTCAACTGTGGGCATCAGAGTCTGAATATATTCGTATGTATAGTAGAACAACAAAGCTAATAGAAATTTTTATATACTCGGTGAAGAACAAACTGCTTGAGACAGAAAAATCATCGAATCTATGGGCATCTTCACAAATATAATGTATTATACTGCAAACAGTAAAATAAGGATAATGGGGTGCTTGTGAATGTTGTACAGTAGTACTTAATTGTTGTCAGGCCTCTTCGTTACAGCGAATTGTTCTTAAGTAAGGTTCTTTGTAGAGATAAAAAATTGGGTGTCCGTTAAATGCGATGTTCATTAAATCGAATATTCGTTAAATCGGAAAACTACTGTATTTGAATTTTCTCACGTTAAAAGTATCAGGCAATTTTTGTTTCTGCAATTTTCTTAATTTTTTTTTTAATTGCATTTCTGTTCACACACATCCGCTTCATTTGTAAAATTTTCTTTTTGATTACATATTTTCTAAAATTTTTTAAGGGAAGTGAAAACTCAAGCAAATAACGAATACCATCCAATTCATGTGATGTTCGCCTTGGGAAATGGATAAACAGTCCAACAAAAACAAATACAAAGGCACACTAATGGACATGTGGAAAATGCAGGATGCTATAACTTTCCGGAAACTGGGCTTGAAACCCCGCTATCAGTAGTCAATACACTAACTACTTCTGCCAACATCAATTACGAATAAAATATAAAATATAATTTCAAAGCACATGAAAGTGTGCATCTCCATTATTCTTTCTTCTCTCTCTCTTTCTCCTAAAACTCATGAACTGCAGAAACAAAAAATAGAAGTGCAGACCATCTGTTCGTTCAGTCGCTCGTTTTAGACAAAAACTTTTGATCAAACCCATTTAAATTATATGGGTTCGATTAAAGGTTTTTGTCAAAAACGAGCAATTGAACGAGTTGAACCCAAGTCTAATATTTACTCAAAATGACTTGTTTGCGAAATGAACTTGTGAATGAGCTTGTGTACAAAATATGTATACATATGTATATTGATTAGATGGCTTTGCTCAAAGGATTTTGTGTTTAAATTGTTTGGTTGTGTGTTCAGGACAACAAGTGTTTAGCGCATAATAAAGCATTTGCGCAAAATACCACTGTGTAACAGATATGAACTCAAAAGCACGAGTTTAATACTCAAAGCAAACATTTAATTTGTATTGTGTTTTGTGTACTCAATGACTTACACATAAATATTGAAATTTTGAAGTCGTTATTTGTAAGAAAATGTGGTAAGTATGTACTTGCAACCAATGTCATCGCCATGTAAAGTAATTGAAAAGTATGCACTTCATATTTCATTAGAATTTTAACCCAGTTTTAACTTTGACATAAAAGTTTTTTGATGCGTATACGAAAAAAATTTTAATTGCATTTAAATGAGAAAAAGGTACTTTTTAACTTGAAGCTTATGGCGTTTTCTTTTCTAAAAATTATTGCAGCATTTTTTGCCCTTTTGATTGAAAATTTGCGTTATAATGATTCTTTGAAATGATGAGTTTTTTAGAAATTATTTTACCATCATTTACGATGCAATATTTTTGTCCTAAGAAAACTTTGAATATTATTTTTTTGATAAAAAGTAAAAGAAATGTAAAATTTTTTTTCAGATAAGAAAACGGCATTAGTAAGATTTTTAAATCGTAATTTTCCATGCTTAATTAATCCTAGAATGCTAATGTGCGTAAATATTTTTCTTCAAATTTTCACTACCCAAATGTATGGCAAGATAACGACAACACATTCCTTAATGTTGAATATTTTCGTACAAGTACAAGTGAGAAAATAAATTAATCGTTTACATACTCTTGATAGCGTTAGTAAAAAAGTGGTATAAAATAGCGTTAGTAATCCAGGGTTAATAATAAAATATATGATAGCTCTCTTAGCGTTTCCAACCCTACGTTGACTTTAATAAACTTGCTTATACAATTTAATAAAAACATGTGTTTATTACCACATATTTTTTTTATTATTAAAAAACGCGATAAACTGTGAATACATATAAATAAACATAATTTTTTTCCTACTGTTTCATAAAAAAAACCATATTTATTTTGTTAAATCATTCAAAAACATTTTCATATTTTCCAAGATGCATAAAAACTTGTTTCTATATGAAAACAAAACATGATTGCAACAATTATTGATGAAAACCATTAAAATTTATAGAGACAAATGAATTTTATTATTATTTTCAGCTGAAACATCAGGATTCAATATTCATTATGAAAATATTTATTATTGCAAGTGCTCGTTCATACTGGTGCTCGTACTTGTTCTACAAACAATTTTAATTTATTTAATACCCAAATGCCTGAATACATACGAGTACATGTTATATCCGCACATATCAATTTCTCATTATCCAGACCTGAACAACCAATCAAGCAAAATTAAAAAAAAAAAAATAAAAAAATAAAAAAAAATTGTGGTCTCTGTATTCATCATTGATATCTGAATATGAAATAAACGTAATAAATATTTTCATAAGCCAACAAAAGTGTAAAACAGAAGAAAAAAAAAGAATTATTGTTTTAATTTATGGTTCTGCCAGGCGCTTTTGCACACATGTTTATATTATAAATTTCCATTTGAGAATTTAGGTTAAAATATTAAACAATTACAGCCAGAGAAGTGTGGCCAATTTAGCAAAAAAAAAAAATAGTTGAGTCGAATACGCCGAATACAACTCTGCTAATCGTAACTATAATAAGCATGTCTGCTGTCAGATTTGAAAAAATTCTTATGAATAAACTTTAAATACATATTTAGTTGCCACAATTTAAACCCATCGATTTAAATAAATACTTGTTTATGTTTTTCTTTTGAAAACCAAGAAAAATTAATGGAATGATATTTTTTGCATATCATGCCGCCATGCCAGACTGCAAAATACATTATTAAAACATAATTACACTTAAGAGTATAATTTAATTCCATTATTGAATTAACCAATGAGAAAATAATCGTATAATTTTAAATATACAAAAAGCAAAAAAAAAAAAAAATAAAATAAAGAATAATAAAAATATTTTTCTGTGCAAACCGGTGTACAGAATAAGAAAAGCTCAACAACCAATTATAATATGTAATGAAATAGTTCATGCTTACATACGTATGTATGTATGTATATATAGTCTTTATAAAAGGCAATTTTCTCATTTGAATAAATTAATTTTCAGCTTATTTTGCATAATTCTTATTGGCAAGAAAAGAATATTAAAAAATGCAAATTATCTGTATTAATTCCGCTAGAGATTGAGTAGCGATAAAATAAACCGTAATATATTTTTTATACGTGTTTGATTTACATATTTTATTTAGAGTCAGCGAAGATTTACGGCATCTAGCCGATGCTTAATAGACACTTCATACAGTTTGAAAAATTTGGCAACACTTTGTAATACAGCTCTATCATAACTGTTACCTGCCTTATTTGTTTTTTCTTCTTTCCGGGGGCATTTAAGATTTACTTTTTGCTTTAAATTTATCAACAACTCGTGAACAATTCAATATCAATATGTACGACGGACTGTCGAAGATGGCCTTTACTGTGTTGTTGGCTCGGTCTACCATTAGGTCGCCTAACTCAACTCAATCACTGGGACACTCGCTTCCGCAACAGCGTTTGCTTTAGACTTTGGTGATTTCTGGCAGTCGACTGGTAGTTAGCGACTTCTATTGCCATAATCGCTAGAATTTTCTTGGTCTTGGACCCGAAATTTAAAATGTGATGGCCAGTCTTTCTCAGTCTACGGCTTTTTATAGCTGGAAAATAACATATAATAGAACGTGCTGCTGTCTCAGCGTGCTCCAGGTCCGTCCTTCTCGATTTGTATCTCTGTCAGATGATATCTGAAGTTTCATTGTTTCCTTCTTCGTCTCAGCTTATCACGTTTTCACATCAACTGCGAGTCGTCGGCATCAGAATCATTCCCCACTAAAGATTACATAGTTTAACTACTTCAAACTGACTAGACATCTACCACTTTTCAGTCAAAAATGTTTCCTATCCCGGTTTCTTTTTCGTTTCCGCATCTCAGGTTTATGTATGATCTGCATCGCAGGACCTACCGATATGAGCTGTCTAACCGGCCGACCAGTATTCCGCATTCGAACTAAGAAACTCCACTTTCTTCTGGAGCACAAAGGCACATTTTGCAAGAAGGCGGGCAAAAGTTCTAAACAAAATTTTTGTCGGCGATTTTAGTTTTTTGAGTTTATAAAAATAAACCCTTCGGATTTACAACCTACAAGATATATTATAATGACCACTGACTTCGCCAGCTGATTTCTTCACAAATATTTTGTTCATAATTGTAAAAAAGAAAAACATTTTATGTGCTGTGAGAAAGTTTTCAATAAATGAAAAAGTAAAATAAAAGAAAATGAAAAGAAAGAATTGATAATATGATTGGTGTTTGAATTGACAATGAAGGAAAAATAGCAACATTAAAATGCCTGTTGCTTTTGTTGTTGTAGAAACGAAACCACAAATTTAATTTGCTATTTCTACTCGCATTACTTTTTTCCCACAAACAGGGTGATATCAAATGCGATATTTCCTAAAGGTACGATCACATTGGGGAAACATTTGACGAAAAACGAGAAATATTTCTTTGCTGTACTGTGACCATAAAATATTTTTGAGGGGCAAACAGATAAATAGCTGATTTTTACAAAAAAAAATATTTGCTTTTAAAGAAAAATATCTCCAATGTGAACAAAGTGTGACCACCAAATATTTTCATAATTATAATTATTAGTTCTTGCAAATTTTTTGTAACAACAGTATTTTAAAACAAAATCAATGAACTGTAAATAGAATCACGTCATATTTATTTCCGCCATAATTACATTAAGAATACAATTCAAGGCGAATTCATAACAGGTGAACTTGATAGCGCAGCTGATAACTTTTTTTTTAGTTTTATTCAAGGCGAACTATAGTTGGATGACAAAATTTATTTATTTCTTTTGTTTACATTCAAGTTAAAAATTTTCAAAAAATCAAAAATTTAATTGTGAAAACAAAGAAAAATCAAACAAAAATTTAAATAAAATTATAAAAGTGTTAAAAAAAGGTTAAAAATACGTAAATGTTCATTGTGTAAAAAAATATATGAAATATATTGTTCAGCATACCCAAAGACAATGAACGCAGAACAAGGTGGAGCGAATAAATGTGTAGTCATATGATTTATTAACAATAGGTTTCAGTCATAGGATATTTCTTAAATTACAGTGCAAAATAAAACTAATTTCCGATTCAGCATCCACAGCACAGACCATCAAAGCCTCAATGGAATTTCTGTGGAAATTTTTTTGTTGGGTGGTGAGGCAATCACAGAATTGACAACGACGATGAACAGCATTACGGATGGCAGGAGCCAATAATTGATCAGCGGATCTTTAAAACATTTCCACACAACAGATTTCTTCAACAAAATAATATTTGTTAAATATTACAAGGGATTTAAAAAACAACCCTTAAAAAACAAATCTTTTTGAAATAATAATAATTTTCAATATTTTATTTTTTCGCCTCAGTCAAATATTTTTGACAATGTACTTTGATTTTACACAAACAAAATGCATGTAATTTTTGTAGAGTTGTGGTTGTTGTAATATTAAGTTCACCTGTTATGAATTCGCCTTGATACAATTTTTATTGTTCAATTTCCATTTAATACATCGCTGAAATTTTTAAACATAAAAGGATTACTATGTTTTTCAATAAATATTAAAAATTGAAAGTTAGTACAATTTTCATGCAGGTAAATAAAATGCTTCTGAAAATTTGACTATTTTTAGTAAATCCGCTCTCCTGGCCACAATTTTGAGCGGGCGGGTAACAATTAAAAGCCAGATTAATTGTATTATATATGTCTAATATAAATTATAAAAAGAAAATTAAAAACTCGATGGGTGTTATTTTTCCTCAGCTTTTTTGCAGAAATTTTTAAATTTTTAAAGTGCCCAAAACTTTTGTGTTATCAATTCGTCTATATTTTTTTTGAGTGTTGTACACTCAAAAAACTGTTCCATTAACTCTTTGTGGTTCATTTCCGAAGCTTACCGTAAAGTTAAGCGGTTGTATGTAATTGGTTGAACTATTTTAGATTTAACTTGAAAGTTATTCAAATCTGAATTTAATTTTTCAAATTAATTTTTTTTTATTAAGATAGTAATATTCGAACAATTCATTCATTAGAATAGCAAAACGGATTAGTATACTGATTTCGTGGACATTAAAGATAAACTTAACAATCTTTTTACAATTGAGAACAACTTTTTTCTTTCATTATCTCGCCAAGATGTTAACATCTTCCCATAAGACTTGTACAGAGCTGAGTGCTCAACGTCTTTCACCATCTTCCTGTCTCATGCTGTTCTACTCAACATGTTTCGATTATTTTAGTGCCATCACTAGAAAAATTACATTTAAATAAAAAAATTCCAAATATCAAAGAGAAAAAAATACAATCAGCGGGACAGATCAATGTATGTATCATGATCTAATAATACAGGTCTGTTTACAATTACAACAATAAAACAATAATCACTTTGGATTAAAAAAACTAGGCATTTTGTTTATGTATAAAATCACAAAAATGTAAAAAAAGTTGAAGAAAACTATTATATTATTATTATTATATTAAAGTAAATTAAATTTTTTTTCGGTACACAAAAATATTTTAAATAGTACTTTTTTGACCCCCACAGTACTAAATTGAAAATTTTTTAATTTTTTCTTTATTGTGTTATATTATCGTAACAAATACAATGGTTTTATCTGATACCCAACGTTATTCTTAATCCCTTTTCACACCAAGATAAAGTTTTGAGATTAAAGTTTGAAATCCAATAGTCGTTCAGTATTATCGATCATGGTATGTATGTATGTAAATATATTTTATTTAAAGTACATATTTCAAAATAAAAAAATATTATTTTTTTATTTTATAGTGAAAAATTCAGCATGTTGCTTTTGCTCTTCAAGAGCAACAATTACTTTAACATTTTAATGTTCCATGATATTTTATTTTATTTTTTCAAATTGTTTAAACACGTGCAAAAATATGTTGTAAAAGATGTGGCAAATGAAAACAAGTGTTTCCCATTTTCAACATCTGCCATACACTCCGCCAAGATGTGCTCAAGTGTCAAAGCGCTAAAAATTAAAATGTAGTCCTGGGAAAAAATTTGTATTCCAACTTTTTATCAATGTTGTGAAAATACCAAACTGCAATATTACAATGATTTTCCATGCAATTAAAAGTTGCAGTTATTTTCAATTCTTAATAAGTAGAACTAAAATATGGTAACTTCTAAATTTTTCGACTGAAATTTCGCTACTACATACAAATATATTAAACATATATTAAATCAACATTTAAAAATAACTCCAAAATACAATTATTTTAAATTAAATGTAAGCAAAAGGGCTTTTAAATGAAATTATAGTTGTTCAAAATGATTTCTCATTTGATTTTACCTACTTAACTTTTATGTGTACACGAGTAACACGCTCAATCATTTCGTCATTGCGAAGTTATCTTCACGTATATCACAAAAAAATGAGATAAAACCGCTTCTTCTAAAAACTTAAGACTTATACGAGTCAAATCTGAAGTGTGTGAACGGGTCTAAGATCCTGAAATTGTGCTTCGGAAGTAGTGCAAATTTGGATTACCTAATATTTTTTTTGTATATAATGCTGAAACTTTAGACTCAATTTCCCAAATTGTGCAGACACGTGAAGATAACTTCGAATTTCGAAAATTTTGGTCCCACAATATTTTTACGAAAATCGTTTTTCAAAATGACACTCCGACATATTGATTATTGCATAACTTCTACATTTACGTATCGATTTTCAAAATTATTTAGTGAAATATGTTGACACCTTTGCTCTTAATGAAAAAAAAAACGTTTATGTCTTTTGAAATTTGAGTTCTAAAATATACTACAAATTTTAATATTAAATGGAATCCAAGTTTTTCATATTCACCAATTTTAACAAGTAAGATCCGTAGCTAAAAAAGAAAAGACAGTCACAGCAAATTTCATTACATTCTCTTAAACATTGCAGTATCAAGCTTAGTTCTAATGATGGTACGTTTTGATCTTTTCGTAAACGTTTGCTTGCTCAGGTTCTTTTAATTTGTCAAAAATAATATAAATACACATCCAGCTTTATGTTTATTTACTTTATAACATTTTAAGAATAAATACACGAAGTAATTTGTCTTTGCTTATAGACATTCACAGTGATGTGGCTTTTACATTACTAACGTTCTCTGTTCGGCTTTTATATAACGTAAGCAGGGTTTCTAGATGGTTCGAGGGCGAACTAGAGATTGTTCGTCATTGGCGTTGCCAGTTAGCGTGTATTAATAGATGATAACTTTATAAATAATACTATAATGATAATTAACTTAACAATTGCTGTCGCCATAAATCGAGGACGTTCTAGTTTACATTTGCTATCAATATTTGTTATACAGATTTCTCTAATAATTGTGGATGTTCTCGTTGCTGTTTATAGAACTCTCTGGAATGTTAAATTTTTGTTATTTTGAATTTCATTGTTGTTGTTGTTGTATAATTTAGTGCATCTTGCCTACACGTTTAATTAAATTGTACTAAATAGTCGCTGTATTTTCATGTTCGTTGAATTCGAATCTACATTTGAACCTTGTAGCCATATGATATAACAGTGGAAGCCTAAAAAGTCCTCTATCATCAAAAAAAAACATTACAAATTATAATTCAATCAATATATAGAATTTTGATCACGTTCTCACGAAATGACCCACAGTGCAGAGCACGAATCGAACTGGAAATAGCTCGAGAAGAAAACTCTTAGCCTACCGTGGTAAATCGCTGCCCATCCCGTATTGTTAACTTCAGTCGCTTGTCGTAGGACTTCTTTAGTCAGCAACCCTGGCCAGCTATAAACCTATCAGAAATATGGCTCCAGTTGGCAGCACGATAGTACACCCAGTTAAGCTTTAATACTCTAAACACTTCAAGTACACAAGTGTTACAGTAAGCATCTGCCAGCTGGAAATTAAAATAGAAATAAAAATCCCAAAAAAAAATACTAATACAACAACAGCAATAAATTGTTTTTGCAGTTGTTGTTCCATCTCTACATATAAACATTGCTGTAACAATAAAAGTGTCGTTGTTACGCTTTTTTCTTTGTAGCCTCTCATTCAGAACGTGCCATAAAGAACAGAGTTCTAAAACAAACTTGACAAAATATGCCCAATGCTTCTTTATATGATTTTATTTTTATTTATTTACTGAATCACTAATTTGATGGCAAATTGTAATCGAATTACAATAGAATTCCAACAATCACGATACAAATTAAATCAAGAGAGTCACAATGTGTACTTTCATAAATTTTCGTTCAGTTATTCAAAAATATAAACTATTTAAAAAAGAAAACCTTTACCCAACCAATATTAGCACATACGAGGGCAGTCTTGAAATTGCCAATAGCGTGCACTTATAAAGAAAATTTGCTTCAGGATGCAAGATGGTTGTCAAGTTTGCTTATGTGTATTTATTTTTCTCATTGTCGCTGTAAGCAAGAAAGAATCAAACGTGAGAATATCTTCTAAAAACTTCTCCATCTGCCATCTGTTCGTGGATTCAGTATCCCAATTGAACCCCATTTATTTACAGATTAAATTATTGTTAAACATTATAAGTATTTCACATGTGATTTGATTATTTATTTTAGAAAATAAAATACAAACAACGTGGAATATTAAAATATCTATTTAAATATGTAGTTTGAGTGATGAAATCAAAATAAGAACCCTGGTTTAACTTTGCTAATTTCTATATTAATTAACAAGTAATTCTGGGATCTCCTTCTCTAATGTAATATTGGACTTTGCTACTGTATTGTCACAATTACACTGTAGTGAACAATTAATTTTCATAAAGAAAAGCAATTGTGAACTTTTAACTTTCCTTTCATTTCAGTGTAATCAAATATGTATTCTAATACGTACAATATGAAAATTAAAAAATTCTTTATTATTTGTTTTTGCAACCTATTTTTATTTTTCATTAATGTATTTTTTTTTCGATATATGTTGGATTTTTTAAGCCGAATGCATTTTTGTTAAACCAGACTTTAGGTCGTTAATTATTGTTTTTTTTTATATTAATTACATTATTTTATTAAGAAAGAAATTTTTGAACATGTGATAATATTTCAACGAATAAGTAAACAAATTATTCCGACAACACAAACATAACAGAACAACATGCTGTTTTCGGAGGCCATTACACCACTTCATTATCGTTCATGTGCATTCCACAACCTACAAAGATGGAATTATTTTATGTTAATATCAATCTAATTGGTATTAGTCGAGAGAATGCAATATGAGAGTTGTTCGGCATATACAATTCCAATGTTTTTAGTTTGCCTGAAACTTATAGAAACCTGCGCTAGTGAACCGATCTCTGATATTTCGGGTCAGCGTGCTACTTTCCATATAATACAATAGCTAGAAACTTAAAATTGTGTGTGAGTAACTCGGTTATTAATTGACGCAGTCATGGTAAAAGTTAACGGAGTTAACGAAGGCGAGTCACTTCCTACACGAAGTAAATAGTAGTCATCGCGTGAGAATCAACAGTCGCGGAACCCTTGTATGAGAAGTATTTTCAGCTTTCAGCAATTAATATAACTAAAAACGGGCAGGTTTGGAACAGTAGTCTTTTTTCACCTTTCTGTAATAATCCTTCTGATTATTTATGTCGAACTCGAGTTTTCAGAATTTTTAAGTACTTGTTCATGACTGAAGCTGGCAATTAATTGGCCATCTAAGTTTTGGCTGAAATATAAATAAATAAGTTAGTAAACATAATTTTAAGCAAATAGTTTTATTTAATTTCTTTACAACTATTACTTCATATTATGACAACACCTTTACTTTTGGTTGATTGAAAAGTTTGCGCTAAAAATTTTGTAGAAATTCGTCAAAAAGCTAAAATAAATACTGTCATAATGTTTACACAACAACTTTTATTGCCAATCAATTTAAAAATATTAAATCGGTTTGCACATGCAGCCATGTGTATCAACAATTGGGTGTGAAAATGACAAAACAATTTAGCAAATTATTTGTACGTCTTTTTCGGTTGTTTTTTTTATATATTTGCAATTTTCTATGATTTATAGCTGATGAGTTAATTGATATAAAAAAAGAAATCAAGCGAAAGTTAAAGTAAATTAAATACTAAAGTGAATATGTATGTGCTACATATTTGCATATTCGGTCAATAAAATCTTTCGCTTGCGCAATAAAAAAAAAGATAAATAATAAAAATTAATAATTAGGGTAGTAGGCTAGTTACTAGTGCGCTAGCACTACCCTTCACTACAAGTACACTCACAGAAAAATGCAAATTTCATCAACATATAATTTTGTCGTAGCCTAAAGCTATAAACACATTCACGTCCGCAGGCAACCGACTACAAGCTGTCAAAAATAGAATATATGTGTGTTTATAAAAATGATTATTTTCACGACTACACGGCTGTCCATGATGCTTTTGTCGAGTAGTAAAATTAAATTAATTTCTATTTTTGTTCATTTCAATTTCAATTATTTCATCTTTTTATAAAATCTTAAAAATTCAATGAAGCAACAAAAAGGCTACTGAGTCAATCATATCGCGATTATCGCGAAAATGTGCGAAGTTTTCCAAAATTTTTAAAAGCGCTACAAATGCAAGGAATGTGAAAAACTCGCAAAAACTGCAAAAATTACGAAAATTCGCAATATCTTACAATACTTTGCAAAATTATAATGTTTAATATCATTTAAAAGTCGACGAAACAGTAAAATATAGAAAAAGTCACACAGATTGCAAAAAAACGCGAAGTTCCGCAAAAAGTTGCAAAGTTTTGAAAAAGCCGTAAAATCTTCTAGAAAGACCTAAAAATTTTAGGAATTTAAACGCCTTTTAAAAAAATTTTCAACTTTTCGCGGGTTTTTGGCTACTTTCGCTATACGACTGATTCTTTGTCATTTTATTGCTTCATTGAGTTGTACATTTGAAAAAACGCAACTTTGAAAAAGCAAAAAATTAAAAGCAGGTGGAACCTCTGAAATATAAATGAATTAGCTGCCATTCTATATTTGTAAATACTTTTATTTATTAAGATCTGTGATTACCAATGAAATTCGCTGTAGTATCTTTAGATAAAATCTCGAAAATCTAATTTTATACGTAAAGATAAGTTGTAAATAAAGATGAATTTATAATGAAAAATATTATAATTATTTCGACCTTTTGATTAAGTTCCAATTCAAAAATTAACAAAAAACTTGATTATATTCAATATTTTGCAAATTTGATAAGAAAAAAAAGTTTTATATTTAAAGAATTTTTAGAAATAAATGTGAAATATTCCAGAAGAATCTATCTGTTGTGACTGAGCAATATTGAATTTGACAAAGTTTTCTGTTATTTTTTAATTTACATGCCTAAAAATTCTTATTACAGATCTGTGGGAATTTTGGGGATAAGAAATTAGCTATTTTGGTAATTTTGGGGATGGAAAAATTGCAAATTGGGGATAAGGTATAAAATAAAACTGGGATCCCTGCGTGCGACAGCCACAATAAAAAATTTTATTCAAAAATTGTCGTTTTTATGAAAACCACAGAGTGTATTGGGCCACCCAAATAACCTGCTTAAAAAAGATATTTCAGATTCAGAAGTTACCGGGCCAGAAAATGTTGCTGACATTAAAAACTTTTGTACAAATAATTATTATTCAATAATATTAGATGAACACACGGACTGCAGTGCGTCCAAAAATTTAGCAATAAATAATAAGAACTTTGGACAACAAATGCCGTGAGCAGTTTTTATTAGGTTTGATTAAATTAGAAGCAAATTAACTATCACTGAATGATGTTTACTGTGGAACTGATGTAGAACTGTATATAGAAACCAATAAAATTGATAATGATGTGATAATTCAATTTAAAACTGTTGCCTAAAATTCGTATATTAAATTTTGCGAAGTTTTAAAACAAAATTTGGCTTTGAAAATGAAACATTAAAATGTTTCGGTAAATTTGGTCCAGAAAATCAGTGGAAAACTAATCGAAATGTTTCTACACGAATACAAAAATTTTGCTGATGTTGAAATATTAAAATCTTACAAAGATTCGAATATTAGCGATTTCTGGGCAATAGTTTCTAAAATAAAAATTTGACAAATGAGTTCATGTTCATGTTTCAAAAATTGTAAGAGGAATTTTATCAGTTTCACATTCATTTACAAATGTGAAAAAAAATATTTTCTTACCAAAATATAATTAAAACCAAAGAGAAAAACAGACTACAAGCTGCAATTCTTTGATTTACTAAATTCACAAAATTGCAATTGGTTTATGATATAAATATATTAAGTAAGTTGTTATTAAAACTATAATTGTGATCTCGAAATCGATTTAAAAGTACCTTGATTTTCTTTATACGTAAATAGTTTATACATTTTCAATACTGAACTTGCTTTTGTTATTTATATTGTTGTAAAAATGAAATTTAATGTGTCTTTTTCGCTTTAATCTTAATAAATCTAAATAAAAATAATATAATTTGAAAAAATATGTTTTGATACAATTAAGTTCCAAAAAGTAAAATTTTCAAGTTATTTGGTGCACTTTTAAAATTCCCGATGACATCCCTGTTTCAAAGTAGCATTTAATATCATTAAAAACTTTTATTGTTATTGCAATAAAAACATAGCAATTTTTATTTATTTCGTTATATCTTTTACATCTTATTATTTCTAGGAAGATATTCTGTCACCAAGTTCATGTCAAATACTTATTATATTGACGACAACTTGTCATTATATACCGAGATTAGTCATTTCATTGATGAAGTTACACATCAGTACTATGAAAAGTGTCATTGGTCCAAAAAGTGTCATTGGGGCACCTGTCATAGTATTGATGTCAAAAAACATTGTCACTGTGACGATTTTACCATCGATGACATTGCATTGATGACATTTTGTCTTTAAATTGATTCTCATTCGTCATATCTCTGGTGTCAGTGAGTCATCCTGTTGATGACAGAATTGGCTTTATTGCTATTGACGACAAGATGACCAACTGATATAAAGGTTGATTGATATCTCAATAACGAAAAAGGTCATGAGATCAAAAACGAATACACTTGTCATTGTATTTATGTCTAATTACATCAGCGTTATGATAGCTTTTCTATCAGTATAGTGAAGGAAGGACTCTGTTGCTACGATGAGTACATTTCAATTACAATTTCTAAATGCGTTTCTAACATTTAATAAATCAGTAAAAAATAAAAATAAAAGCGTGAAAAAATGTTGCTAAAGTTTAAAAAGTTTTCTATTAATTTGATTTATTTTTATTAAAATACCGCTTTTTAAATTTTATTTGAAAAATTATTACAAAATAAATTTTTCGTCATTAATATTTCTAATTCTTAAAATTTATGTTGAAAAAGTATTTCAAAATACATACTCGTATGTAGTTCTTCTGAAAAATATTTTATCATTGTAAATAAAATGTCACTTTCTCTCGCAAGTATTAAATTTTTAATATCAGAAAATAAAATATTTTACAAAAACGTATCAAATTACTGTGGTCATAACTTGTTTAGAGTTGCAAATCAATCGAAATAAACCCATTAATAGCAACTGATGGAAACATTCATGCGTTAAGGGATAGTTAAAAAAAACATAAATTTTTGTTTGCCATTGACGCTTTGATCAACTTTAAATATTGGCTGTCAGTCAGTGTTAGCGAAGCACGAGATCAATAACATTAAAGGTAAAGAACATTTTTTGTACAGGAAAAAAACTACGTACAGCTTAAGGGAGGCGACTGCCGTCAGGAAAATTTTTTTATGTTTTGCTTAAAAGAAGTAAGTAAAATCAAGTAAACATGGCAGAAAAATAGAAATTTTTTCTCGACATTTACCATCTGACAAAAAAAGAATTGTGACATATAAAGTTGGTATCAAGTAGGAAGGCCCGAACTCAAATAATTTTAACTTTACAGGAGAAGGTAAAAACAAAAAAGAAATTCTACAACTGCTTGTAAAAGCGATATTTTTTACAGTATTGCAATAATTTTTGTGACGAGGTGTATCTGTGTGAAATTTAATGGAATCACTGGAAAACTAAATTTCGTCAAACGTACAAGTTGGGGCTTTTTTACTTGAGACCATCGACATATAGTTTTATATCTCCCCTTCTTTCACTTTTGTTTGAAATTGTTCTTTACAAATAATGTCAAAACTATATTACAATTATAAAGTGCCGAGCACCATTTCTTCATTATCTAAAATGTGCTCGCATTTCGGACATAACATGATTTCATACTATTAATATTTCTCTGAGGGATTTTTCGAATTCCAGTCAATCTTAAGTAGATGACAGCCTGAGGCATACTTTATTTAAAAAATATCTATGTTGGTTTTGTAATATAGAATTTTTCCGATTACCGGGAAAAAATATTTTTGTATTTTACTTCAAATACAACCTTTAAAAATCCTTATTTTTGAAAATAAAGAGAGAATCGAACTGCCTTCTATTTTTGTACTACGCAAGTAAACATGTTTCCTTTGAATTTGCTTCTTGTGTCTCTTTCTCTCTGCTTTTGCCAGAGTATTACTTTCGACTTCGTGGTCTTAACGGAAACACTGGACTCTCGGTTGCAGGGTGACTCCATGCGAATCTTCGGGGGATTTAAGCGCATGTGATTTAAACGCAAAATACAGGGAAAGCGAGTTCTTGACGTGATCTATAAAAAATCGATGCAGCATATTTATGCCAGAGTAGCACATAATCTATCAGTCAAATTTAGAGCCAACTGTCGATTTCCTAAAGGATTTCCCCATAGAAGAACACTAAACTAGTGCTCCACACCTTAGCGTTGGTCTTATCGCCATGTTAAAAATATAATTGAGGCTCTTGGTATTAATGTCTCATTTACGGACTTTCCTTAAGCTTTACCGCGAAGAACTGCAGCAGCCCCGGTAGATATTGGTTGGATATTAAGATTACTAGGATGGATTTTGAAGTTGAGTATAACATGCATTTACCTTACCCGCCAGACTATTTAAGTAACACTGAATTAAAAGTATCTGTTCTTAAGGGATTAATAATTGTCTATGAAGACATGTAACTGCAAACAGGTTTAATTTATTTTTACTTTGTTTTCTTTGTTTGACAAGATCAACAAGGATTTTATTTCTGCTTTTTGTTATTCTTGTTGTTGTTGTTATAAAGACCCTAAAAAGGCGGACAAGATTTGTGCAATTTTGGCAAAGAGAATTTTGCAATGAAAACAGCAAAAAAATATATTATATACAAGTCAAGCAGCAGAAAAACAAGTTTTCCTTATTTTAAGCCAAGTCATTATTGGTTGAAACCAGACATATTATTGTTGTAAGTAAAACAATAAATGAATTTAAACAAATAAAAAAAATAAAAAAAAGTAACAAAAACAATACAGAACGAAAGAACGAGCGAAAGAACAAACTCCTTTAGCGTTTCCTGCTTTTATACTTGACTTGACTGAACGATAATGATGAGGATGATGCTGAAGTTTTTTGTTTTTCATTATTTTCGCTAATGCTTCTGCAGTTTCTCGATTAAAAGAATTGCAGCAGTATGTGAAATGTTTTCAAATCGTCATGCTTGAGCAGCAAGAACAATCATTTAACTTTTTCCAGTAGTTTTTCTGTGTTTTTTTTTCTTCTTTCTGTTGCATACATTTTTCAGTTTTATATTTTGCTAAGTCTTGCTTATTGTTGTTTTTTATTTTGATTTCTTGTTGCTGGAATGTTTATTTATTTGTTCATACACTTTCAAGTTCAAGAGCAAACGATAACCTCTCGTTGGCGATTACAAATAAACAAATAGAAAACTAGCATACAAAACATAATAAAACAAATACGAAAGGTGCGCGATAAACTGATAAGGTACACTTAGTTCTTCTTCTGTTTATGACAGCACTGTTGTCTAAAATAATTGCTACAATGCTAATTAAAACGCCACAGCTAAAATTGTTTGCAGCCAAAAGTCCAAAAGTGTACTCAAAAGAAAAATCAATCCATCCGCACTTAAAGCAATCCCAAGCGGTGTTAAAAGTACGGTAATCCCAAATTTAATAAATTAAGCGCGGACGGATTTAAATGCTCAATTTAATTTAAGAATCTTTTTTGTTGATTCAAGATTTTTCACATGATTAAAGAATTTTGTTCTCATTTTAAGAAACTCCAGGATTGGTTATCTAAAGTTATCTCGTTTTCGATTTGATTAAAGCACATTTTATTGTTATTTGTACTCAAAATAAGTATAAAATACTTGAATTTAGTACGGCTTTTTTTCTTTTTGTGTACATATACAATTAAAGGAGCGATGTGTAGTATTTCTGTAAACAACATGGAATCGATAAAAAAGGGAATTCAAAGTCGAATGAAATTCATGATAGCATTATAATCGATTTTTCGTTTATTTCCGTTTATTTTGCTATCAAAAATATCCACCCGCTTCTTAAAAACGGATATTTAGCAAAATTTCGCGCGTATGAAAATGCAAAAAGCACCAAAAAATACCCGAAAAGCACCAAAATACCATCACTGCGAACTACTAATCGCATCTCCATGAAAGTTTGTATTTGAAGCTTTTGATTATAGCAGAATTTTGATATTCATGCAATCATCAAGGGTACTTATGACGGTAATGCAGAGCTGCAAAACTATCGATGGTACTATCGATAGTTTGGTTTTAAGTGGACTATCGATGGTTCTTATCCGATAGCGATACTATCGAGAAAAATTAGCAATGCCAAAGAAAGTAGAAAATACTCGAATTTAGTATGCCGTTTTTCTTTCTGTGTAATATTCAAAGTAATGGATCAACGTTGAAGTCGCTTGATCAGATTTCATTTGTGTATACTTACTCGAATAACTTCATTCCAAAAGCAGCTTCCACGACTATTAGATCTTTGTTTCGGAACGCAAACCGGTATTGTAGCATAATCGGCTACGAAGTAAAATAAAATAATTAAAAAGAACATGGGTACACAATTGAAACAAATTCAATGAGAATACTTGACAGCAGAGGCGCAATCTCAGAAACTAAAATCCAAAAATTGCCAACTCAGCGACAACTCTATAAACCGGAAGTTTATATCCCAAGAAAGAACCTCCAACAACAACCAATAGACAGAATTTGTTGCACCAAAAGCATTAAATTTTGATAGCAGAGCACCATCTCATACTGCATCAAACGGCTTAAACTATCTAAACCCAAATGGGTGCATAAAGTGTATGAAGCGACAAGTATGTCAAGCACGATTAAGTTTTGTATTAATAAAACCAAAAAAGAAACGTTACCCTATAATTTTGACGCGCATCATATAAAAAATATTGAACATAAAAAGTCCAATAAGGCAACCATAACAAACCCAAAAACAACAAAAATGAGACTCAACAATATTTCAAGAAATATAAACATACATAAATAAAAGTATAAAATAAAAATACACAACAAATAACAGAGAAACAGAAACAAGTTGTATTTTTGGTTGAATTTATCATTATTGTTGTTGTTGCGTTACCAAAAATAAACGCCAACTTTGTCATGCTGTGTGCCTGCACAAGTTGTTGGTCATGATGCCGGGCGGCAGATGGTGCTGACAACTTAGCGTTTTATAGTCCAATTTTCGGCATAAATCTATCGGATGTAGCAACTCTTTCTTACCAGCTATGGAAATAATCGATAAGGTAATCTTACAGAGTGCTGCAATTGGAGAGACAGTGATAGTGCTGCCAGGTACTAAACAAACTATTATCCCATGCCCTGATTATTGACTTTCGCACCGAACAAGCATGCTCCAGGCCTACGAAGTCTTGCATAGATAACCTCAATAGTCTTCGAATAATTGTCGAGCAATCGGAGTTCTCTACTACATGTAATTTTCAACGATTTTGTACAGGAATTCGACTCCCTCCAACAATCTGTCATGTGAAAGACGCTTAGGTGTAAGGCGATTCCTTGCGTCAGCTTTGTGTAACAATGCCAACTGTCATGTCAATCATAACGACATACTCAGCACCCCAATTAGTATCAAAACAAAGGTTCGACAAGGCTGCCCGCTGTCTGCTCTCTTGCTCAAGCTGATAATGGATGCGGTAATGTTGAGAGTCACAGCAACAACCAAAGACATCAAATGGTGTTTAAATAATAGAGTCAAGGATCTGTACTATGCAAATGGCACATCCATAGCGATATGTAACGCCTTACCCAGAACTCCAGGTGGCGCCCAGGGATTCACTAAAAAGACGCGCCCAGGGAGACGTATACCGTGTGCTACACTTTAGCTTGAGTACCTGCCACGATGACCCGATCCCACTGTGCTCCCCATACTTAATGAATACGCCCCAAAGCATGACTGAATCTCACCTGAGTACTACTTTGAAATTATTCATTTGAACATAGTCTACTCATTGGTTAAAAGCGAAACCTTATGTTAATCTAGTACGGCGCATACTGCTGCAATATAACAGAGCAAATGTTATTTCAGCAATTTGAAATTAAAACAAGCACCTAGAATGGCCACATCAGATTTAGGATGGAACCAAAGTTCTAGGGGATCATGTCAGCCAAGATACCGGAATTCAGTCTCCAGTTAGGCCCCATTGCCATAACTACTATCTGTTCCGCTACAAAACAGATCGCTACTGGTGATCCACACCATTCTCACAGAAATCTCACAGCACAGGAAGAAAAAAAAGAACCAGATTAACGAACAATCGGACGCCCGAACAACTTATTGACCACTCTTCTGGCAGCCGCAGGGAAATCATTGAATTAAGCCAACTACAAAGAAAAGGGAAGCATAACAACAATGGCAACAATAGCGGCAAGGATATCACCAATTAACTATGAAGTTATGCCACAATCAGAAACACTATCAGAATTGGTCTCAATCGTGGTCACCTGAGTGTCGTCTGGGACTCTTGTTACTAACAACTTTCATAACAGATTAATCCAAACCCATAAATCCCACTCCATCCTGGTAATAGTTTCTCCCCTACCGCTTAGACTATTAATGGTATCATAGAAAGGTCACTGGTCAGTTCCTCGTCTAATAAATTTCATTTACAGGTCCATCAATATTTGTTAAAAACCAAAGTCTTAAGCCATGCTAACGTCTGGGCGTTCATAGAAACATTTTGTATGGCATGAATTCATATTTTAGCCAGCCATCATGGTGCAAATCTAGTATCAGTTTGGCTCAGCTAAAATCACGAGCACGGCTTCTATGTGCCTACTACTGGGGATCACATCCAGCAAGAGAGCATACATTTCCCAACTCAGGCTCTCTTTGCTGCCAACAAGAGACATACATAATCGTTTCTTACAACAGACAGTCCGACATGTGTCAAACGGTTCAGAGAGCTAGGAAATCGATACTAATAGCACACATTGCACCGAAATCTAGTAGTTACGAGATATCGAGACAAATCTAGTTAATTTTTTCTAGATTTCTCACACAAAACAAAATCTACTTGGTCGCTTGATTTTGAAAAAATATACAAAAACCTCGTAGTACCTCGTGTGTTCTCCTAAACTGTACTGAAAATTACTATGCTGCACAAGAATATTTCTTTGCAAGGTGTTTTCCCTAGCTGTTTCGCATTTGAAGGATAATTTTTTATATATAGTTTGACAATTAAAAAGGATAATTTCAATCTGTTGTTGTTGGTATGGATACGAAATTTGGGAAAATGGTGTAAACTGTCTAGATTTTAATGGAAATATCAATTGAAGTCTATTAGATTTCGTGCTTTTGGAAATCAGCTACAAAATAATAATTTATCATTCTGATTTAAGTTTGCAAATCGTTTTATCAATACTATTAGGTAATCCAAAAGTTATGTTTATTAGAAAAGAAATTACTAGATTTTTAAATGAAAAATTTTCGATATATGAAAGTAAATAAATATTTTTGATTTTATTGTGATAAGCTGACATATTCATGTTTTACAGTAACTTACAGTCAATAGTTTTTAAAATTTGTAAGTGTTTTCTAGACTTTCGTGTTTTGTTCCTTTGATAAATGAGTTGACAATGCGGTGCAAATGGATGTCTGCTTATTTTTAATGATTCACTATCTGTATTTGTCATAGGCTGCAGTAACAGTGACAGTAGCATCAGTAGCAGCAGACAACGAACATATGAACATCGTAGTTGTTGTCTCTTTGTTTAATTTAATTTTTTTTAATAATGCTATTAAAGTATGATAAAAAGAAAGAAAATAAAAAAACTATACATGAAGTCGTTGGATTTTTTTTAGCTTGGTAGTTTTTTGTAATGTGCATGAGAATGTGCAAAAAAAACAAAAACAAAATAAAACACATTCTGATGTTGCAGTTCATTGCGTACATAAGCTGCATTGTGGTTGTTTGTGGAAATGAAAAAATTCGATAGCAAGCTTTAAAAAAATAAAAAATAGAAAACAGCACATTTTTTTACATATTTGTATTTGCTACATAATTTATTTATATATTTTTTTCTATGATATGTATATAAACAAAGTTAAAGGTAAAGAACTCAGCTTTTACAACTTTATATAACTTAACAAAAAAAATTAAATTTTTGAATAGAAGTGGTCCTGACAATAGTGCTGGAAAATTCTACTACTTTTGATTACTCAATAATATTCAATACTTTTCAATTGGGCACACAATACTACTCGATACTTTTAACGGATTTTTTGAATTTGTAACGCATGTTTTTTATCTGCAAATTAAAGTAGTTTCTTGAAAAATTAAAAATAGATCTTCAACTATTACATATTGGTTTTGTATGTCTTTTATTATTAAATAAAAAATAAATGGTAATCTAACTTTTAATTTAACGTTAATAACAACCTAAGAAATAATTTAATTTTTCTAAAAAAAATTATTTAGTTTTGATTAGATTAAAGAATCTTACACCTACTTGTCTTTTTATGCAGTGATATATTTTTATGCACTATTTTAGTCACTCAACTTGCTTAAAAATACAACTCTAAAAGTATCAAGTAACTACTTTTGAGTATTGAGTAACCAAAAAAGGAGATACTTGATTAAAATTAGTTAAAATACTAAGAGAATATGAAAGGAATTTTAAATATACTTTGGTAAATTTGTGGTTTTATTTTTTTTAGTTTTCTGGAATTAGTAGAATAGTACAAAACTGGTACAAAAATTTCACGGTACAAAAATAATACAAATATTTTTAAATTGTACAGTTTTTGTACTATAATACAGAAAGTGGTAAAGCTGGTTTTAATAAAATTTGACGTTGAAGACACATGAAATCATATACATATAATGCTAATACAGTTTGTGCTAGATTTTTTAAAATTTGTGATACTTTGTATGGTTAAGTTCATACAAGAGATTGTTTTTATTTAGATCCACTTTTTTGTCTTCCAATATATCATCGTCTGATACATTTTGACCAGATTCAATGTAAGACAAGCGATTATACAATATGATTGCAAACTCTTGTTTCAACTTTCGAGCTACATAAACATATTTGCGGACTTAAGATAAAGAGTAAGTGTGCTAATTACTTTAATTCGCAAGCAAGTAAATATTTTGAAAAGGAATTACTCGCCTTTCTAAATTGTTGATTAAGATGTTTTTTATTCCTTCCGATACAATTAATGTTGCTGAATATTCTCTAAGCTCTATTTATTTACACGTTGCTGAAAGTATTAATGTTTCCTTGTCTGTAAAGTCAGATAACCAATAATCTGACAGTGCATCGTTTACACATTTATAAATGCGATGGAAGTTTTCAATCATATAAGCTAACGGTGATGACCAACGATGTGACTTAGTTTTAAGGGATTTAATCAGTTAGAAATGTAAAAAACAAAATATTTCTCTATTAAAAAAAGACGTATTTACTGATACATTTATTTTACTCGATTAATTGACATCAATTGTTCAAATTATTCGTTAATCGAAATTAAATATTTTCATTATTCGATCAAATAATTGTAAAACTTTACTCGATTAATCGAGTGGATACTCTAAATATTCACCCTTATTCCAGTTGGCGACGTCGACGTCACGTCAACACAATACCAAAAATCGGGGCTTGTCTATCCGTTTTCGAAAACAAATGACTACTATTGACAGGCTCATGTTATTTTCTGGACCTTAGAGAACAGAAATAGACTGCCAGTAGAACAAAATTGTTTTCGAGAGCGAGTAGACAAGCTCCAATTTTTTGGTATTGTGTTAAAGTGACATCGATGTCGCCAACTGGAATAAGGGTGATTACTACGTTGCAATAAAGGAGCGCTTTGCATATAAAAATGCATGGCACACATCGATATGTACGAGTATGTACAGATATTTTTTCAGTTATTTTAAAAATAAAATTGTAATTAAATTAAAATCATATCCTACAATCAAAGGTCACAAACTCTGCGGTGTAATATGCCTGCATTGTTGACTGATGGCGCGTGGAAAGTGTGTGTTTTATTATTGTGTTCATATTGTGGTCATTTCGGTAATTCCAATTGTGTACCTACCTGGCTATCAAGATACATAAATAAGTTGGCTCCATGTACAACATGGACATCAAGCATAAAACAAACGTTCACAAACTATTTGTATTTCCATTGTTGTTGATTTTCATTATTGTAGTTGTTGTTGATGATTGTTGTTATGCATTCATTTTGTTGTTGTTGTTGTTGTTATTATTGTTGGAAATGCATTTATTTATAATTCTTAAATAAATAATGACAATAACAATGTCATTAGTTAGTCATCCAGTCTTTGTTTATTGGAGTTTTTGTTACTTATTATATTTTTTGTAATCATTTTTGTTGCTATTTTTGTATTCATTCATTGTTTCTTTTGTATCGTTGTTGTTGCTGTCGTCGGGTTGACATACTCATTTATTGTCTCGCATTGTCGCTTGCAGAGATATAAAACTAAATTTGCATTTCTGTATTTTTTATTTAATTTTTTTTTTGCTAAAATTATTGTTTAATTTTTGTTGTTTATTTGTATGGTTCCACTTTAATGGAGTTGTACAAATTGCGCACGCGTCACTTGTACAATAGCGAAATCTGTGAAGGGAGACGGGGGCGTAGTTAAGAGGGCTGTGAATTTGTCAATCCAATAGGTATTTGTGAAAAAAGTTACATTGAAATTTGATTGGATTCATTATTTAAATGAAGAAGGCGAGATGAGTTCTTATGAGATTTCTCATGATTTCTGTACACTACAGAGCACTGTTTAGGTTTCTAAGATAAGCAAGTCACCTGAATGTTAATCAGATGTGTTGCGGCGCACATAAAATATGTAAGCCATTCGACTGGTGTATAATTATAGTTCAGAAACTCTGCTTTGATACCGCCAAACACAGCTAACAATCGCAATTACCTATTACAACATGTTTAATACACTTAAAGAAATAATGCAATTGCAACCAGACCAGTATCAGCTTAATTTTGTTGTCTAACTCTCCGTAGGAATTTATTTTGAGCATCTCTAGACTTCATGAGACTCAATTTTTTTTACAGATTTTTTTAGAATGTACGAGAATCCCCAACTGCTTTTATTTTTTAAATGTATTAATTTTTCTCTTGTGTAGTTTCTTGTGTTGTCTTTATTCAAGTATTCGTTTATTTATTACCGTGATACTTTGTAGCCTACAAGGTGTCATTCAACTATTTGTTGTGGTTATTTTATTCTCCACTTGAAAAGTCATTGCTTTTTATTTTATCCTACGTATTTTTTTATTTATTGCTTAATAATCATGTAAATAATGACGTGATAAGAATGCTTAAACAACGATATGGTATAAAGTGGTAAGAAAAAAATTATTGCAAATTATTTTTCCAAAGGTTAGTAAAGAAATCACAGAAAAATATATGGAATACAGAAAAAGATATGAAATAAAATATTAATTATGTATATGTAGATATGTGTACTTGCACATATAATGGTTTCTATTGTAAACTCTCTATTGATTAAATACATATTTTGTATATATGTAGTATATATGTATTTTGCAGTCCGCTTACACGCAATTCAGTGATTTCGCACGAATTTTGAGGTTTGTAGTTGAAATACAAAAACAAGATTGCTTGAATTTGACAATTTAAGTTGTTTCTCCAAAGCCAGGATTTTTTTGTTGAAAATGATCCAACGACCGATCAATTGATTTTCAAAGCTCTTTGCACGAAAATGTTTTTTACACATCTATGTAAAAACCCGTTTAAATTCGTGTTGTATATCTCATAATGCAATATTTTTCGTTTTATTTGTTAGGACATTTTTAATTTAAGGATGTATGGGAAGGATATGAAATCTTAACTTTTTTTGTTCTTAGTCAACTTAAAACAGTTTTATTATTATTTCGTAAAAAAGAAAGATTTATTAAACACCCTTAATTTTTGTTCAGTTTTTGTTGTATTTTTTCAAAGGTTATATTGAAAAAAAGGTAATTCTTGCTCCTATTTGCACAAAATTCGGTCGAAACTCTACGTATGTTGTAAGTAATTTCTGCGAGCGATTTCGTGAAGTTAGAATTATTAATTGTAATGAACGACACGAATCTTTTCTCGTATGTCAATCATATTTTGCATTTATATATACATATTTGGCTAATTTAAACAATTGTGTCAAATCTTATGACTCTGCAATAACTGCTTCCATTTTTTGCCGCCAAATGTGTGAATCGACGCCACTGTGCAACTTGCCATCCAATTAAATATCAATCGGCGTTGTTTACAAAGGATTTTGGTAAAACACTTGAAGTTGTTCCCTTATAAAGTGCAGACAGGGCATCAGTTTTTAGCTGTTAACCGCCAAACTGAAATTCGAAGGGCTGCATTTCTCGGTCGCTTGAACTTTCGCTTAGGTGATTTGCACAGCCCGGTGAGATCGCCTGATTTAAATCACGTGTCTCTGTCAACAAATCCCAGACTCTGGAAGGCCACAAAGAGAATATCCGTCAAGAATGCAAGATCTCTTCGCCGGAAGTTCTGTCAATAGTGATGGAAAATGTCATAAAGCGGGCCCTTATGATCATCAATTTTGGCGGCGGCCACCTGGCCGATATCAGTTTTCTGACTAAATGAAAAACAAACTTAAGACAAAATTTTGCATTGATATAGAAATAGGTATTGCTATCAGTTTATAGATTTACAAGGAACTGAAACACTTCCATGGCCTTTTGTGCCAAGAATTTGTATGAAATTAATTTTTTCTAAATAGAAATAGCATCGAATGAAACTTAGTTTTCAACACCCACGTAACCACATACACATTTACAAAACTCATCTCCATCTCCTCCTTTTATATTAAAGGACATCCCCATAGATTTTCATTTAACTTAGAATGTTGTATGTACTATACAATTAAACTTAATAAGTATATACAATTATTTTTTTTGTAAATTTTGTTGCACGATTAGTTTCACTTAATATAAGGGTTGTATGTTGTCCTCTTCTTTTTGGTGGCGACATTTCTTGTAGCATCACTTGCCGAACCATTGTAGAGCAGAGCGCAAGGTTGACATTTTAAAACCTTTTAAACTTTTGAAAAAATTTTTTCTTGCCGTTTATTTTTTATATTATGACGCGGGTTTTGTTGGTAATTTTTTTGTTTGTTAATACTACTTAGTAGAAAAATGAGTTTTTAACCCTTGATTATTTATTGCTGGCTCACAAAGTTGTTTCATTTTAAGCAAAAACGAAAAAAGGATCAGTAGCACATTTAAGACAAAAAGAAAATTAAAAGTTTTCCCATTTTTTATATGATTTGTTGTGTTTTTGTTTTCGTTCTTTTTGTTCCTTTTTATTTTCTCTGGAGTATGATGTTGTGTATGAGTTTTAATTACTCAATGTTGCTCTTCTTAATGATTTTTTCTTTGTTGAACCTCCTTTTGTTACACCCACACAACTCATTTTATTAGACTAAAAACTAAAATTTTTGGCCTAATTTTACATAGTTTTTGTTTCGTTCTATTCTTGTAGTGCTTAGCATTGTTAACGCCTTTTCATTACGTATTTTGTATTTTGGTTGTGTATTGTATTTCAAGGAATGCATTCGTTTTAGAATTCCTTAACAATTTCCTAGCATATACATGGCGATTTCACCTACAAAATGTTGCAACCATGCTATAAAAGTACAAAAGGTATTTTCACTTAAAATTGTTTGATAAGAAAGGAAATTAATGCAGTTTATTTTATATATAAACATGTTAAATAGCCTTGCCACATGTAGAAAAGGGCAAAATATTCATAGAAATCTTACGTTAGTATGTTTAGTTTGTAATATTAAATATTATCCACTAAATTGGATCTATTTCCAAAAATTATGGCAAGATTTGAATTTTTGGTCATTTGTGCAGAAAAGTGTTAGTAGTCCTACAAAAAAAAAAAAAAAAATTTGACAGCTGACAGCAGAATGAAGCAATACACGGCAGAACAATATGCTTTCATTTCATTGAAAAATCTCAAACATAATATAAAAAAAATATAACTATGTTTTCTATTTTATTCAAATCTTGCGTTCATTTTGGGACTCTCTTTAGTATCTCAGAAAAGCCAAATACGCTTCTTGTTATATTGCTGGCATATTACTATGCTATTTGATAACATTTTCTGCAGATTTCAAAATAATAATTTGAAAAGGTGGTCAAAAAAATTCCTTACTTTTATATTGCAAAAATTATAGAAATTCTCAAAAAATATCCTGAATTCTAATAAAGACTTTGAGAAAATAACATCTATTACTAAAATGGCGAACATTTTTTAAAATCGCAATCAAAGGGTGTGTGCCAATCGTTAGCAAAGTTCTCTGGGATGTAAATTTTTCACACTGCTGAGGGGAATAAAATTTCACTAGTAGAATTTTTGACACAACTTGTAAATTTTCGACCACCAGCAAATTAGAAGCATGGTATCCTAAAGCAAAGTCCGCCATTGCCGTCGTTTTTGAAAATTCGAGTCATCGCCCAATACATTAATTTTTTAAGGCTGTTAAATGTAGTTAGACTGAAAAATGCAATTTTTATTATAATTTGTGATTGTAATTGTACATCAATCACCATATGCAATTTTTCGCTACAACAGAAAATTTTATTTCATGTGTATAAAAAAATTTATTTTAAAAATTTGTTAGCAGCCGACGGCTTGTTGGTTTGAATCGTCGCAGCAGCAATTTTTCCATCAGCTTGTTTTCACAGACGTCAAAATTTTATGTTGTCAGAAAAGATATTTGTATCATTTGGCACTGCAGAAACATGAAAGTGGGCCTATCGCCCACATACACCCCACACCATCGCCGAACCTACACTATGAACCTGAGTGGATACTATACGAAATCGATAGAAAAGGCGAGAATTCAGAAACAAGTATAAAACCAAAGAAAAATCATTCTGAAACAACGTGCTTTTTACGGACGAAAGCAGGTTTGAGATATTTGGAAGCAAAAGAAGTAAAATTTTGAGATACAAGAATTGATCAAAAAAATATAGTATCCACTGTGAAGCATGGTGGAGGTTCGGTGATGGTGTGGGGTGTATTTATTGATAGTTGGATGAAAAAAACGACTACTGGAATATCTTAAAAGAAAACTTGGAACCCAGCATAAGAAAGCTAAACCTTGACCAAACATTTATCTTCCAACAGGACAACGATCCTAAGCATAGCTCCAAAATTATCAAAGAATGGTTGCTGTATCGTACACCGAAACAGCTGGATCACCCCCCACGGTCACCGGACCATAATCCCATTTAACATCTGTGGGAGCATTTAGATAGACATCTCAGGAAATTAAATATTACCAGTAAGGACTCTCTAAAGGATATCTTCCTTAAAAGTGGTGCAAAATCTCCACAGAAGTAGCACCAAAATTGGTAGAGTGAATACCAAGGAGGCTTGGAGCAGTTTTAAAAAACAAGGGATGTCAAACAAAGTATTAAAACTATTTCTTTTTAACTTTGAATAAAATGTACACTTTCTTTTGACGCGTAAAAAGTGGAGTGTATTTGATTTTGTTGTTACTGTAGTTGACGCTTTTGAATTACTTTTGTTTTTTGTTTATATATTGTAAGAGCACAATACATGCTTTTGTTAATGATACTAGAAGTGGAAAAAAGTTAAGTTTTTAATATGTAAATAAAGTATTCTATATGTGAAACCAGGGTGTACACTTTCTTTTGACGCTGACAGTAAATCGCATTAACAGCAAAAAAAAAAAATTAAAAATTAAAAAAAATTCGCTAACACCGAAAAAAAAAATTCGGTAATAGTAATTTGATTAGTCTGCTGTCCATGAAACAATAAATAACACTGGCCAACAAATTAGGCAAAAAATTTTGACTGGGGAAACGAAGTATGTTTTTTAGCTAATCTGGCTGCGCTGAATTCGAATCTGGCAACAAAGTTGGGCTATCACGTCCAGTTCGTTTTTTATCGCATGCTGGCAATACTGTAAAATAGTTAATACTGACGCTACAATTTCACAGTTATTAATTTGACAAAAGCCTACATTCATTATAAATTTGTATAAAGGTAGAGTATAAGCATGTCAGTGAGATCGTGTGTTACTAATCCGAGCTATTTTTGCTTTGTGTGTGGTGAATATCTGATTGGAAAAAAAGGATATGCAATATCAGAATCACTAAAATATGCATATCTACATTATTTTGGTTTTGCTGTCGGAAACTTGGACAAACCGTGGACACCGACAATGTTTTGCAATCGTTGCAGAACTATTTTATACAAGTGGTCAAATGGCGAGAAAATCTATTTAGATTTTTCAATTCCAGTACTTTGGAGAGAGTCAAGTAAGCACCAAACTGATTGTTATTTCTGTTTAACAAAAGTTACTGGATTCAATATGAAAAATCGAAAAGTATTACTATTGTTGGACTCTAATACGTGAAACCGAACCAACGAAATACAAACGACAATCATATAACGCCATTCACTTTTGAAAACTCATTGATTTTTAAATAAACTAATAACTTTTTATGGAAAAATCTAATAAAAGCTTTTTTTTATATCTCGAAAACCTGACGTGATAGAGAAAAACCATTTACAGATTCGAATTCAGCGCACCAAATTACACTGGGAAATGTATTTGGTTGCTCCAGTCAAAAACCTTGTTGGCTAGTGTAATTGAGAGACAAATAATCCAGATTCTTCGAAGCCATCCATTTTATACATTAAAAACGAACTCGATTGATTGAAACTTTCTCAAAGACGATCACCAGCTCTCTGATTTTGTAAATATTTCTTTTGCTTTATTTTGCTTCATTTATGTCTAAAAATAATGATAAAGAATCTGCTATTGAAAACTTTTGGAGTTAATAAAACTTTCTACTAACAATTGTTACAAATTCTTGAGAATTTTAAGTTAATGAACAGACCTATTAATCCTTTAGCTGTTTTCGATATAAGGGTGACCACAGCAACAACAAAATGCCTGCTGTTTTTTTTTTGCTGTAGAATCAACCGTACTTGAATAAATATACTTTCTTTGCAACTTTTTTCAATATAATAAATCAATTCAGATTTCTTTTCAATACATCTACTTGGGATAATATTAGTATAGTAACCCTGTCAATGTCAAAATTTAGCAGACAGTTGCCGACCATTTCGTCATTTCAAACAACTTTTCAATACAGCAACGTCAATTGACTTTTGAATGAAATGAAAACGTTAGTGAAATTTATTTAAAGAATTTATACCTTTAAACCGCCAACTTGTCGTTCGTTGTCTTGATGATATTTTACAATTTGCTGTTGCTGATTTTATCCATGTCTGTTGCAAATTGTTGCGGTTTGGTTACAATGTATGTTGCGGTAATATTTGTTGGCAACATCCTGTTTTGACCTCAAATTAAAAAAAAAAAACACGTACAAAATGAAAAAAAAAAACAAAAATCAGCAACAAAAAACGTACTCGTATAAGCCTCATACATTAAATAGAAATGAAGCACACACACACACACACAAATCCATTTCAGTTTCCCTACAACAACGTTGTTGAAATTAACACCTTCCAGTTTAAGAATTTGCCACAAACACAATATGACTTTCCACTAACTAAAGCAGCAGCTCCGAGAAGCAGTAAACGATAAGGGACGTGAAAGGAAAACAAAAAAAAGCTAATCATTTGTATGAACTTATGTGGGACACTTGCCAGGGATTATGAAAATAAATGAAAGGAATTTTTTTTAATTAAAAGTTCAATGCAATAAAACTAACAGAAACATATGTTGCAAGTAATAAATGTTCGTTAACATTTTCACCAAACATTGTTGTAGTTTGTACTTTAATGATTGTTCTTGGACAATGGGTTTCTGCTTAAAGAATGTGTATGTGCATATGTATGCGTGCTTGTGTGTTAGGGAGCATTAATTATATACTATTGCAAACGGTTTTCTTTAGCGATCTGCAGCTATCGGCTGTCTTATGCAGAGTAAAAAAAATCACACAGAACCGATTTATCCACTACAATCAAAACAGGGCGTTATTCAAAATGATATGTACTAGAATAAATTCGTTACCCCTGTGGCCATTATACGTATAACTCGTCTATAATTCTTTGAAAACCAACTAAATTTTTCTTTCGCTTAAACCACCCGACAGTGGTATCACTTCATAACTTTAGCGGGGGGAAAAGCAATTAGTTTCGTAACGTTTTTAGTCAGAAATTATTTAACATGAGACGACACTTCGTGATCTCAACACCGTTTGAAGTTCTGCGTTCGAGAAAAGCACCTGTGTGACTTGTAAAGTTCACACAGTTCGCTATTCTTGTACGTAGATCAACCTCTATGCACAAACAGTTTGCTAAAATGTTCGAGATATATAATCTCTTAGTGTGCTACAGGCTTACACAAAATCGCCAGATTGTGTCCATAGAATAATTAGCGAGCCAAAAGACTATCCATAAGATAGTCTTTAGCTGAACAGCCCTTCCCACCACCCGATCGTCTTGCGTCTGTTATAGCAGCAGCACATAGTAGCATCCATGGTTGGCAGAACACCGGACGAGCCACTAGTCACTTCCGAAGGAGATCTCACCAATAAACGGTCAGATGATCCTAACTCCATGAGGGATAGCGGCTCGAAGTCTGGCAGAAAACCGCATTCTAAGAAACTACAAGACCGAAGGCAAGCATCATCTACTAAACTCGTGCGTTTAGAACGAAGCGGGCCCGCGGGCCTGGATGCCGACGATCATCGACTCTTGACATCGTGAAGGAATGTTATCTACCGCACTACCGAACACCGTGGTGCCATTGGTGCTCGTATCGATTAAATCAGGCTGACCATTCACAACGCCGTAGATATACTGATTGAGTTGTACAGAGCAACAGGCTTTCAATGCGGGCGCAAATTACTGCATTCGATATCGAACGAAAGCCCATTCAAAATTTTTTAATTTGTGTGGAAATTTCGTTCGATATCGAATGCCGTAATTTGCCCCTAATTTTTCGAATAAAATTTTCTTCAGCGATGAACGCGTAATTTTACGTTTTGGCGACGTCAATTGGCCATCAAGATCATGCGATTTGACGCCGTCGGACTTTTTTGTGGGGAGCTACGTCAAAGACCGTGTCTACGCATTTAACGTTGGAGTTTTTGAAAACCAACATTCGTCAAGTTATCGCCGAGATACCGACCAAAATGTGCGAAAAAGCGGCCGAAAACTACCTCAAAAGGATCGACTGCTGCAACCTATTTAGGAGCGGTTATTTAAATGACATTGTATTTCGTACACAATCGCAAGGTCCAAGCATTCTAATGAGATGAAGGTTTCATCGAAATCAAAGCTTTATGTGCGATTTATTTAACTTTGCTTTTGGAACCGAAAAAAGGATAATCCTGTATAAAGAATATCGCTGCTGCGCTGTTAATTTTTATATGATAACTTCGTTAAAAACCAAATGATGCAATCCTTTTTCTTGCTTTTTAATTTGTGCAACCCTTAAAGTGAAATAATTTTTTTTTTGGAATTTCTTCATTGTTTAGGAAAATAGGAGGAGAAATGCCTCTTCTTAATGTAAAGGTAGTGTAATTAGACTTTTCTGTAATAATTGAAATATTCCATCTTTTAAACCAGTTCGCCATACTGTCCAGGTGATTTTGAAGATGGTTTGAGGCCTCCAATGCAGAAATATTACTCGCCATTAAGGCTGTGTCATCCGCATATGTTGCAATAGTAACATTTTCATTTGACGGCAAATCGGACGTATATAATGTATATACAACTGGGCCCAGTACGCTTCCCTGAGGAATACCAGCTTTTATGTCACAAATATTAGAAGTTTCATCATTTATTTTTACGTAGAAATAAGGATTGTGTAGGTAGGATTTAAGGACCAAAAAGAATGGTGCAGGGTTAAGCATTTTTAGTTTATATAAAAGACCTACATGCCATACTCTGTCGAAGGCTTGTTTTACATCCAAAAAGACAGCAGAACAGTACTGTTTTGTTTCTAAAGCATTTCTAATAACATTTATGACTCGGTGACATTGTTCACGTGTACCGTGCTTGTGGCGGAATCCAAATTGATGCTCAGGGAGAATATTCTTTGCGTTTAAGACTGGCTGCAACCTACGTAAAAACAACAACTCAGGCTTAGAAGGCTTTTGAAACATCATTATTTCTGCACATTTCCAGTGTGATGGGAAATGATTAAGTCTAACTATAGAGTTGTAAATTGTTGTTAGAAGAATAATGGCTTTTTTAGGTAAATTTTTGATATCATTTGCACAAATTTTGTCATTGCCCGGAGACTTTCTATTTTTTAATTTTGAAATTTCTCGGTTGACTTCATCTGGGGATATGTGCTTAATTGGTAAGTCCAATCAAAAGCTTTGTTATAGTTCGATCTACACCAGGTTCCATTCTGGTCTTTTAGTTGGCCTTTTTAAATATTTTGTGACATTCCATAACTTTTGCTCGTTCCTTCTATCGCATAAGGTAGTAAGGTTCTCCAAATAACACCTTAATTGTTCATTTTTGTTATCATCTAAACGTCGTTTTAAATCGTTTGTAGCTCGGTTAAAATTGGGAAATAAAAATGGGAAACAGAAGAATAATTTCACTGAAAGTTACGGTTTTAGATGAATGTAAAAAAAGTAGAAGCTCGCAAGAAACCGATCTTGGTAAAATGAGGAGTATCCAGCATTAAAAAGGAATTCTGTTCTTGGTTTCTCAACGAAAGAAAAAAATTAATTGATATAAAATAAAAAGCTAAATAAATGCAACAAAAAATTTATGGTGGAAGTTTTCATGCTAGTGATGGCTTGGCTGAATTAGACTTTATAAGGAACCTGTTTTAGCAAATCCTGTATAAAATAACACATTATTTAATATTAAAAATCAAAGATATTTTTACAATAAGCATAAATTTATTAATTTTTTGTTGTGTATCTAATAAGAGGAAAACTTAAGGAAAACCTTCGCGATATAACGATAATTCGGTTTAGCGAAAGGGCCTGAATTTTTTCCGTTCGATATACCCGGATTCCCATGTTTAAGGAATGATAATTGGAAGCTTGTAGATATCACTTTGCCATGTGTTTGTGGAAAGCTGTTATGATAGATATCACGCTAAATTTTATTATTTATTAGACGTGCAAAGTGATCTGTTGTTCCGATGAACATATCGACCCAAATTGACCTAAATTTAAATTTGTTCTGTTTTTCTTTTTCTTGTGTAAGCTACCATTTGCATATTTTATCACTTCTGAAACGGCTTAATCACTAATACGAGTTTAAAACATAACAACATGACAACAATGACAGCCCATTGAAAGTTAATGTCATTTTAACACATTTCAATGGACTTGTCTACACTTTCTCCTGCGTCCAACTCTAAAATACACATGCAAACCCATAAGTTTACACACTCGTTCTTCCAATGACAATTATAGTGTAAACATGATTGCGGTTTATTGTAGTATCTGCATAAATAGAAATACATACGAGTATGTAGATGTGTATGCATGTGTATAAAGAGAACTTACAACATCCTGCGTCTGTCTACAGGTGCATTTGTTGACACACACACACACACACACACTCATAACTATATGCACATGTACATACGTACTTGTTTGTAAGTAAAAAAGCTTATGTATCTTGTAATGTGTAGTGGTACAATGAGTAGACAAGCGTATTATGTATTATATTGCAACTTGCAACCAACATAACAAATTTACAACATGATGACATTATTTAAACGGCATACATTTTATATTTCGCATTACTTACTCTCTTACACTAGGGGCGCGATAAAGAGTGTACACGGGTACTAAACCATGAACAACTACTACAACTACTTGCTAACTGCGACATACTTAAGTGGCACTTGAAAAAAAAACAAACTCAACTCTAACAAAATGTGTATAATATTTATATGCCCACATCACCTGTAAATAATTTACACGCTGAACATTTTAGAATTCGTAATAAATTATTAAATTCATAAGCTGAAATCACAGAAGTAGCAAAGTCAAATAGTACGAGCACAATACATAAATGGTTAAAAGAAGAAAAAAAAAACAATTTTTTCTACTTTTAATGAAACGGATTTATTGAAAAGCATAAAAAGTTTACGCTTACGCAAACATTTTGTTTGCTGCTTTCGACTGTGGTTGAACTCGGCCATTGGAAATCAATAAATGATTAGTAGACAATGCCTTAAACTCTTCAGCCACAGCATTCACAAAAGCTCCACCAACTACAAACGTATTTTTTATTTCTCCAAAGCTAACACCAGGGAAACCGGAATATGGTCAAAATAAAGTGTTTTATGCTCATAAAATATGCAGTAAAAAAGTGAAAATATGCTGTAAAAATTTTTAAAACAAATAAATGCTCTTAAAAAGAAACTGAAATACAATACAACCTCCATAATCCGGCCAGATATAGTTTCAGCTACTGTCCGGATTAGTGGATCGCAATACATAAATGTATATATTATTTATCTTTATTACCGAAGAGAAAAATAAATACACATAAGAATTCACTTGTATTTACTGCCAGGCCGACTATGTCACACGTATTCGTTTTTGTTTTAAATGTAATTGTACGAAAGATAGGCGGTTAATTAATTTACAAAAAAAAAACAAAGATACATACTAAAAGCGACCAAAAATATTAATTTTGAAAAATAAGAATTTTTATGTAATTTTTCAGCTGTATTTTTAAATTCTTTTAAAAATAAAGTATCCTTAGTGACAGATTTGGTTTTTTCAGCCCATAAAATAGCTTTTGAAAACAGTTCGCCACGCAAATTTTACTGAGAAAAAAGAACACTTGTCCGGACTATAGAGAAATATTTTCTAAACTGTCCGAAAAATTTAAATAACCGGATTACTGGATAGTCCGAATTAGCGAGTGTCCGGATTAAGGAGGTTGTACTGTATACATATAGCTTTTATTCAATAACATTTGTATTTGAAATAAGAAAATAATATAAAATAAACAGCAGAAGAAACAAAAAACTAAATTGTACTTTAATTTTTAAGGAGATCTCGATATCAGAATTAAAAACTTTGGATAAAATAAGGTACGAGGGCGGATCAATAAGTCCGTGACTCTTCGAACTTCCCTCGTAGTTCCATGAAATGCAACATCGTACCCATCACGTACCACCTGTTAATAGACTACTGCCAAATTTTGAGCAAGTCTCGTCATTTACTTTGCATTTAACAGCTGTTCAAAACATATTTTTCTAAAAATGGAAAAGAGTGAATTTCGAGTGCTCATTAAACATTATTTTTTGCGAAAAAAAACCATCAATCAGACCAAGGAAAAGCTCGATAAATACTATTGGGAGTCTGCACCATCGATTTCAATAGTAAAAAAGTGGTTTAGTGACTTTCGTTGTGGTCGCACAAGTACAAATGACGCTGAACTTTCTGGACGGCCAATAGAGGTCAGTACACCCGAAAATGTCGAAAAAATCCATTATATGGTGTTGGCCGATCGAAGAGTAAAAGTGCGTGATATTGTTGATGCATTTCATATGGCAGCTGGGCTTAAGAAAGTTGTCTGCAAGATGGGTGCCGCGTTTGCTCTCAATTGACCATAAACGTAAACGTGTGACAACTTCAAGGGATTGTTTGGAGTTGTTTAACCGCAATTCGAATTGTTACCTCATCCGCCAAATTCTCTGGAGTTAGCCCCTAGTGACAACTTCCTATTTCCAAACCTAAAGAAATGGCTCGGTGGAAAAAGATTTAGCTTCAACGATGAAATTATTCACCAAACAAATGGCTATTTTAAGGACCTATTTTTCCTATTTTTTGGTAGGGATACAGAAACTAGAGAAACGCTGGACTAATTGTGTTGAGTTTAACGGAGAGTATGTTGAAAAATAAATTTTTGTTTTGCAAAAAAAACTGTGTTTCTCACAGTTTCACACGGACTTATTGATTCGCGCTCGTAAAATTTTCTCATTGCTAATTGTTGTAGCAATAAACCGAAAATGCGTCTTTTTTACAATTTTGTTGTTTAAAATTCATATTTTTACTTAACTGCTATTGAAGTAAATCGTTCGATTTAGGGAACATCATATTAAAAATTTGTCGGCTTTAAGAAATCAATCGATTTAAAATCGCCTTTGCGTACAAAACTGGGTGAGAGTGACTTAGATTTTGAAATAAAAAGCGTTTTCTATTGTATTGTATACATAAATAAAATTTATACATTGAAAATGTTCTTTCAAGGTCTGCTGTGTGTGTGAACATAGACGAACCCAATAAGTCTGCGTTCACACACGACATGTCTTATTGACATGATTGATACTTCATAAGCCAGAGAGGCGAGGGGAAGAGAAACGAGTACTCAAAAGCATGTACTGTCGTTTCGTTTTGCTCTCTCATTCGTAATTTCAGGCAAATATCGTAAACATGACATGACTTGTGTGAACATCAATGAAAGTTCAAAGAAGAAAAAGTAAGAATGTTGTCAATAAGCATGAGTCGTCTGAACGTAGACTAATGAAACGTAGAAAATATGAAACAAGTGTTCTGTGCCTAACAAATATATGGTAATATTTTTCTCCGCAATCAAACTTTTAATAACTGCCAGAAGAAATTATAAATACAGACTAGAGACGAACTATGTTCCCCTAAAATCACCGCAGATGATTATTTGTCTCAATTACTTGAATGCGTATAAGATTTTTTAAAATTAGCAGACAGGAATATAAAAAAATGTGTGAAATTTATAACCAAATATATCTTTTAAAAAAGCATAACACTTAAGACAAAGAGCGTTCAATCGCCTCAATAACTATAAATATGTAGGCAATTACGACGACCCTGAACGCAACGGCAAATCATAAAACCTTGAAATCATCAACTTTGTGCTTCAATCACGATACAAAATCTCCTTTCTATGCAACATATTTTTGAACCTTTTTCCTTCTTCTGATTATTTGTTTTTCACATAAAAATCAACCTTAAATTGATAATATCTGCTATTAAAATGTCCTTAAGAGAGTTCTCCCTCTAAATACAATTCCTTTGGCATGTGTGTCTTGAACTTATTTAAACAAAACTAAACGAATTTCAAGCAGTAAAAACAAATTAAATGGAAGAAAAAAAATGTGTCGTTATGTCTGAAAATTTTCTTCAGCAGGGATAGATAATATAGTAGCATGTTAAATCTGAACATTTCAAGTAAAGTGGGGTACACACTATCGAAAATGAGTGACAGTTTTGCTCTAATTTTGGCTTGATCGACAGCGTGAACACAAATTTCGTCAATCAATAGTCTACCACATAATTTTTTGCGGTTGAGTGACAGTAAGCGGCCATAGTAGTTATTGACTGATAGTGTGTACCAAAAAGTATCAATCGAGAGATATTTTTGTAGCATAAACTACAAAACCAGGAAGCGGAAAATAATTTTTTTACCCAATTTATATATTTGTTTTATGAAATGCAAGCTCGTATGCGATGTGAAGACAAAATAACACAAAAAGTTGTTAGATAATAAGTTAAAATTAAAAAAATTCATTTTAAAAAATTTTTGTTAGCAATAATGCGCATCCAATTTGGGTATTTTCCATGTTTGTGTGTCGACTTTTTTTCTCTTGAATGACGGTTTGAGTGTCAAACACGATCAATACTCTAGACAGTCAAAACTGATGAATTTTTGACTGTCACTCAAGTTCTATAATGTGTACCCCATTTAATAGAATAAAACGAACAAACACATTTTCTTCCCCATAAAACACACTTTGAGGAAGTTCAGTCCATATTGAAAAACACAATTTCCCATCCCTGGCTAGTATAATAGTATAAAACTGGTTTTAACACTATATTACATGAGCACATAATCATAACTACAATTTCGTACATACACACAGGCATACATGCTTGAGAAGTCTGCTTATGGGTACTTCCTTCCGTCCGTCCGTCTCTCTGTTTGTCTCTTTTTCAATATGTTCGTTATGTAAACAACAATAGTAGAGTATTACAGGAGGGATTTTCATACAGCAGTATGTTGTTCTAATATTTTGTTTTTACATTTTAATATTTTTATTGCCTGACTGACTGTCGTAGAAAATTTTATGATTTGTGACTATTCTAAGTTATTTCATAAGGGAGGAGGGAGATGTCATAAATTAAAAAAAAACCCACTAATTAGACATTTGTTAAAAATATGGTGAGAAAACCCAGTCAAAGTGAAAATAAAAGGCACAGGAACCAGTTTTTGCATAAATGGATAAAATTTATTTATTTATAATCCAAAAGTATTGCATTACACTTAATTCTGTTTTTACGCGATAGATATGCTCCTCAGATACTCGTTTAAAAAAAGATAATGTATCCATATCAAATCACTGGATTGGTTTTACAAACTTATTAAATATCAGGCAAATTAAGATAAATATGTAATTGAAATGTATGTTGCCTCATACGAGGGCGGATTGATATTGAAGCTACCTAAGTAGGAAAAAAATATTTTTTTTCAAAAACCATTTATTTCTCAACATAGGCTCCTTTTAGCTCAATACACTTAGTAAGACGATATTCCAACTTTTTTATAACATCTGAATAATACGATTTTGGGAACCCCTTAAAAATACGCGTTAGTTTTGGTAATCACTTATTCGTTTGAGATGAATCTCTTTCCTGCGAGCCATTTTTTAGAAACAAGTTTGGAAACAGGAAAAAGTCACTAGGAGCTAAATCTGGACTATAAGGTGGATGACCAACCAGTTCGAAGTGTATTTCGCGTAATTTTAGCATCGTATCTAATGCTGTGTGGACCGGTGCGTTGTCTTGATGAAAGAGCACTTTTTTTCTTCTTTAAATGTGGTCGTTTTTTCTTGATTGCATCGATCAGATCAATTGATCCAATAATGCACGATAATACTTTCCTGTGATTGTGGATTCTTTTTCAAGATAATCCATGAGCAATATTCCGTGTGCATCCCAAAATACAGTGGCCATAACCTTGCTAACCGATTTCACTGTCTTCGCCTTCTTCGGAGCACTTCCACCAGCTTCCACCAATTGCTTCGATTGATTTTTGTTTTCACGTGTGTAGTGGTTAACCCATGTTTCATCAACAGTTATCAATCGTCCCCAAAAATCAACAGGATTACGCTTTATCATGTCCAATCCATCACGAATTCACGACATGTAGATTAGAAAAAGATATTCCGGGATGTGACGGAAGTTTACCGATTTCAAATCGCTCGGTTTGAAATATAAAATTCTACTAAAATCAAACTTAATGCTCCCGATCTTTAGAATACATTATTAGAACTTAAAGCCAATTCCACTACATCGTCTGATTTTCAAAACAGGGGGAAAATCACGGCATTCGATATCAAGTAAAATCCCATACAAAATTCTATGAATTTGTATGGAAATTTCGTTCGATATCGAATGCCGTGACTTGCGCCAGGTATTTGGCAATCATTCGTTTTGTGAAGTCGCACGATTTTAAATCAATCGATTTTAATCACATGATAAGTAATTTTTACAGTGTAAAAGTAAAAATTAGCTGTACACCATAGAAAACAATATGAATAATTGTGCCATTTCCCACTCAGTCATAATGCAAACGAGTATTTCACAGCCATCTTTTAATTATTTGCCTAAATTATTTAAAAATATATGCAAGCCTTATTCCTGAGGTGATCTGTAGCAGAATAATGGCAGCGCGGGCCACTATTATCTATGGATATGCCAAATCATCAGTTTCATATTTAGTTAATTAAATACTTTAAATTACTTTTGTCGACTTATTTTCAAAGTATATTTATTTATTTTTATTTAAAATGTCATTAAATACGTAAACTTGTTTAGTTATCGTTTTCTAGAGAATCGAAACATGTTTGCACTTTCACTTTCGTGCAAATTTGGTTTCTATATCAGAACTGATTAAATGAAACTATGCATAAAATTAGATTCTCAACAAATAAACTGCTCTACATTTAATAACCTTATTTGACACAAAATTGTCTTATCATGTGTTATTCGTATAAATAATATATATTCATTCACACTTTATAAGAATGTCTGTTAGAATTGGTTCCAACTCGTTCAATCGCTCGTTTTATACTAAAACCTTTGATCAAACCCATTTAAATTATATGGGTTCAATGGAAGGTTTTCGTCTAAAACGTTCGACTGAACGAGTTGGACCCAAGTCTATTGTCAACTAGCTAGACGCATAAAACTAAAATTTTACCGTACAGAAAAAGATTGTTTGACAGTTTCTCCGTTTTGTTTTCAGTTACTTTTTAGAATTATGTTCTTTATAGCATGTTGTAAGCGAGAAGCTACAAAAGAAGTGTAACAACAACACTTTTACTATTAAAGCAAAGTATGTGTTGAAGCATTGTTATTGCTGTTATTGTTTTCTTCTTATTAATTATGTATTTTTAAATTTTCAAATCATACGTTTTGTTGATTTTAATATTAATTTAATTTTATCATTATCAGTTTTGTCAGGAAATTAAACTGGTAGAATGCTAAATAGGTAAACAAATTATGCTGAATTGTTTTGCGTTGGAAAAACGAAATGCTAAATTAAGTTGCACTCTCATTTAATACAAAAAATGTTTGTTTATATTTAAAAAAAATTATATCGTTATAAAAAATTAAATATATAAAATTTTAGAAATATAATTAAAAGAATCCCTTGCAAAAGAGAAAGCTAAATATGAAATACTTCAAAATGCTGTTTGTTACTGATCAAACAAAAAGTTCTTACTGGTTATTTTAATAGTATTTTAATTTTTCTTAACAATTTTTCACAAGCTTGTCACAAATTATGTTAAATATAAAAATGTCTGTGGTCTTGATGAAGAGGTTTGTTTTTTATATTAAGCTAAATTATTTTGATTTATGTAGATTAAATTTAGTTTCTTTGTAAGTAAAATATTTAGGTTAAGAAGTTTTTTATTTCGAAGAAGAAAAAGCTTTGAATGAATTTTCGAGTATGAAAGCAGACTACTGATGAAATAGAATTTCGAACAAAAAAATAATTACTTTGAAATTTGTGAAATACAAATTTGTTTGAATGAATTTGTACTGAAATATTTAATTAAATCATCTTTTCTTTCGTTTCAGGTGAGTACAAGAAACATCCAAGCAATTTCGTTTTGTTAAGTATGGATTGTGCGGACAAACAAAACAGTGTTGTGAACGCTTTATCCAGTCAATTAAAAAATATTTGTAAGTCCATTGATATCCTGTTAAAGTAATTAAGTTATTAATTTTAATATATAAAATTTTTCGAATTTTTTTGAAATATTTATATTATGCTTTAAATTAAGCTTGAGATCACTTTTATATAAAAATCATCCAAATTTATTTTATCTGGATATTTCATTACCCTTTGGGTAACTTCTTCAGGAGAAAAAAATCAATAAACAGTTAAAAAAAATAAAAAAATTATTAGTCAACAATTTCTTTTTCCGTTTTGGTTTAAAAATTGTTTAAATCTAAAAATTTTGACTAAGGATTCTAAATATAATATTAAGAATTTATTACAATTTAGGGATAAAATAGAAAATGTTAGAATATATAATAATGAAATATTAGTATAATTTGATATTGTTTCTTTATTTCTAAGTGTTCCAATAGAACTAGCGATTAGTTTTATAGAAGAAAATTGGAATAGAATTACAGAACATACTGATATTTTAGAGTTTTGTATAGTTGATAGTAGATATTTTCAGTATGATAATAAGATATATTTACAGAAAAAGGACTTCCTACGGAATCTCCGGCATCTCCAATTATAAGACATATAATACTTTAGGGAAATTATTTAGTAAGACAAAAGATAGAATACATAAATTGGATAAATCTAATGTTATTTACAAAATACCATGTAAGGGTAATGGTTATGAAAATTGTGGTAAAGTTTATGTAGACACAACTAAAAATAAACTTAAAACTGGATTAGAAGGACATAAGTCTAACCTAAAATACAGAAACTATACATCATCACAAAAAACAGCATTATCATTACATTACCGTAAATCATTTTCCGGACTTTGATAATGCATCTATTTTAAACTCAGAAAATAAGTATAAACGTCGCTATATGTTAGAGATGTTACAGATAATTTATGTACTGTCAGATTTAAGAAATAATTTTAGAGCTGATACTGATAGTGTAGCACGGAATTGTAGGCATTTTATGTGCAAGACTAAAAGAGTAAATATATGATGTAATGAAATAATACAATATTAATGTTTTCAAATTTTAAGAATTAGTTCATTTCCTCATTTTAAAAAAAAAAATTTTTCAAACAAAAAAATTGTTCAAATGACAAACAATTTTTAAACCAAAACGGAAAAAGAAATCGTTGACCAACAATTTGTTAATTTTTGTTATTTAAATTGTTTATTGATTTTTTCCTCCTGAAGACGTTACCCAAAGGTTAACGAAATATCGAATTAATATAAATTTGGATAATTTTAATAACAAAGTGACCTCAAGCTTAATTTAAAGAATCATATGTATATTATTAATGTGTTGTTTTTAAAGTGTTTAACAGTTTTGCAGCATATTTCTGTACCACAGCAAAGTAGGCAAATCGATGATGCGAACATTTTTTCGATCTATTATTGTAGTTCTATAAGAATTTTTTAAGATCTGGACATTTTCGATGCTGCCAGACTGTTGACCACATGCCGTCAGAAAAGAATTTTTTCTTTTTAAAACTACGTTTGTTATACCATGTTGAAAAATGGGATATAAGAAACGCGTAAAACGAAATAAACCGACACTTTTACCGTTAAATCAATGAAGTTAGTTATGACTTGCTATTGTTGTTGTTATTTATATTTAGTCAAATTAAAATTTATTTCATAAATTCTATAGTGTTGCCAGAAAACTAAACTTCTAGAATGCTAAGTGTCTAAAAAATAATTATAATTTCATTTTTATTCAATACATAAAAATGTGTGTGAACTAGAGATGGGATCGTGAGTGAATTTTCATGCACGCTCACGGTAAAACATTTTACTCATGCACGACCTTGCAAGAAAATTTTGTTACAATCACGAAAACTCACGCTCACCAAATACTCACAAAAAAACGAACGATAAAATAATGAAAAAATATATTCAAAAATGATTATTACTGATCCATTCATCAAACCTGATGAATAAATTTTTCCGTGATCACGCTAATCTTGTGAGCGAGCGGTGCCCGTCTCTAGTGTGAAGTTAGATTTTAAGATATATCACCCTAGACACAAGCCACAGAGTTTAACAGAGTTCTGTTAGCATGCTAACATGACTCTGTACACATATCAAATTTAATTTAGTCCATTAAAAATGGAATTGTTTGGGGAAGGAGTCAACGTGGGCGGTCAAAATTAAATGGCATTTGATGGCAAGATGTTTCTCTGTTATTGTTCAGTTAAGGTTTCCTCAAGAGCTTGATTTGGAATGATTTATTTACAGCTTTTCAAATTGGGACGCTGTAAGGGATGACCAAATATTTTTTTTGGGGAAGGAGTCAATGTGGGTGGGCAAAATTAAATGGCATTTGAAGGCAAAGTGTTTTTCTGTTATTGTTCATTTTAGGATTTCTTAAGAGCTTGATTTGAACTCCAACAATTTGTACTCGCCCACGTATGTACCGTAGGGTGGAACTCTGATTTTTCCTTTAAATTTTTAATATTAAGAAGTTTGTATGTAACAGAACTAGAGTTTTGATACCAATGTTTGTTCATAAGAAGAAGTGAATTTTGAATTTTCGCGGGCTGTGTACATTCGATTATCGAAATTTTTTTTATGTTGATACACATCTGTTAGTCATATGTTGGCACTATCAGAACATTTAGATTAGTAGTTTGTTGTTGACAAGTAAAAGGGTTAGTCATGTTTGTGTGTGTTCTTCGATTTCGGTCTTGCCTCATCTGGCAGCTCCCATTGGGATGATTGGGCCTAGGTTTCGACTTGATAACCATATACCTACGTTTCGTCACCAGTTATGACCCTTTTGAGCAAACCTGGATCGCCGTTGACGTCATTCAACAACTCCTGAGCGATAATAATGCATGGGTGTGAAGTTAGCTCCGTCAGTTAGCTCCGTTTGTACCTCTTGCTGTTAAGTTAACATTGCTTTAACTAAGGGACTGTTAAGTTAACAGAATTAAGCCATTGCAGATTTCAGAACAGTCAACGTTATATTCAGAATCAGTATAGCATTTGAGAAATCGGATGTTGAAAAATGCGAAATTTGGAATTTTCATAGATAATTTTTAGAAAAATCGAAAATCGGTAAAAATCGGCGTTTAGAAAGAACTTGGGCTATTATGGCAGAAAGTGAAGCCATTGCAGATTTCAGAACAGTCAACGTTATATTCAGAATCAGTATAGCATTTGAGAAATCGGATGTTGAAAAATGCGAAATTTGGAATTTTCGTAGATAGACATTTTTAGAAAAATCGAAAATCGGTAAAAATCGGCGTTTAGAAAGAACTTGGGCTATTATGGCAGAAAGTGAAGCCATTGCAGATTTCAGAACAGTCAGCGTTATATTCAGAATCAGTATAGCATTTGAGAAATCGGATATTGAAAAATGCGAAATTTGGAATTTTCATAGATAGACATTTTTAGAAAAATCGAAAATCGGTAAAAATCGGTGTTTAGAAAGAACTTGGGCTATAATGGCAGAAAGCGAAGCCATTGCAGATTTCAGAACAGTCAGCGTTATATTCAGAATCAGTATAGCATTTGAGAAATCGGATGTTGAAAAATGCGAAATTTGGAATTTTCATAGATAGACATTTTTAGAAAAATCGAAAATCTATCTGTGAAAATTTCAAATTTCGCATTTTTCAACATCGGAAATATATGTTAAATTAGGTTTTGGGTTTTCGTAACTTTCCTCTTTAAAAAAATAACCCTCTTATTTAATTATGTGATCTTTTAACTAGTTTTTCAACAAAAAAAAAAAATAATTGCGTAAATTTTTAGATTTAAAAAAATTTGATTTTTGAAAAAAATATATTTTTTTACTAATTTTCTTTTTCTTTAAATAATGTGCGGAATTTTTAGTACTTTTGCGAACAAATCTCGACTTACACTTAATTCTGTTAACTTAACAGTCCCTTAGTTAAAGCAATGTTAACTTAACAGCAAGAGGTACAAACGGAGCTAACTGACGGAGCTAACTTCACACCCATTAATAATGCGACGTTGCTTTTGCTCAAAATTTAGCAATTTTGGAACAAACTTCGCTGCCAAACGTGTCATGACCAAAACATTCGAGAAAATTGCACCGCATGAGCCGATACATCCTCTGTAACTTCCCTAATAGTGATTCGACGATTTTCCAAAACAATTTTTTCACTGTTTCAATGTTTTCTTTACTTGTTGACGTGGTTGCAGCTCCAGGATGGTCATTGTCATAAACATCTTCAAGACCTTCTGTAAAGCGCTTGTACCACTTATAAACACTTTTTTGAGACAAAGTGGACTCGCCGAATGCCACAGTCAACTTCAAGTGCCATGTAGTACTTTATTAAATTTTTAACGCAAAATTTAATACATATTCTCGTATTTGTATTAAATACGTGTGTTTTTATAACAAGAATTATCAGCTTGTACCTTCTATTTTTTTTGTCCATTTGGTCATAAAATATGGTCATAATTGCATTTGGAATATATACTGTCGGGTTTTCCATGCCTAACAGCGCTATGTTATCATTGTAACAGAGCTCTGTTAATACGAATGCTTTTTGTCTAGGGTTATAATTTCGTAATTTATATTCACATGGATCTTCTAAACGGGGTGTACTGAAGGCTCCTCTCTTGCTTATCTCTGACGATCCTCTCAGATATTTTCAGGTTTTAAATAAAATAGGCAAATTGTTATAAAATAATATAGATTTCTTTATCACAATTAATTACTTTTACATTTTTTTATTCCAAACGTTTCGAATTGTGATCTGGCTGCTACTTTTAATTCTCGGTAAATTTATTTTATTTCAATATTGTTCAGCTACATTTCCACCCTTTAGCTCAACGCGTTTCTTACTTTAACTTAATTAAACAATTTATATAAAATATGTTAAGTACTTTTCTTTAAAAAAATTAATTTAATTCTTTCCTCAACGGAGTATTTTGGTGTTTTACTCTCATTAACTATTAAGTTAAATTGCCCGCACACAAAAATTAACAATATCCTCTTTAAACACAAATTATTAAAGTAGTTTTTCCCCCACTTTCAACAAGTTTAACATTATTCAACAACTTTTCTTGTCTTTCACTCACGTTTATTACTTTTCTTTTTTAGACAATCTACTAAAGAAAAGAAATAGAAAAAAAATGCAAAGAATAAGCTTCACCATCCTGAGTATTTCTGTGAGTGGCATAAATGTGTCGGGATTCGGGATGGTTGTCTGAATGGCTGCACAAGAAAAAGAAAAACAAACAACGTGTGTTCCCGCATAATTTTGCTCATGTGATTAAATTTACACAATATTTTATGAATTGTATGTGTACACGATTTAGCTGATGATAGCTGAAAAGTTAATACGAATAAAGTAACGAATAGGGTGCAAAGTGAAGGGGGTATACTAATGTCAATAGTTGGGGTTAAATGAGTGATATGATATTAAGTTGGTTAGTGACTGACTGTGTATACGTAGGTTTCTATGTTTGCTTGATGTAAGTGTTACGAGTATAATTCTTCTTTTAAGAGCAGATTATAATACCCTCTTCAGCTTACCGCATGTTTTAAAAGCAGAGAATACAAACAAACAGGGTCAATAACCACACGCCACATACAATAAATTCTTGTGATTGTTTTTTATACAAAAAATATATACGTATATATTTTTATAAAAACATAAGGGTATAAAATGTTCATTATGCTTGTAAATACAGTATGACAAGATATGAATCAAACAAAATTTTAAGAATGTTAAAAAAAGCGAAACTCTCTATTGATTGATTCACAATAAATACGACTTCTATCGCACTGGTATGACTGAGCATTTCTATGGCTAGCAGAGCTCAGCTCACGGGTTGTGAAGGAGTGCTACGGCAGTTTAGTTTCTTCTTGGGCTTGTACAACTTTGCAGGTGCCCTTAAATTTAAAGATGTAGGTGTAGCAATGGGCTCTGAGAGGCGATTCTTACAAGCCGTGGCTCTCTTACTATCTATTGAATTATAAAGCTCCAAAAATATAAACTTGGATAATAAATGTTTCTTAAGACTGGGTGTACACTTTGTGATTCTTAATAATTTTACTTACATCAAGAAAACTGTGAAATCCTTGTAGCGATTTTAAAATCAATGGAAGATACTAATTGTCGTCTCAAGGCAAAGTCTGGCAGCCCTTCAGCCTAGAGGACTAAAAGTGGATACATCCATTTGTTCCGGACAAAAATTATTGACTGAAAGTTTTCTGCAAAACGATTCAGTCATTTGAAGAAATGTTCTGGAATATCAAGTCTACCATATGAAATATGTAAATAAAAAAAACTTACAAATTATGTAGAAAAAAAGAACAAAAGACAAGTGCTTCTGCTAATAGCAAATGAACTGAATAAAGCTAAAAAATTAAATAAACAATTTTTAAATAACTCATTTAAACTTTATCTGGTCAAAAATTAAAATTAAACCAATTCAACATGAGAGTGATATTATAATAGAATTTAAACAATTAACGTTTGAAAATTCCCTAAAGTATATTTAACGATTTTTAATGGGGAAATTACCTTTCAAATATCAACTATGTACTTGGATAAAATAAGAAAATAATGTTTGTTTTTAATTTTAAAGTGACTTGAGTTAATTTTAGCTGCTTGAAAGGAAATATGCTTTCCGCACCTCATTCGATTAAAACTTCATTTGTTGTAACACGAAACACGGGTGTTGCATATTAAACATCAAAGGGGGATTAAATAAATAAAAATAATAATTAAATGCTGTTTGAAATAAGCGTGCGTTGTATGTAATGATTTCCAGCAGTTAAACGATTTGTTTATTTACATGTGTGTCCGTGCTGCCGGTTAATTTCTTCAAACCCCCTAAATTTTAATATTGTATGGTAGAAGAAAAAAATCCCATAAACGTCATAGATTAGCTTATACAAATTGATTCAAGTGAATTAACTTGATTCAGTTTCAATAAAGCTCAAACACCCCAAAATATTTTTAAATAATTTCTTGAATATGTATTTTTGTTTAATAAAATATCGAAAAGAATGATTTTGGTTGCAATTGCTGTATACTGAATTATATGTAAACGAACGCAATCAAGTAAAGTTCAGTAAGAAATAAATATTAAAGACTTTTTGGGTACTTGAACCTTCAACTCTACTGTGAAAGAGAAGCTGATCAGATGTAATATAAGATAATAACATGGTAGAATAATACAGTTAGTAGCGAAGCTGTAACGGACTTTTTTGGGTTCGCATCTGTCAAAATTTGTTTATGCTTTAAAATTTTAGAATTTGCTTTTGTTTTAAATGTAATTGCAAGAAGGAACGTATTCGTGTGACATCGTGGGCCTGGTAGTAAAATTTTTATGTTTCTTTCATAAATAAAAATTTAATTTTAAATTTTCTTCGTTTTTGATAAAAATAACAATAAATTAATTTCTGAGAAAAATAAAAATAATAATGTTAGTAAATTAAATATTAGCTTAATAAAATGTGGGTTGCGCAGGCCGCGGATTGCAAGCAACCGGCCCACTTGGGCCCAGGAAATAGGTCCCTATGTGATGTGAAATGTACATACATATCGTCAATCACAGGTTAACAACTCTTAACTTGCAAAAAAATCGCATCGGGGTTTTGATGCCAAAATACTGTGTTTGTCCTTCTGCATGTTAGTACGTTTCATTTATATTTTTAAAAAATCTTACAATAAATATCTCCTACCAATTTTGTTTTTTTATTTACTTTCAACACGGTTTAGTAACGCAGTAATAACGTTTGTTTTTCTCCTGAAAAGTGCAAAAAAAAAACATGTTAAGAGTTGTCAACATGTGGCCGACGATATAACATTCTAGTCAAACGAACAAAGAAATTGTTTCTAAAATTAATTTAAATGTGATTTTTTAATTAATAAATGCATTATTTTCAATAAATTTATTTACATTATTTAAATGTTTACAAGCGATTTTCTTAAAAAAAATTATGAATTCTTAAAAAATAAAATTGTTGCCGTACTGCCATTCAAATTGAACGATTGGACGGACGGGTTAATTTTTGCTAAGTGAACGAAAATGACCGATGACTGAAACGAACGATTTGGCACAGCTCTATTACTAAGCAAAGCTGGTCTTGTTATACGATTTCGTAACACTCTTTTTGACATTCAAAATAATATCCGGATATTTTCGAACATTAGCTTAAAATTGTTGCTGCCGGTCTTACAGTTTTGAATCTTTTTTTAAGTCCTGGCTTGTGCCACCGACAGAGACCTCTTTATTTAAATTCAGGTAACATACACATGAATGTATTGCTGTTATTATTTTAGCTGTTATTATAATAGTTTTTAATTTTATTATAAATAAATTAATTTATTGCTTTTTTTATCACATAACTGCGAATTTATTTTTTACATTTAACCACTTAAACCACAACATTTGCATTAAATTAAATTGAATTTTGTATAAATTACAAATATTTAGTTCAATAATTTAATTGTAAACATAAATTGAAAGCCAAAAACATATTTTATATTGACACCTACAGGAAAAAAACGACAAAAGCTATTAGGAACACACTCACGTGAACTTTTAGGCACCCAACAACATCCATTATAATGGTATATATGTATGTATCTACACAACAACACAGAAGGCAGGTGTTAAGCAAAAAAAAAAAAAAAACAAAAATGCAAAAAACAGGCGGACACACGTATAAAATAATGCGAAACGGAAATATGCGTACCACAACGCTATTAATTTTGTCCAGAAAAACAACACTATCATATATCAAATTGCATTATTTTACGTGCATATGTACTCGTATTATATAGTATATATATTATTAAAATAACAACAACAACAATATTGAAACGCATATCGCTCATTTGCTGCCCTATCATCATAACTCAAATGAACTTGTTCTGCAAAAAACGAATTTAAATTTAAATATTCTTCTATCAGGAGGTGAGTATACAATATATTCGAATGAAATTTTTACACAAGTAGAACTATGAACTTTGACAAGTGACACGGCAAGCTAAAGGCCGGGGCACATAGAATCTGTCGTACGTTATACGTTGCTTTTTTCAACTGTCATTTACATAAGCGAATGTACATGTGTATTTTTTAGCATTTGTAGTGGTGTTAACCTTAGGAGCCTTTTGTTCCTTTAATACTGAGTCGATTTAAATAATATAGATTCGGATCACTAAAGGTCAACAATGCCTACAATTTGGAAAAATAATAAAGAAAATCGCTTGGCAAACAAAGGAGAAAAAGAGATACAAAAATTTGTTTCTGTCTATTTATACAATAGATATATAAAATAATAAAGTATTCTTCTTCTTCAACTCAACCTTCTAATACAAAAAGTGTGGGTGCATTTGTAAAATCAATAATTGCGCAATTAAGAAAGATTTTTAGTGTTAAAAAAATTACCTTGGCAGCACAAGTTTTTTTAAGCAAGTAATAGACAGTTCTTCTACACACTTCTTCAAACTAAGGTAACATTGTATTCACTGTTGCAATAGTTTCCATGCAGGCTGCACAATTTTACAGCATTTACGAATCCATCAAGATTTTGAGATATAAAGACATTCTTCGGTGTGTTACGACTTATCTTTACAAAATATTTTTTTATCTTCTAATGTCTCATCTCTTCCCAGTACACAATTGTGTTTATGCGGAAACACATAGAGCCTTAAGCTACCCCAGACTTAAGTCATAGTACAATAAAGCAATTTAAATTCTATATTTCAATCCTAAAATTTTTGCGTTCAAAATGCCTATTCTATAAATATAATAAATCTTATCTTTTAAATGACGCGACGTTTTGAATATTTTGATTAAAGTTAATCAGGCGCTTTTGTGTTCGTATTTTTATCTCCGAACGCCACATAAAAATTATTCTTTCTTCATAAAAAGGACCCAAACAATTTGTGGGGCCTTAAGTGGATTTTTATATTGTCATTGCGTCATTTTAATAAATAACATGAACTTTAATTCAAGTATTTGCCCGTCAACGCCCATTTAATGGACATTAACAGCTTAAGAAATGATAATAAAAAAAAATTAAAATTTAAGTGAAAAAATTCTATACGAAAAACATACACAATTTAAATTAAAAATGAATTGCTTTTCTGCAAATAAAGTACGAGTACACAATATTAAACATTGTCCATTCATTCACATTGCAATGAAATAATAACAAATAAAATTCTTAACAATTAAGATGAACTGAGCAGAAAAAAAATTCAATATTCATCAAGTGCATTTAAAAAAGAAAATTTAACTTAAACCTCGTAAGCGGCCACCGGCTTTACGATATCTGCATGTGATAGTTTACGTCTGTGGATTTGTATTTATATTTTACATTTTTTTTCTTCAAGCATGAGCACTCAGTACATTAAAGTCATTAAAGATCAAGGAACATACTTCCGTACATACATGTCGCTCATTTACTTAAACATCATAACTCGAAAATGCTTTTAATTTTCACACATCTCAATTTAAAACAAAAAATTATATTCGCCTCTCAAGAGGTGAGTAAACAAGATATTTGCATGAAATTTTAACACAATATGAAACCCTATATTAGAATAATTCTGAATTCAAAAATCATATTTTTTGACTTATGACGTTTTTTATGGAAATGAGCAATATGTACATGCCATTTCTTTTTCATATGCATTCATCTACATACTTTTAAGTTAAATTATACGCGTAGTTATATTATTATTTGTGATATTCTATTATGGAACTTTTTCAAAATAAAATTTTACGTTATAAGAAATTTACAATATAAGAATTTTTTTTATGGAAAATTTTTCAATTCAAATTAATATGCCGCAAAACAAAAAATGTCAATAAGAGTCGATTAGCACACTCTTGCAGTCATTGCCTCGATTGTAGAACACGTTTTAACAATATGAAATTATTTGGAAAAACGCCACAACTATTTTAATAAAGAAAATTTGATTATTTTTTGTAGACAATTAAAAATCATTTACATACAAATAAAATCCAATTTTTTCTGTTATCGGCTATTTAAGGTCTTTAGATTTATGGTTTTTAAATTTTTTTTAAGTTATAAAAATTACCAGTTTTAAGATTTTGGTCAATATAAATATTGTTACCATTTTTTATGCTTTAAATGTATAATTATGGAATAGTATATGATCCATATTTGGCCGCAAGGGTAGAGCTGCAAAAAAATTGCTTGATCTCAGAGCCAATCATTCTGAATAAAGCGGGAGAGTATGGAATATTTGGAATAATTAATCATCAGAGATGGAATTGGTACTAACAGAAATTGACTAAAGTTGTAAAAAATGAATAAGTTGTACTTTTCGTATTCTGATTAATTAAATTATACGGTTTAATAGTTGACATTCCTAGTCACTAGTACCCACAGTTAAAAGTGGTAAAATTGATTGATTGATCCGTTCTGCAAGTCTGATGATAAAAAAATTGTTCCAAAAAATTTACTCTCTTAATAAAATAATGAATTTATCCAAAAAACAATTTCTTAAAAATTAAGAAGAAATGGGTAAACTCAGATTTGAACTCAAGCTAAAAATTCATTTCAATGTAAAAAATAATATTTAATATTTGGTCGGTATTTTTCCAGTCAAAAATAAAATAAAAATTTTACAAGCGCCAACTGCTTTAACATTTTTGACTTGTTTACACAAACACTTATGGTCTTGGCAGGAATCGAACTTGCGACCCCTCATATTAATAGTCTAGCACATCATCCATCCACTAGACTACGAGGACAGCATATCCCGGTCCAAAATAAAAGTTTAAATTTTACTGATCGTACAAATAACTCTAAAATTTCATTTATAGTTTTAATTCAAAAAATATTTCTTTCAATTAAATATTTAACTTATTTTATTAAATTTTTAGATATTTATTAAACTGAATAGCAAGAAATAATTCCAATAGGCATAAAAGCAACGAAACACAATAATCGAACTTGTGTGTGTATGTGTGGTTATAGTATATACAAACCAAAGTTGCCAACTTTTTGCAATTTTTGTCTAGCGATGAAAAATATATAAAAAACAGCTAATCCGAAAAATTGTCCCACAATTCACTAACAGCTCAAGAAAATAATAATGAGGAAAATATGACTTTTTTCAAATTCATGTTTCTAAAGTTCCAAAATTATTTCCGAAAACCCACTGACTTTTAAAGAGCTTTTGGGATCACCATTTCTATATAGTGGAATATTTGCGAAATAGTGAAGTGCATTTTTTCACAATTTCCTCTAATCTCGTCAAGACGTATGGTTTTGATTCAAATTAATTTTTTAAAGTTATAAAATTATTTCGGAAATAACACAAACTGCTTCCAAAGAGCTATCTGGATCACCATATCTATATAGTGCTCATCACTATTTTTTTATAATGATCACTTAACTCTCGCATAATTTTTTCTCGTTATTTCAATTTCCTTAACCAGATTTCCTTGGCCCAGATTTCGCCTCCTACATAAAGTTTAGCATTTTTGCTACGACTATTAAATATGTAATAGTGCTCTGTTGAATATTTAAAAGTGATCTGCTTACTGCGAAATGAGTTCTGCTAAAAGTTTTGGTTTGTGTCTCCGCTATTTAATTTGAAATATCGTCACACACACATTGAAAAGTTAAAAGTCAAATTATAACATTTATTTTTGACCGAAAAAAAATTGCCCTTTTACATGAATAACGTCATAAGTCAAAAAACGCAATTTTTGAGTTATGAATGCAGAATTAATTATTATTTATATCGTTTTTTTATATTGTGTACAAATTTCATACAAATATCTTTTTTATTCACCTCTTGAGAGTAGAATATTTTTTATTTTTCCATTGAGAACCACTTTTTCTGACTTAGTAAATGTGAGTTAATGAACAATATGTACGTTTTCACACTATCTGCATATTGTCTGCACGACTGCAGTACTTTTGTAACTACATACTTCCCAGTTAACTAATAAGTAAATTATTCTCTGAATGGCACAGTAGTAGAGCGTGACCTTCCCATCCATATGCCTGGCTGCCGGAGGAGATTCATATATATTCTATAAAATATTTGATTCAAGGATATTGAAGGATATATTTTTAAATTTGTTTTTTTGAGGCCAACCGATGTACAATTCTTTCAAATTATTTACTTTAGTTTGGCTACCAATTTAGGTATAAAACATTAAATATTTATAAAAAAAAAAATATTTGTAAAATTTTGTATCCTTCTGAGCTAAGAAGTCCATCAAAATAGTAAAAAAACTTACGAAATGTAAAAACAGTTTTGCCATAATTAGTTAATTTTTTCACATAATGCTGAAATCACTAAATTGTTATTTAATATTTTAAAGATACTTTCAACGAAAATTTTTAAATTTTTTTATATAAATAATTGCTTTATTGGCTTTCGATATGTACTATTACTGTTGATTACCATGATTTTCTAAAGCAAATTTTACTCGCATTTTACGTGTTTGTCTTTTTTCATCATATTTTCAATTAAAAATTAATTTTACTGTCTATAAATCTCCGCAAAAATATTTGCACACATAACTTCATTTGTTTCAGGAAATTCAATCTTCAATTCTGTCTTGTATTCACCGGCAAAGCGTGGATCGGGCATAGTTATAGTGACATCTGATGTGCCATTAAAATGCATTTTTCTTCCCTTTAAAATTGGACATCCTTTATCTTCCTCGGGCATGTCATTTATATATAGTTCCCAAAATTCAGACGAATCAAAAAAACTTCGACATGCATCTGGACGATGTATATTGTAAATGGTATCAATCCAATTGCCACGACTTTTCTTGAATATTTGTATCCTAACGGGATGTTTTTGCGTTCCTACATCTTTTATTACCTCAACGTATCCTTGGAAAGCAACATCTCCACTCTCCATGAACGTAAAATCCATATTTGAAGTATCCATATAATCGTAAAGAGAAATAACATTTGCAATATTACAAATGGAAAATACATTTTCATTTCTCAGCACGACATTATATTTGTAGAATGCTACAGTTATGCAAATTAGTTGAATTAAAACTAGCGCAGTCAAATTTAGCTTTATAACCATTTTGAACTTTAATTATGAATTATGAAAAGCTTTGGGTTTTATACATTTTGTAAGAGATTTTATTTTTTTTAAAACATGTAAATGTGTTGAATAATTTTACAATTTAAATATTCATATACTCGTAATTAAATATAATTATAAATTTTAATATTCAATGAAAATTAATGATTTATAAGTAGGATTTGTTGTTAACAGAAACAAAGTTGAAGTTTTTTTTTTTGATGAAAACAAAAAAATTGTAATATTAATTTGTATGGATAGAAAATATTTTTGAACTGCCCTTTAAATAACATACACATTCGAACAGTTTCGAACCGAATTAGAGAGTAAACACGCGCACAAACGGTTTTTTAATCGTGTAGATTTCATCAAAATGAATTTATTAAATAGTTGTAGTTGTCAATACACTGGTCAACATGATCATCTGTATTACATGAAAACTGAAATATAATTGATCAAAAATTATACTTATTTTTTTTTGAATCACACAGAAAAAACAGTGTCCAATAAATACTTAATAAAATAAAACGAAATTAATAAGAAAGAAGTCTTATTATTTTAAAAGGGAAAACCTTTTTGAAAAAATCAAGAAGAAGGAAGCTTTGCGTTTTTATTAGACATTCTTATTGATTTCTTCGAAAAGGTTCTATCCTGGATTTTATTTTATCTTATTGTTTTTTTTTTGTCTGAATAATACATCTTGATTTATTTAATGTGATTATATTTTTCGAACAATTTTGTTGTTAGTGTTTTTTTTTACCAAAGTGATTATTATTTTGCTAAAGTTCGTAACATTTTTTAGTCAGTAAGAATTAGACACGAGACAATATTCCAAAGTAACAAGGGAAAATTTTAACACTAATTAATTTCAACTTACACGGCAGAAGAGAAACTACGTTGTTTTTCGGGAGCCGCTACATTCCCATCATCAGTGTTCATGTGTGTTTCCATGTATCTGCCACTGTTTAGGTTGAATGTGATTTCAAATTTGTATTTATACAAATAATGTCTAGAAAAAGGATACGAGAATTATTTGATTTTATTTGAAAATTTCATAGATTTTTTTATTTATATATTTACATTTTATATAATAATAAAAAATAAGTATTATTAAGAGTATATTTCTGAATTTATCGGTCCGGTAAGTTGTAATAATAGCCCTTAATATATTACAATTTTCATGTATCATGTTTCGAAAAAAAATAATTTTTTTTGCCGAACGTAGGGGTCGCCAAAATACATTTTTCGTTATATGTTCGGCATTTATTTCACATGAATTTTTTTATTTGGACTTTTGACAAAGAGGGTTCGATTCTGGTTCTGTAAAGCTGTGAAATGAAAAAAAACTTTCCATTTTCGATTTCATAAGAAATTTTTATATTATCATTTCACAATTACACAAATTGTGATTCCCGTTCTTTTAATGAAAAAGTGTTTCATTCCATTTTAGCCGTGATATTTTTGTATGTATCTATGCTATTAAAAATGTAAAAGCCAAATGCAGATATCGATTGCTTGAGCTGTATGTATTTATTTTTGCTGAAAGTTTTCTAACCATTTTTAGCCATTTTTGTCCGACTTTTTAATTAAAAAAATTTCATATTACTAACAATGAGAATGCATGTACTATACTTAGGCATAGTATGGGACACAAAACCGAATTTCTTCCGTTTTCATTAAAATCATGTAAAAAAAAGTAAAAAAAAAGTATAAAAAATTTGAAAGTTAAACAGTTTTATTGAAAAAAGAATAATGTACTAAACGGTAACAAATAATTAAATTAATTTAGGGCACTGAACGGACAAAAAAAAAATAAATTCGTGGGGCGATCGTAGCCTGGGGCATATTACAGCATTCGATATCGAACGAAATCCCATAAAAAATTTTTTGAATTTGTATGACTCTTGGTACAAATTTCACGCGCCTTACTATTTGATTTATTTTTTGTCTGATCAATGCTCTAGATTGATTTAATTATTTTTTTCCGTTTAGTACATTATTCTTGTTTCAATAAAACTGTTTAACTTCCAAATTTTTTATACTCACATATGGTATTTTCAAGTTTTTAGATTTTATGTGATGAATAAAAAATTTGTCGTAAAGTATTCTTCGAGTCAAGCTCTTTCATTTGATACCCATATATAAAAGGTTGTGAAAAAACATGTAATCCGCCATTTTGTTGGCGCCCATATTGGCTTCGCATTTTCTTTCAATGTCTAATCTATTCCACCAGTCAAGCCCTTTCACTTAATACGTATAGTGAGGGAGTTGTGAGGAATTATGTAGCCCGCCATTTTCTGTAAAAATAATTCTTTTTATAAGATTATTGTTATTAATTTTTTAAATTATTACTTATCGTTGGCAATGTATAGATTTTCCTCTAAATAATTGATTAAAAATTATTTTCTGTTCCCGCTTGCGGGCTGGCCTCTTCATGCTTTCTTAACTTTTCACTGTTAAAATGAAAGTGTAAAAATGTGTGAGAAATGAACCGTTTTTGGCACTTCTTTGCACTGTTACATAGAAAAAGAATCACTTTACTGTGAAATTGTGAAAACAGTTTGTTTCATTCCACTTGTTCTTTTCATATGAAAACATTTGAATTTATTTATCATTTTTTCACTAAACGAGAATCAGAAACTCTGTGAAAATATGAAAAAACTTTTTTTCAGAGTTTCACAGAACCAGAATCGACCCCCAGTTCGCACGAAATGATGAATAGAGTAGAGTACTATGCTTAATAAAGAATTGAGCAACGAAATTATTAGCTGACTAAAATTAGTCATTGATTGCATTGCAACTAAAACCAGTTCAATACGAGTTTATAGTCTGTTAAGCACCCGTTCTTGCGATTTCAAAAAAGAAAGTAGACGTTAAAAAGTCTGTGGATGTTCTATCAAAATTTGAGTGCCCTTAATGTGTTTTTTATTTATAATCATACTGGCTGTTTCACTGATTAAAAAAACCCCTACAACAGCAACGACTAAAAATTCCATGCTCTTCATATATTTGTTTTTTACTACTGATTGATGAGTGTACTCATGTTGGTTTGTACGAATGTTCGAAGAATAAAGTTTAATTCTATCCGTATATCAGGCTCATCATCACAATTTGAAACTTGTGTTCATTAAAACAAAATCATTAAAAATTATAAACATAACTAAGTACATACGAAGAAGAATAAGTGCATTTTTTTTAAGTTGATGAGCTGTAAGTACCATTGAACAATTGACTCATTGTCCGTCTTTCCGTCTGTCGATATGTACAATAAATATGGATGTGTATTTTGTTGCACAGAGAGCAGAACGAAAGTCATCTGCCTGATAAATTAGTCATGTGTTGAATATTAATTCTCATATTTTCGTATAAGTTGTTCATTACAGCTTGAAATTTATTCTTGATGATTTTGTAAAAATTATTCTTGATGCTTTTGTGCACTTAAAAGCAACTACAAAAAAAACAGTAATAATAAATTTTAAAATTAAGCAATTCATAATTTTAATTTGCAGTTGCACAACCAGATCACAGATGATAAAATACATAATGAATTCAGTTCGAAACATTTATTTCTTCTTTTCAATTCACTTCACTTTAATTTTATTCTTTACATGTACACGCACACACACACAGACTCACCGCCATATACAAACCCTACACACATTCTGTAATGCAGACGCCTCAAACAAGAGAGGTTTTGGAGACTTTCAGAGGTGGCAAAGAAAATTTATTAAAACTAAAAATATTGTTATAGAAATTACACAAACAACTATATTTAATTTTAGAATGTTAGAATACGAGAATTACTAGATATGTTCTAAATTAAGAATACAAGCAATCTTCCAAGTAAAAGCTATAAAATTTAAGGCAAAGTATGATTAGTTTTTATTTGGACGTTATTACCAAAATACAGGCTTTCAAGGTCTATTTTTAAATATCAAATAAATAAATAAAAGATTACTTATTTAATTTTAATTTCATCCTACGTTTCGTTGGTATTTTTCCAACTTCCTTAGGGATGCTTCTTTATTAAAATAATTGATCTTTACATTAGGATATTTGTATTGCTTAAAATATCACAGTTTATGTATACAGTGGACAGCACAAAACACGAACTTAATGAATTAAAATTACAAAAAATATAAAAATAAAAAGAAAAATATCACAGTCGAATTACTCTCAGTATTGTCGTCATTACACTTAAGGTAAAGTAATTTGCTCAAAAAAATTAAGTAGGCAATTTTAAGCGGCAAATTTTGAGGCATATGCATCATTTAACAATCGCTTGCTTGAGACAACTCGAAAACAAAACACCCTAGTAAATCATAGATGAGTTGGAGAAAGTCCGACTACATTTGCACCAGTGTTTGTGTTATTTAATTAATATGTTTAAAAAAAAAATTCATTTTAAAAATTCTGCATACGAAGTTTAATTAGATTGTCTGTAGAAACACCCAGATTTTTTGGCGGAAATCGAATCTTTTCACTAATTATCCAGCGCATTAACTGATGGTCTATAGACCATATAAATTTAAAGAACTAACGTACGGTCTCAACATATGTATTCTTAACTTCAACGAAATGATACGTTACATTCAACTCGCCAATGATTGGCATACCTTGAATTCAATGAACCTCTTTTTTGGGTAAAAAATAACGAATAAATACGTTGAATCAACGATTTCACTTCGTTGTATTTATGTACCTTTTTGGCTCAGTGTACACTGCTAAACTAATCAAATAAAACATGACCACAATGCAGCAATGTCCGAGAACTTATTTAAAAAAACAAACACAAACTGCTTGACATTTTTTGGTTTGTCGGCAGAAACTCTCAGGGTCTTGCCAATAGTCGAACCTGCGACTGCCAGACCAACAGTCTAGTATACTATCCACAAGTCTATAGGAGATCCCAAAACATTGACAAAATCCACGTAAGAACTTTGAGCAACTCACGAGTTAAGGTGTGTGAATTAGTTGAGGTCAGGAGAACATCACATAGTTCAGTTATTTTAATTTGACATGAAAAATTGGCTGCAAAAACAACATCGGGAAAGCGGATACTCCGTTTGCTCCCAATAGAGAATAAACGTAATCGTGTTACTGATTCAGTAGCTATTTTAGAGCTTTTCCTCGAAGATCGTGGTAAATTTGAGAAAATGTAGACTCGCCAGACATGAAACAAGGGTCAAGGGAGAACATTTTGTCTGATAAATGAAATGTATGAGGATCTATCTACCTTACAGGGTGACCAATTGTTATATTTCACTTCACCTGTCAAAGTTACCAGCGTGTGAAAATGATTAAAGAATATTATCGAAATCCCGGGTCAGCTGTAAATGCGTAACGCGAAAAATTAACTTGGAGCAAACACAGTCAACAAGTGTTCGAACAAAGACTGGAAGCATCATCGAACCCTATTTTTTTCGACGTGACAAAGTAGATTCTGTTACCGTCACTGGTACCAAGACTAGACAACATCGATATATCCACGCTGTGGCGCCAACAAGATGGCGAAGTTGCGAAGTAAAAGTTTGGCGACTGCGTCATCGAACGGTCGCGTTCATCGATTGGCCACCGCGATCATGTGACTTGACACTCTCCGATTACTTTCTTTGTGGCTTCGTCAAGCAATCTGCTTTGAACGGGTTTTATTTACCAGCGTTCGACACCCTCTTACCGGAGGAATAAGCGAAGAGTGTGTGTCATCATAAATTGACCGTTTGAAGAACTGCCGGCGAAGACGAGTCGGTCATTTGCTATTCCCTATTGCTTTAAAATAAACCAAATCATTTTCAATTGGTCAACCTATGCTAGGAAAAAAATGAATGAATGAAGCGAAAAAATAAGAAAAAAGCAATGATTAGGTGCACACTTTAATAGTTTTGATAACGAAAATGCTCGAGTTGAGGTTGCCGCATCCAGCTTATTCTGTAATTTTAATTCCTAGCAACTTTTTGTAGGTCTAAAATTTAAAGAAATGGAAAAGATTTCAGCCAAATATGAAGTTAATTTGTGCCACAAAAGGCGACTTTAACGACCGAATGAAGAGTGTGTGTGTTTTTTTTATGGTTTTCAAAGATTTAATAAAAAAACAAACACAAGCTTTTTAAGCATTTTAGGCTTGCCTACAAAAACATCCATAGTCTTGGCAGGAATCGAACCTTCGATACTAATAGTTTAGCACACTATCTCCTAGTCTACCGGTGCACACTTACTCTTGTACTTTTTTTTTGTGTGCTGTTCATAGAATCCAAGCAATCGACTTGAGTAGAAAATATGTATGGAAACTAGAGTTGGGTAGTTCCTGAACGAACTAGTTCAATTGAACTACTCACACAAGTAAACTGAGTAGTGAGCTACTCATAAAAGTGAGCTCTTGCAGCTGCTTAGCTCATGTTTCTTTTACATTCATATTTCTTTTCCGTTCATGTTTCTTTTCATTTCATTTTTCTTTTTCGCTCACTCTCACTACAGCGAAATTGAATTTTGTAACATAATGCCTGATGTATTCCGCATATTTGCGGAATATTTCCTTTTGTATGGTTTTTGACAGTTGTAAGAGACATGGGTTGATAGAAAAACTCACCGTTAACCTTACTGTCATATTGTCATACATGTGTATCAGATAAACTCACTTTAATAGTTTTATTTAATTTTTTACATAAAACAATATTTATAGTTTTATACTAATTAAACATTTTTCAACGAGACAATATTTATGTAATACTTTTGTTTACTTGTTGCCCTTGTTTGTACATAATACTTTTGCCCCTTTTCACTACTGATTTTTTATATACTGAGCAACTGAACTATTAAATTAACTGAATTAAAAGAGCGTTCTAGTTCAGTAAAGTGAGTTGAACTGAAAAACAGCGCTCACTCAAAAGGTCTGAAAAGCACAACTCTCATGGAAACCACTCGAACAACTGCGTGGTTTTCATAAAAATTTTTCGCTCAATTGGGTTGATTGGGTTCCCTGAACAGCACATAAAATTATTATTCGAGACAGGTCTCGATATCTTATGTCAAAGAATTAAAAAAGAAAAACTTTTTGAAATTCTTACTCTTGTACCTTATAAGATAATAATGTGACAATAACCTAATAATATTTTGTTTTTGTTAAATACTAGCGAATCTCTGTCGTCCAGAAGACACTAAAAAGTAAAAATAAGGAAATGACACAGACATAGTAAAGGATTTTGTTTGTTTTTTTTTTTTTTTTAAGACTAAAAACTATTTTTCGTTTATAGCTCAGAATTGACTAAAATGATCGGATTAGAAGTTCAAATTTATGCCGTAATGTTTTCTTCTGTTTTCATAAATTGTAAACTATCTTCCAATTATCTTAAAAAAAACAAAACGGTTCGTTTATCATCAACAATCTTTCCATGGTTTTGTGTGTTTTACGATAAAGTGTATGTATGTGTATTTAATTGCTAAGAAACCATAAAAAAATTATATAAGTATGTATGCTTAATTAGCTTTAATAAGTCTTTAGTAATTAAAAGACATAAAGCATTCACTTATTTTTTTACAGAGTCTAATTCATAAGCAGGGCAAGCAGAAATTAAAAAAAATCAACAGTTAAAAACTCAAAGACCAAACAACATGAGTCTCTGTTTATTTTATTTACCTGCGAACAGGGTGATTCAAAATACGATTTCTCATAAGTTAGCTAAAAAGGCAATATTCTATTAAAAAAAACTTTAAATGGGCATAACTTTTTGCTTTTAAGAATTTTTTGACGAAATATATTTTGTTAGCTGTCAATTGCAAACAAATCCTTTGTCTCTTCAACTTTTTAAGTCTGCATACAAAATTACACATCTAGTTTAATACAATTTTTGGTCTTCGAAAAGCCTCATAAAATGACTTTTAGGGTCTTATAGTACGGACTTCCCATCCCATTGGTATTTAGTTCTTCGCAGGTAGACTAATTTTTCTATCGTATTTTTGCTGTTATACTTAAAGCTTTAAGAGGTATAGAAAAAATAATTTTTGTTTGTTGTCATTTTACAAATTACTAGTGTATCCAGCGGTCGACTCAATCAATCGCATTCTAGAAATTAATATTAAACATTTACATAAATACATACGATAAAATATAAAAACAAACAACTTTCTAAATAAATAGCTTAAAACTCTGTCTCATAGCAAAAGCAAATTAGACAAGCACACTTTATTTATTATTCAAGTTGAAGCTGAGCCATGCATGTGTAATAAGTTTGCATGTGTCAGTAGCCACTTTAAACGCTTAGCTTCGGTTCACACACTTCAACTCTTGGTGATCAATTCGTAATTCAGCTGTAAGAAAAAAAGCGATATTTGTATTTCCTTCTCCGTCTTTCCTACATCTGAATTACGAGTTGAACAGCAAAAGTTGAGCACTTATAGCTCTCTAAATATCAATCCTATTTGAATTAAATTAAGATTGTGCACATCTATGTGAAAACGCGTTTAAAAAAATTTATAAATCTTTCCAAAATCGGTTCAGTATTGCGGCCGTAAATGGAATCTAAAAAAAGGTTTTGCCTATTTAGAGAGTAAAGAACAAACACAAACTGCGAAGCCATTTTGGCTTGTCTGCGGAAACACCCGACTAATAGTCTAGCACACTATTTAGTAGTCTACGGGGCCCCGGCCGCGGCGACTGAATCAAGAAATTCACCAAGCTCAAAAAGTGTAACTTGAATTAATACCAAAGAAAAAACTTGAATTACTTGTAATATCAAAGAAAAAATATACTGAATAAATAAGTTAATAAAAGAAATGCTATGCAATAGCTTTGCCGCGGCAGTCCCCCAGTGCCACACGTCTTTTTTATATTTGGTATAAATAAACCGAGTACTGCCATTTAAACATGTCTCGCTGAACCTTGTGAACTATTTTCAACCATATTGCAATGAATAATTATTCATTCAAATTTTAAGTCAGATTGCTCTTTAAAAATTATTACATTTATTATATAAAAATCTTTTCGTTCCAAATAGAAAGTTGAAACACGAATTTGAACCATTTTAATTTCTTAAAATATTCTACATACAAAAAATTAACAAACCCGCAACAAAATTTCCAGGTAATATTTATTGTAGCGAACTTTTAACAAGTTGAAAAAATTGCATTCACAATTAACCTTTCGGCGATGCAGAGAAGCTGGAAGAATTCGTGCCAACTTGATTAATAATACGTATGTAATGCATATGTATGTATGTTTATCTACTACCAAGTACGATAATGAATTTAAAGTAGAAATGCAAAATTTCAATGGCCATTGTAATTTAAAAAAAAAGCTGCAATAAAAAATTCCAAGTGGAATATGGAAAAGAGATTGAAATCATTTAGTAAAAGTAAGAACAAAAAAAAAAAATCGTTACAATAAACAATACAATTTAAATGTATCATTCAGTACTTAAGTATGCAAAGAACGAGAGATAAAATCGTAAACAAATATACGAACAGATATGAGCATTCAACAGAATATGCTATAAACAGGCCGACAAACTCTTATGTGAATAAACTATAATTTACAAGCAGGGCAGCCAAAAATATTCTGTTGCAAGCGCTTAAAAAATGCTCTAAAACACTTAAAATATGAAAAATTTGCTTTAGGAAATAGTGTTTGCCAACGTTTTATTGGGATTTGGAATTTGTAGACCTAAACGGAATCAATGGGAATAATAAAATGCGCTAGTGTTGATTTTTATACTCGTATCAGATATCAAGAAGTTATAATCAATCCATTTATCCGAAGATGCCTTTGTTTTAGATGTTGCAACATTTCAATCTGCAAGATAATACAATGAAATTCGCTGAGATCCTTTGTATTTGACTATAACAAATGTTTGGCGAAATGGGCTGAAATCTGCTTACGATTTCACGTAGCCCCCATAGAAAAGCGACCGCTGAATGGATCTTAAAAGGTCATACACGTTTTGAATGTATTGTAAGGCATTAACAATTCAGTCCTAAGTTTGGGTTCACACACGTCATGTTTTATGATTGCTACACTATTGTCGGGTGAGACGAGGGGAAAAGAAAGGGGTACTCAGGTTCACGTAGTGTCTTTTTTTGTTTTGTTCTCTCATTCATAATTTTAAGGCTGAAGTTATTTGCAAGTAATGACTTTTGTGAACGTCAATGAAAGTTCAAAGAAGAAAAAGTAGGCACCTTGTCAATAAGACTCGTCTGAACGCAGACTAACAAATTTAATGAAAATCGGTCAATGATTAGTCAGTCAAAGCTGCCATATAAGTCCAACTCAAACAAATAATTATAAAGATCGTACATCATTAAAAATATTAATATTAAGACAAGTCAGTGAAACTAACCGATATGTCAATTGAAAATAGGTACATATACTATTTTGAGGACCGGTCCACAATTGGCACTAGACAGCCCTTTATCTTTTTATTAAGAAACACAAACAACTTTTCGTGTGAATTTTATAAAGTATGAACATATATTATTATAATATTGGACCCCCGCACAGTGGCTGAAAATCGTTTTTCATTGGCCAAAATTCTGTAACTTTTGAACCGATCAAAATATTGAAGTAATGTTTATTTTATTGGATAGATATTTAGTTCAGCTTGACTCAGTTTAAATTACATTAAAATTGATTGAGGACTTTTTAAGGAATTCTAGGTCAAAGTTGAACTTTTGAATTTTTTTTACTTTTAGAGTGAAATATGGGTTTATTATTTTTTTATTTATTAAAAAATTGAATATTTGGAAATTAATAATAATTATAAATATTTTTTGTAATAATGGAATTTTTTTAATGTTACACTTAAAAAAAATTTTACACTGAAAAAAATAGTAAAATCAACTGGAGATTTTGCTATTACAGAAAAATTGAAAATTTTTTGCTGACAAATTTGCAAATTTGTTTACACTCAAAGAATAGTTACACTTAAAAAAACACGTTAATAATATTATATAAAAATATTACTATTACTACAGAAATATTTATTATTTTTTGCTGTCAAATTTGATAATTTTAAAAACATTTTAAAAATAAAAACTGCAATAAATTTTAATAGCATTTGCAACAATGGTAGGTTCTGTTTATTATTATTTTTTACTAATATTATGTTTTTCGTACTTAAATAACAATGAAAGGAAATTATAATTATTATTCATTTGACTCAAATATTGATTGCAAATATTCCATATTTTGTTCTGTGCTATCTCTTTTCTTTAGTAGTTTTTTTGCTTCTTCATCTAAATCCCGATGTTCCACTTTCCATTGATTTCGAATACTGGAGATGAACGGATCTGACGTTGCCAATAATATATTAAATAGATCTTCATTTGTTGAATTTCGTGAAATTTTTCTAGTATTGTGCTCTCTATAAAATCTGTAATCCTTGTTCCTTTTTTCCTGAGCCTCCTCTGATAGATCTCCAAGTGGCACCAAATGATATTTAATGACATCTTCTCCATGATAAAGGATTTTGTGAACTGTTGCAGACATATTTCTCCATGGGTAGTTGGTTGTATATATTTTTGCAGTTTCGTTTGCATAATCTCCAAATTTTCTAGAGTCAATTTCTTCATTGCACGCAAGTACTTCTAGGATTATTTTAAATCTGAAAATAAGGTTAAAATCCACTCCTGTTATTTCAGATGCTGTTTCTGGATCTGAAAAGAATCTTCTTGCGGTATTGCCATCATTTGTATTGCCTGACCCTTGTTTTGGCTGATCTATAATCAATCCTAATTTGCGATATTCATCTTGAACGTGTTTCTTTTTTGCACTTCTTAACTCTTTGTTGGTTTCGTTGTTTCTTATTGATCCTGAAGACCCGAAATCCAAATCATAACTGATTTTTAGTATGTGTTCCATAAGTCGTATTCTTGCATGTAGTGGTGATAATCCAAATTCATATGCATCGGTATTATCTAATGATTTTGTCGGTATTTGGTTTAATTGGGTTGAAGTTGCTTGGCATATAATGCAGCTGGATGCAGCCTTCGTGCTAGTCAAAGCCTGACCTACTTTTCCATCTATCATTGTCAGCACTAATTGGTAGCTTACTTCAATTTGCTGCCCATCCAACTGTAATTGTAATGGCTGTAGTGTTGCAATTTGGGTCTTGATATCACTAACTTCTTTGTTAATGGCATCATGAGTTTCTTTTTTGAATTCAAATTTGATTGGCCTGCAGTATTTCGTAGAAGATGGTGTCTCATTTTTCCAAATATTCATTGTTTGCGTTGTACTAGTCGAAGGCTCTGAATCTTCCAAAATCTTTTTCAATCGCAATGGTACAAATGATACCATGAACATATCTGAGTCCGATATATTTTCACATACAGCTTGTTTGTATTGTTTTTGTCCCGAAGAACCATCACATCCCCATTTACAAAAAAGAATTAACTTTGTGTTTCCACATTTCTTTAACTCATTTCCTGTTATTGATTGTAGCAAGCGTTCGGCTGTGTGATCAAGTAGAGATTGTAGTTGTACCTCTGCCGAAATTGGTGTGATTGTAATAGTGTCCTTTGATGACAAACAGTCCATTTTAGCAGCGGTTATGTGATGATATGCTGGATACATATTTGAGCCTTTTTCAATCGCACGCAGTCTGAGCTTAATATATTGCTGTTTTGTTAATTTCAAATCCAGAAATAATGCTAATGCCTCCTCATTTGTGTACTGTATTGCATCACTCGGAGTTGGTATACTGTTAAGAATCCGTTTTGTTCTCACTGGACTAGCTTTAACAACTTTTTCAATGATATCCACTTTTGTTAATTGGTTCTGTGATCGTAATTGATGTAGGAAAGATTCTTTTATATTTGTACAACCAATTGCATCGTTAATATCTTTAAGTTTCCGCCTCTTAGATCTATCGCTGCAGTTGCCCATTAATGATTTGCGTGGTCTTCCAGCCTTATCTTGCTTTGCTGTTTCTGCAGCGACAGTAAGTTGGCCCTCTAACCAGTTTGCACTTTTTATATAAAAGTTTTGTTTACTGTAGCGAACTTCTTTGTAGCGTTTTTTTAGTGCTTTGACGAAATTAGATAATTCCTCTTCCATTTCGGTGCTACACGAATTTAAGTTTAATTTTATTTTAACGTAACTAAGAACATCTTCCTGGTTTTTAATTCCAATATACTCTTCCGCCAGTTCTTTATAACTGAAGCTCTTCATGTTTTTCTGAATATTTTTATTTGCGTCTGTTATGTTTTATCCGTACACTTAGAGGATTAACTGAGTAATCCCTTATCGAATCCGTAGTTTTATACATTTTTAGATACATGTTATTCACACATTGATCTTTAATTTCATAGCAGGTAGTGCTTAAATTGCACAAAACTGCACATGTTGTCCAGACCTTAATATCAGGTAAAACTAATTAGTATCTCGCCAATATTTGTTGTTGTTGTTGGGTTGTTTTTTTATTTTTAGTGGTTTAATGTCCCGATTATTGTTATAAAATTGCTTATGACTTTGGTTGACCCTAACATTTGATAACAGGTAAATTTAGAAAGAGATCATATGTTTACTGTAGAATTTTGTGATAATTTGTGATAATTTTATGACTTATTTTTTGCTGATCAAAACAAAGCCATTAAACCCTTTCGCAGGTATTATATTTAATTTTTTTAGTTTTACGTAGTCTAAAGTAAAAACATAAACTTTTAGGCAAAAAAGTGAAAATTATATACACCATTGTATACGAGTACTTTGGAGTAATTTCATTAAAATGAAAAAAGTGTTCTACACACGGCTCGTCACGGGTGCAAAAGTATATATAGCGGTAAAGAGGACACTTTCACCTTTCTCCGGGTGGTATACATTTCTTGTTCCCTTTTGTTCCCTAGAAGTTCTATTCTACTAAAGTTTAAATTTGAGAAAAATATAGTAGTTTCATAAATATTCCGTAACGCCCTTAATATTAAACGCTAGAGCTCTGACCACTTACAAAAACTAAAGACTATAATCCTACCAACATTATAAAAAAGACCGCAGGCCATTATCGATGATAGCTTGCGAGTAGTAATCATTTATTTTTGATAAAAAACAACAGAAAAACACCTTTTTCTGAAATTACAAAAAACCGTTGAGTTTGACAGCATGCCACGCTCACAATTATCAATAGTTTAACCTAATTTTTTGGCTACCTTAATCTGGATATATTAGCTGCAAAAGGGCGTAAAAATTTTAAAAATCGGTGACAAAAAAAATTTGACTTTTGGCCAATGAAAAACGATTTTCAGCCACAGTGCGCCGCCCTAAAAGCCCAAATAGCTTAAAAACCTACGAATTGTCTGTTTGTTTGTGTATATCATTTTTTGTTTACCACGATTGCTTGTAAGTACGCAATTTTGTGTTTTCCTACATGAAAAAATTTGTTCTGGCAATACTTAATGTTAATGAAATCAATAGCATACTTTAGGGGTTAACATACGCTAGGTCATTCAAATAAAAAAAAAAAAAGACTTAAGAAACAAACTTAGGGTTAGGTTTTTTTGTTACGGAATTTCTTGATTCGGTCGCCGAGCTCCAAGCCCGCGATAAAAGCTTAAAAATAATAAAAGGCAGCAACAAGGGCATTAATCATTACAAAGTACTTGTTCGCTCGCATTCGCCGACGGTAAATGGTCCATAAAAATGCGAATAAGAAAAGTTAAAACAAATTAGTTAAAGTATGGTAGATATCTTGTTCGATTCCAACAAAATCTGGTAATTGAGAAATATATTGTGTAATAAAAGAGAAAAATAGCAACTCTTCCATCTAATTATTATGCATAAGTCGGGGTGGGTACTGGTGCGCAGAAAAACGCCGTACTAAATTAAAATATTTTCTACTTAGTTTATGTACGAGTCGTATTCAAAATTTTGAGGTCAAATAACAATAAAATGTACTTCAATCAAGCCGAAAACGGGACTACTTTAGATAAACAATCCTAGTGTTTCTTAAAATGTGTGAAAAATATTGAATCAACTAAAAAATTCTTAAATTAAATTGAGCATTTTAATCCGTCAGTACTTAAATCAATCTTTCTGTACTTTATTTACGTAAATCTAACACCGCTTGAGATTGATTTAAGAACGGATGGATTGATTTTTATTTTTGCGTGTGCTGATGATGTACAGGCGTTAGTCCAACTATTCTGATATAACTTTATCTTTATTTTTATTATTAAATTAAAAAAATATTTTATTGCAACAAAGTGAAGAAGAGCAGTCATTAAGATTCAGAAACTGTTGCAAATTTAGATCATGTTAATTGATTTTTACATAGTTTTGTCATTGATAAAAGCTCTCTTTAATTAAGCATATTCATTATATTTATTTAAAATCATGTCAAGAAAAACGATTGAACGGTTTTGTGATATACCGACCTCTTTACACAAAATTTTCCTAAACCTTAGTTTCTTCTAAAAGTGTTTTATTATTGAAATTATAATTTTATGAACATAAAAATATTTTAAACTGCAAAATTATTTGCAAAATTATTTATAGCTTTTAAAATAAAGACTTATAGTAAGGGAAATTTTATGTACAACCTATAAAACATGTTAAAAAAAACAATAAGTAAAACATTCTTTAAATTTTTAGTTCTATCGCTTACGACAAATTGGTGCTAAAGGATCGATTTGCATACTAATTGCTGCCGCATATTTTTTATATCGTATGTATCATAAATGTATAAATCATCCTCAATTGAATTTGTTTTGTTTTTTACTTTAATTTAATTACTTTCTTGGTATTTTTGTGAGCTGGAACGACTAGAATTCGTACCAAGACATTTTATTTGATATAATATTTAACAGTCAACGTCTAACCAACTAATCTGCATCTTTTAAAAAATCGACATACATAAAATTAAATTCAGAGCAGCAGATAGAGCTAATGTTTCTGGCAGAGCAATTTGCAGGAGAAAAATAACGTATTAATGGGTTTTTTAATAAATCGTGAAATTGTTGTTAATACGACTTCTCAAAAAGCCAAAAATATGCACGAATTGCTACAATGAAAGTATTGAAGTAGTCATTCTTTAATAATGAATATAAAATTTTTATACTGGAAATTGACAACTGAAGAACGAAATTAAAATTATTAAATATTAAAATCTCAAAATCTTAAGTTCGAAATAAATTAAACCAAATGAGACTTATATGCTAGCAGATTATAAAGATATTAACACAAACTTACGAACTACCTAAACCCACGACTCGTTACACAGATCAAATAACCAAATACGAGAAAAATTAAAACTTTTCATTTTTATATAAATTGCAACTACCCTAATAATGCTGTTAGTCTTCTGTACTCAGAATACCTAAAATTTAATTGAATGTATGTACGTGTGTGTATCCAAGTAGCAACAGTATCAAATCAGAAGCATGTGCGTATTTTGAATAGTTGATTCAATTAGAATTTTGATTAATTGATATTTCATTCAGTTCAAGTTACACTTTGTTTTTTACTTTTTTTCCAAAGCTCTTAATTTATTTTGTTGTTAATTTTTACATGAATTTTATAGTTCATTGGTCTCTTATTTAGAAAATATTCCACTTGATGAACTCTACTGCTTCAATTGATTTAACTAAAACAAAATAAAAAAGTTTTCTAGTGTTTTGAAAAAAAAAAATAAATATTCTTTAGAAATAATTAAACAAAAATGCCGCCCAGTATTATAGTTATACATTCGCTTTCCAGTAGCTCTGAATTCTGCTCAGGAAGTGGATAATTTGTTTGAATATTCAATGGAAAAGCATGTTTTTAATAAACAAAATCTTAAATATTTTCAGACTATTTTTGTTGCTGTTCTTGAGCGCCTTGAAAACTAAATAATAATTTAAGTGTCTCTTATTGCTTTCATAAAGTTTCAAAGGAGTTAAACCTTTAACTGCGGAGGTAAAATATTTGGACTTAATCGTTGCACTGGTGGTAAAATTTAACCCCTTTAATTTTACAAAAAAAAATTTTCAAAAAGTTTTTATATTTTAATTATATTTGTTTCAAAAAACAACGAATAGAATTTTTAATTAAAGAAAAATTATAAATTGTAAAAACAATACGAAAACACACAGAGACAATAAAACTGATAGAACACAATTGACGAGGGTAAATCAAAAATTTTAAAAAGAGCATAAAATTTACCATCACCTCAGTCAGGGATGGCAAAATTGGTACAATTGTACTTTTTTTGGTACTGTTCAAACTTGAAAAGTACGAAGGCACACCAATTGTTGTTTAGTACAATTAAGAAATCTCAGTTTTAATACTTTTATAATGCAACTCATCATTGCAGTAATTTTATTGTGAATTAACTAAGTTTTATACATTAGCACTTCTAGAGAAAGAAGAGTGCACGTGAATGTGCCCTTGGCTAGCGAAAGATGGCAATTATAAAAGATGCAAAGCATGTAATGTCAATATAGTGGGTGGCATAGTAGTACACATTAAGTGCCATGCATCGTGTGACAGCTACAATAATAAATTTTAAAAAACAACACCGAAAAATGGCGTTTTTATGAAAAACACAGAGTGCCCCACTTAAAAATAACCTACTTAAAAAAGGTATTTTAGATTCGCAAATTGTTAAGAATACGAATATAAAAACAATTGTAACAGAAGTTACCGGGCCAGAAAATGTTGCCGACATTAAAAACTTTTGTAAACATAATTATTATTCAATAATATTAAACGAAAGCCCCGATTGCAATGTGTTTAAAAATTTAACAATAATAATAAGAACTTTCAACAAAAAATACTGTCACCGGTTTTTAAGTTTGATTAAATTAGAAGCAAATTATATACCATTGAATGATGTTTACTGTGGAACTGATGTAGAACTGTATATAGAAACCAATGAATTTGAGAATGATGTAATTGATAATTCAGTTTAAAACAGTTGGCCAAAAAAATTTTATTTTAAAATTTGCGAAGTTTTAAGAACAAAATTCGACTTTGAAAATGAAACGATAAAATGCTTCGGTAAATTTAGTCCAGAAAATCAGTGGAAAACTAATGGAATAGCAGCACTATTAGTAAAAATGTTTCCAAACGCGTACAAAATTTTTAAGAACATAAGTCCGCAATTTAAAGCTCTTGCTGATGGTGAAATATTAAAATCGTACAGAGATTCGAATATTAGCGATTTCTGGGCAACAATATCTTAAAATAAAAAAAATGGGTCAAATGAATTCATATTTTCAGAAATTTAAAAAATTGTAAGGCGAATATTACCAATTTCACATTCATTTACAAATGTGAAAAAATATTTTCCTACCAAAATATAATTAAAACCAAAGAGGAAAACAGACAACAAACTGCAACTCTTTGCGGCTTAATCCAAACAAAGGATTTACTGAATTCACAAAATTGCAATTGTTTTATCATATAAATATATTACGTAAGTTGTTATTAAAACTATAATTGGGATCTCGAAATCGATTTAAAAGTACCTTGATTTTCTTTATACGTACGTAGTTTATACTTTTTCAATACTGACCTGCTTTTTAATTCCATTTTCCATATTCTTAATAAATCTAAATTAAATTAGTATTAGTTCAATTAAGTGCCAAAAATGATAATTTCTCAAGTTATTTGGTACAATTTTAACATTCCTGATGTCAGTAGTTAAAGATTAACAACTTGGAGTTTTGAAATATTAGAAGAACACTACTTTAAAAATCCATTTTTCAATATATAATAAATATGTCCTGTAGAGCATTTTAAAATTATTATTTTTTGTGCCTTCAGCTGAAAAATTTCAAAAGTTGGAGTGCAACAAAATGATGACGTTAACTCTTCTAAAAAAAGTGCAACATTTTTTGCTCTTTTTATTAAAAATTTGCAATACAATGGTTTTTGAAATAACGAGTTTAATAGAAATTATTGTTCAGCACTCACGAGGCAAAATTTTTGTCTAAGGAAAAATCTATTCAAATGGCAATTAAAAAAAATGTAAAAAATGTAAAAGAAATGTTAAATTTTTTTATTAAAGAAAACTGTATAATGTAAACAAATTCCTTTTTTCAAACAAATCAAAATACAGTAGTTTTCCGATTTAACGAACATTCAATGAACATCGCATTTAACGAACACTCAAATTTTTATTTCTACTAAGTCAAAACCTCATATTACGAATAAAAATTTTATTTTGTACTCGGTTTAACGAACAAATGTATAACAAAACGTAAATTAAGAAGATTTTGATAAAACTGAAATGAAACACGAAGATGTCATGAAGCACTTCGAAATTTGTATTAAATTCTTTTGAGAGAGCTTCAAGAAGATGCCCTTAAAAAGGGTATCCATTCCAATAATTATTTGAAATAAATTTTTTGAAATAAATTAATTTTGTATTACTATGTTTTTTTGTGAATTTGTTCTTTTCTTACACATATTTTTAATGAAATATTTTTTTTAAAAATAATATAATTTTAATAAAATAATTAAAAAATCAGTAAACATATTTAAAGTTGTGAATAAAATACTCAATGCTATTAATTTTTAATTTAGTACTGGATATACCGAACAATTTTTTTTAACGAACAGGCCTAAAAACCATTAGGTTCTATAAATCGAAAAACTACTGTATATAAGAAATGCGCGATCAGACAACAAAATATAAAAGAAAAAAAATATTCGCACAACACATGAGATTACACAAAAAAAAATAACCTTAAACAGCCAGGAAAACTGTCCCAGAAGGTCGGGTATTCTCTATAAATTCGACAAATGCCGCAAATATTTTTTTAAGACTGAAACATGCCAAAATATGCTGCAAAGAAAAAAATATGCAAAAATATGCACCAGCAAAGAGATGCCAAAATTTATAAGAATTTCTGAAACGACTAAATATTTTAACACCGTCTCTCCATACCAATTTTTTCTTGCTGTTCCATGAATGATGTTGTAAAGACTTATTGACCTAACCTCGTGCCTCTACTTCAAATACAGAATATTATTTCAAATTTATAATTGCTTTATTTTGAAATCATTAATCACAGCAAATTAATTGAAGCGTTAAACAAGTCAAGTCAAGTCAAGTCTTATATCATGTAATTGCATACATGCCTCGCATGTGTCAATAAATGTTAAATTTTCAGCGAAAACTCAAAAGATCAAACAAAAAATAGCTGCACACACACACACGCACACAAACCGATCCACTTAAACATACAAACACACACACGTAGTCTTGTTTAATTTGTGTATGAATTTAAAATAATTTAAGTATTTTGAATTATTTTCACCTCCCAGACAAAACATTCCCGCTTCCTTTATTTTAAAACACTTCATTAAACCAAAATGGAAAACATAATTGATTCTTGAAAACTAAAACACATATGCAATGTGTATGTTTATTAAAATGTGCATGTGTGTGTGTGTTTGTGCATGTGTGCGTGGCTTTCTTTGTGTGCGTATAAATGAGGATTCATGCAAATGTGCATGAATTTGTACGTATACATGTGTAACCGTGTGGTATTTTCCTCTTTCATCTTTTGTTTTAAGCCCTTTTAATAACAATGGACCGATTGTAACAATTGTTGAACATTGTTTATGGAACATTTGTAAATAATAGATTTTGTCTTAAACGATAAAAGATTAAAGCAGCAGCTGCATCCATCCATTCGATTTCGGTTGTATGGTTTCCGTTTGCTTTTAACCTGAACATCACAATAATGGAGTTGTAATTTGAGTGTGAGCTTTTAGTTCAAATTATATTGAACTCTTAATTTTGTTAATGCTGAAGATTATAAGGTCTTTGTTGGATTCTATAAGAATAGTTTTATTATTTATTATACTCCAGTTACAAAAACACGGATACAAATAAATAACAAAGCACTAGTTGTGAAGCCTTTTTTTAATTAAGAGGCAAAGCAGAAATTGGAATAAATATTTTTGATCTCAATTATTTACAGGAGTATTTTATAAATTAAGCCAAGATTTATGAAATATTTAGAATAACAGTTTTGTCTGCTCTTGGCATAAAGGTAAACAGGAATGAGCAGTGGCGTAGTTGGGCGTTTTTTTGTAGGGGCAGCAAAGTTTTATTATTGTGCCTCACATCAGAACTTACACTGCAGTGAAATTAAAAAAAATCTATTCACAAAATAATTAGCTCTAAAAATTAAAATGCCTATAAAACTATTTTGCACCTGAATTTCTCCGTAATTATTTCTTTTGACCTGACCTCGAAGAATTTCTTAAATCAATGGTGAACAATCCACAGCTTGGCAACATTTTTTTCGTTGTACCTGTTCCAAAATAGAATTTATTTTATTACTCGTTTTACCAGGGTTGTCACAATTGTAGTCGGAAAAGACGACAAAAGATACATTTATGTGATGAACTTCAATGATAGATTGAACATAAAACCGATAACATTGAAATTCATCACACAAAAGTATAATTTTGCCGCATTTTCAAATCCAATTATGATTCCAATGGATTCCGTGACAATGCTATATATGTTTTGTTTTCGAGGTTTTGCAGTCAAATTAAATTGAAAAAAGCATTTTCAGATTAGAAACTCTTACCCGAATCGGAAACTTTTGTGTGACTGGAGGTAAATATTTCTTGTTAGGAATCTTGGGATATTTGTTTTGCTGAACCTTATAAATAACCGAATATATTGATTGAACTGTTGCCAAGATTTGATAAATTAATATCAGAAGTATAGAAGGCTTGAGTTCAAATCTGAGTATACCCATATCTTCTTAATTTAAAAATTCATTTTTGGATAAATTCATTATTTAATTAAGAGAGTACTTTTATTTGAAGCAATTTATTCATCAGACTAGCAGAACGGATCAGTATTGATTTCGAGGTCGCTATACCATCTCATCAGCGTTCTTTTGTTCGATTTTACCACTTTTTGATTGTGGATACTAGTGACTGGGAATATCAACTATTTAACCGTATTATTTAACGAATTAGAATACGAAAAGTGCAACTTATTAATTTCTTTCAAGTTAAATCAATTTCGGTTAGTACGAAATTCCATCTCTGATTTTTAATTATTCCAAATATTCCATACTCTCCAGCTTTTTCCAAAACCATTGGCTTTGAGATCAAGCAGTTTTCCATTTTTGTTGTTTTAATTTTGTCTTGTATTCAACCACCTGTGACAATGTAAAGGTATTTATTATAATTTCTTAAATTAAGAAGATATGGGTAAACTCAGATTTGAACCTTAAATAGTTCAAAAATTACGTATAAATATAAATTTTCTGAATATTTGAAAGAAATTCGAAAATTCACCACAATTGTCTTGAGTTTAGTTGAATCTCATTATTTTACTGAAGAACTCGACAACACGCTGAAAATTTATATTACAGTGAATTATATTTTGGCACCCATTAGATTCCCAAGTAGCCTTAAATTAAATTAAAGCTATTCCGAAAAATCTAACTCAACAATTCAACAATTACGTATAAATATTAATTGTTAAATTTAAATTTAACTTGCAAGGACATGAACCAACATTTGTAGCATGCTATTTTTGCAGTTAACAGAGCATTTTTATACGCTTAACAGAGCACGGTTAAACATTTAACAGCCATAGTGAAATTGATTAACTGTATTTACGACCCCAAATCTGGGAACAGGTGGAAGATCTATACTAACCAATAAACGGAAAATGAAGAAGTATATTTTATATTTATTAGTAATTAAAAAAAAGATTTTTTGGAGATATAATTGGCCCTTATGGAAAAATGGGGACTGGTAAAGATATCCCACTATATAAAAATAGTGCTCGGGATAGGCCTTTAAAGAGCACAATTAGTGGAATTTATAAATAGTTTTGGGATATCTGGGAATCTTCTTCAGAAATATAAAGTTTTTTTTCAAATTCAATTTTCTAAAGCTCCAAAATTATTTCAATAATAGCACTAAATGTACTTTTTAAAGGCCTATGCGGAGCACCATTTCTATATTGTGGGATAGAAGTCACTATTTTCCATTATATTTATTATTTGCAGAATTTCCGTAATTATAATCATTTTAAGTAATATCGTGGACACCGTTCAATGGTTAGTATTGAACTGGCCGCTGTTCCTAGATGTGGCGTCCTAAATAAAGTTAATAAATTTCAATGTTAACTGTTTAACAGTGTTCTGTTAAGTCTATAAAAAGGCTCTGTCAACTGCAAAAAAATTTGCTACAAATTTTGGTTCATGTCCCTGCTAGTTATATTTAAATTTAACTTGACACACATAAGAAAAGCACTATTTAGGGGATCTCGAGGACAAAAAACTAAAACCGGTGATAAGGCGTGAAATAACACTGGAAACCCTGAATGAAAAGAACAAAAAAAAAAACTGGGCGTTGTGTTGTACCTCACAGCGGCCATCGGCTTTAATTACTGCCGTATTGTGTATTTCTTTTTTCATTAATAGTTGAAAATGTGAAATTATAAACCGCTTAAAAATTTTTTAATAGCGGTAATTCACACCAGAAAACTATTTGTTGGTTTCCTGTAACATCTGACTCTTGATTATTTTTGCTCCGTATTGCAATAATTTAATTTTAATCGCGCGCAATAAAATAAATTAAGAAAAAAAAATTAAACAAAATTCCTTAAAAATCCACAAATATTGTTTTTTTTTCCATAAAATTGTGCTGAATATAAGAAAAAAAATTTACCAAAAATTGTGTAAATTATTCACATGTTTGTATATTATTTCAGCATTTTTTGGGGGATTTCAATAAATCACTGGCAAATATTGAAAAACAACCAAAAACTTTCATTAATAATTTAGTTTTTGTGTGGTTGCAGTTTTATTTATTTATGTAAAATATTCTATGGCAACAAATGGCAAAAATAAACAAAACTGAAAAAAACTATAACAATTGTAATGAGAGCTTGAGCGCAAAGTAAAACAAATTTTCAAATATTTAAACAAATTTTGTTTGTGTGTAACCCACTTTTAGATTTTATAAAATTTTTATTTTTAAGTTGGCGGTTGGTTGGTTGGTGTTTTTTTTTTTGCTTAAAAAAATTAAGATTTATTTTTATTTTGGCATAAAAATTAAATTTTTTTTTTATAATTTTTGTAAACAAATTGTGCAAATGTAAAATTTTGCAAAAAAAACTATTTGCATAGAATTGTGTCGGTCCATTATGGCCACTAACTTTAAGAACTAGCAATGAAACACAAATAATTTTGGGCAAAAAAAAAAATTATATCACAATTTTGTTTTCTTCTTATAAATTTAACTTTTCATATACCATTAAGTTTGGAATTGGTAAAAACCGTTTCAGCACAAAAAAGCAAACTATTTAAAATAGTTGCTTAAATTTATCCTCAATTTGAATTGTCGTTGAACATTCTATTTTGTATTTTTGTAGGGTATCCTTAGAGCTTAGAAACAATTTGAGGGAAAATCATTTAAGAGCCCTTAAAATGAAATTGAAATTTGTACGCAAACAAGCGAAAAAAGCCAATACATAAATAGAATTTCTTTCCTTGACTAAAAAGCCAGTGGTTCTTAAAAGGAAACTTACGGGAGGCAAAAAGTTTTAATTTTCTGGAACTCATTAATTTTTATATGAAACCAAGAGAAAAATAAGCCATTGAATAATTTCTTATTTTTACTTGTGCTTTATTTTAAAACTATTTCACAAACAATTAAAAAAATAAGCTTTAAAATTCACAAAAATAAAAAGCTTCAAAGTAAATTACCTTGAAAGAGAACAAAAAACTTAAAAATAATTCATAATGGAGGGCTAAGAGCTGAAGTGAACTAAGTCACAAAAAGACAATTCGAAGATATTTTGAGTTTGAGTAAATGTATTGTTTCCAAAAAATATAAAATGAGAGCCATTGATTTGGGGTTTTTACCGTTACCTTAGGAACGAAACACTTTTTACTTAGTCCATTGCAGAACTAAATAGAATTAAACTTTGCGGACAATTTCGCACTAGTTTTGAAATTTTTTCTATTTTATGACTTGGTTTACTTCAGCTCTGAGCCCTCCATATGTATGTGTACAATAGAACACATGTAAAATAGTTTTATTGCAAAAAAAAACACAACATAAAAAACATAAAGGTCCTTGTTAAAAAACACAATATTTTTGCCAAATACTTTTGAAGAAAAAATAAAGTTTGTTTTATAAAACATACACAAGTAGACAAAAGTGATCGCCACTTGCCTTCATTCGTGTTAGTAGCTCTGTCACTTCCGGAAAACAATCAGAAAACAAAACTTAACAAAGACATTGGGTCTATTCGGAAATACATCTCTGCGCCGCATCTGATGCACATCTGTGATTACTTTGCACAGCTGATACAAAACAGCTGATGTGGATGTTTAATTGAAGGGCAGACAAAAAATTTAATTTGATTACAATTTCAAACGCAGAGAAATTAAAAAGAGATAAAATAATAATAAATTTATTTATTGACTTATTTGAAAGCAAAAATGATTTAAAATTGTGCAATCGCCAAAATGTTTTTCAAGACCCTTCGGCAGAATACTGACTTTCTTTTTCGCCCCGTACGAAACTCTTCCTCCATGACCAAACGAATACGAATAAGAAACAATTTTTTTTAAATACAAGCAGCTCCTCTAGGGTGAGCAGTATCAGCTCAACGGTTTTGACCAGAAGTAGCCTCTTCCTAAAGGTCGCCGAAATACTGAGCTGATGGTGGGATGAACCCGAAGTTGACATCCTTGTTAGTAGCGAACGATTCTCTTCATCGGTAGGACTGAATATTGCTTCTCGCTATTAAAGTAACTCATTATTGGCACCGACAAAATTGGTGGCTTTGTCGCAGTATATTGTTTCTGAGAGGCCTCTCCTGCAGATGAATGTTAGAACGCAAAGAAGAAAAGTATTTCAGGACAGATCAGTTAACAGTTCGGGGAACACAATTTTTCCTTTTTGGTATTTTTGATTCTTCAAGTTATTATGCAGTCCTCCTCTGTACCAATCTAAAGCACGTCGTATTGAAAAGTTTGTGAATCCTTCTTCCCCGAAACGTTAAATGTTGAATAAAATTTAAAATAAACCCATCAAGTCTGGTAGAAAATATTCCATCGTAAACTAAAAACTTCATTCAGAGTACATACTTTATAGAGTTCATTTTGTATGTATGTTCATATGTACGTACGTGCCACAATTTCTATTCATATAGAAAGATTTAAATTTAAATAAAATATTTTTCCTATTAAAATAAATGTGATCATAAGGAATGCAAAGGCACTACAACAAGAAAAGCAAATAAAATATGCATAAAACTTTTCTACCTTATATATTTCATAGGAAAAACTCGAGTTTCTTATTTGAGTTTTTAACGTTTCATTATATTCCTCTTTTTTTAAATATATTTTTTTCTTTTTGTTGCTACTTCCTTTCAAGAACCAACGAACGACAACGTGGTGATAAAGGAAGTTATGGAAGAAAATCGCAATTTTTTTTCTTTCATCTTCAAATGTTGCACAAAAATATTTTCCCTTTTTTCTGCACAAGAAAAGTTTATAAATTTTATAGACCAACATAAAAATAAATAATAAAAAAAAGAAATATATAAAAAAACTTGTTACCGGAAGACGATGAAAACTATTTATTTGGTTTAAGGTTTAAAAATTCGTTTTCGCACTTGTATTTCAAGTTGTTTTTAAGGAAACAAAGATTTGCTTGAACTTTTGCTGAAAAGTTTGAAATATATTTTGAATAAAATAAAATATGAAATTTTGTTAACAAAACAGATTTAACAGAAATTTTTAATCTTTGGAGTAAACAAAAACAAATTTTCGAAATATTTGAAAGGGTATTTTTTTAAGTCTCACAGAAATTGCAATTGGCAGCACCGCTTTGTTTGCGAACCGATTTGACAGCTGACAGTTCATTTGGGCTTAGTTTGCTTTGTCATTTTATAATTAATCGATTCACGCCGGAGCAACACTTAGAAATTGTTGTGATCTCAAAAATACTCAAAAAATACTGAAAACCAATGTTTATATAAATTTCCACGTAATTTTTTAGTTGGCCATCAAGATCGTGCGATTTTGCGATATGTCAAGTCAGTTGCCTACGCCGATAAACCAGAGACGAGCTCCAAGTATGTCTGCAATTATTGCGAAAAGTGTATGGAAATCGGACATCCAGATTGCGCCATCTACGCGGCAAACGCGGCGTTCATATTGTCCAAGCCATATGAAAACTTTAATAGCAAAGAATTATCTTTGGAATGAAGTCAAATTCATGGCAACTAACGCAATTCGTGTGTGTTTTATTTTAATTTCACTTGTCCACACGCATTTCCGAATAGTCCATAATAATTATTTTAAATCGCTCAAATTTTTATTTTTGTATTAATTTTTATGCAATGTTCCCATTGTGCAATGAACGATTTATAATATTATTTTGAAATTATTTATATTAACTTAACAAAATGGCCATTCAGCATTATGCCATCCTTATTTTTATATTTTTAGCTATCTCCATTGCATATTTTCCCATTGTGCAAACAAAATTTTTTAATATTCATTTGTAATACTTCAGATTTTCGATTTTCTTATCCAAAAATTTATTTCTTCTTGCTTTTTTCGGCAAATTGCTTTTTTATTTTGCCAAGCGATCCACAGTTCTTTCTTTGCCTATTTCACTGATGGCCCCATTATACAAAGAAGGATTTTTGTATCTGCTGTTAAAATCTGCAAACTGCAACAGTGCAGATCGTGAATAAAATGTGAACATTTTGTTCACGTAAAATAGTTCCCATGAACAAAAAATGGCGAACAAAAATAAAGAAAAGCTATTAAACAAACACAAAAATATAAAATTGACTTTCGCAATTTGAGGGAAAGGGAACACATTTGACGTGCACTTTTATTCCCGATTAGCGTGAATAAGTCAAAACTCCCATTGTGCAACGGCTTGTTCAATTTTCTATCACCACAACTAAGTTTTTTCTTAACTAAAATTTAAAGAGAAAACCTTTTTTGTTTTTTTTTAAAGAATTTTATTAACTGTCATAAGTAACACATTGTTTTAAAATACCTCCATGGCTGAAACTGTGCGAACTTTTTAGTGGCGATCTTCGATGCTAAATTAATCAGTCATGAAGCATTGAAACGAACGGTCTTAAAATTATACATACTGATATATTTACGTGCATACCGCTCCTTTATTGCAACGTAGTCATATCTCCAAAAAAAACTCGTTCTTCACAAAACGAGTTTAACGTTTTTAATTTACTCACGTCATACCTCAATCGAAAATTAAAAAAAATACTTCCCTCTCAAGAGGGGAGTAAACAATATATTTGTATGATTTTTTTTACAAAAGATGAGGTACGATAGATACAACAAATAATTCTGCATCCTTAACACAAAATTTTTTTTTTTTTTTTGGAATATGACTGAGTTGCAATAAAGCCTCATACGATGATATTTTTTCATATACAGACAATAAATTGATAGACAGCTTTGTAATTTACTAGTAAGTAATTAATAAGCACTCCAAAATAATGCAGGCAGTATGCAGTTGTCACGTCAAAGCAAGTAAATTTCTTGTCTCCACATAAATCGACCGCTGCCTTTTATATTTATTTCGAGTAGTGAAACTTTTAAAATTTTTCCATCGCAGAAGACATCGTCTTATCACACATTTATGTGTAAATTCTATGATTTTTTATTTTGTATTTGTTAAAATAGAATAGCAATTGTTGTTAGTTTCACTACCAGCCACCGAAATACTCTTTATTTAAAATATTTACTAAAGATAACCTTTTATTTGACATGAGATTCCTTAACACAAAAAAATAAATTAAAATAAAAATAATAATAGTGGGACATTGAAATATAAACAAATACTGGAACATTGACACACATGCGAATAGATGTTGCTTTCCCACAACTTATGAGGCGGAAGGTGATTAGAAGATAGAAATATATTGAAATTAGAATACTGTATCAAACAGGTATAAGTCGGTTAAAATTAAATCTGTTTGTTGCCTAAAAAAGAAAACCGTTCATTTGCTACATGAATGTCATAACAAAAATATAATAAAACATTTAAAATGGAAAAACAAAATAGTTCGCTGTAATAATCTTTAATAATCATTAAGCATATATAAAATATATATAAAATATGTATAAAATACATATAAAATATATATAATAATAATCATTAAATAAATGGGTCATTCAAAATTTTTTCCCGACGCAGAAAAAGTTACGAATTTTTGAAAAAAACCGCTCTTTTTTTTGAAAATGCTAGAATTTTTTCAAAAATTGACTGCTTGGGACCTTTTTTTTTAAAAATTTTTTTTGTTCAAATGTAGTTTAAGAGAAAAAATATGATACAATTTTCAGAAGCCCAGATATATTAAATATTTTAATTTTTTTGGAAAAACCCGTACTTTTCTCGATGTCGGAACCCTTTAATTTTTTTTACTCAAAAATAACTTCAACCAATTCTGCAAAAATCCGCACTAGTTTTAAGATGTACTGAACATCGCAGGTTCGAATCCTACCTAGACTCTGATTGTTTCAGCGGTCTGTAAAATAAACATAAAAACTTTAAAGCTATTTTGAAGCTTTATAGGTATTAAAAAGCTAATTAATGTTTGTAATAGATATTAAAAAACTTAAAAGTTTTCTTTAAGAAACCAATTTTTTTATTTCAGTTCCTTATTAGCCATTCAGAAGTTAACAAGCTTTTTAAGAAACATTTGTAATCTTTGTGAAATCAGTTAAGACGCCTAAAAGCTTTTGATTTGGCTTCTTGATTTTTATCTTCTTGCTTAACAAAAGGTTCTTTCAACTCTAAAATTTTCATAATTTCTATTTGCTCAAAATTATCTGTCATAAAGAATTGCTTTAGGGGTGCCATCATCATAAAAGGATATTTCTTCTTCCTGCTGTTCTTGTGAAAAATTAGTAAAATATGAATGAATGCGAAATATGTTTTTTTTAATATTTTTTATTTGCTAATATTTACTACGTTTTATTATGTTCCCTTCTTGTTTTTGCTGTTTTTTGTCTTGTATATTTTGTTTTATTTATATATTTTTTTAAGTCTGCACTAATCATTTGTACAAGAAATTCTCTTTTTTTATTATTTTGGCAATTCTTTTTTCCTCCTACTATTCTGGGAGATGTATTTGTTTTTACTACAAAATAAAAATGATAAAAAAACAAAAAAAAATAACGTGGCTATGACCTTCTTGGGTATTCATTTTTAGCATTCCACTAATGCACAATGGGCTGAAATTGAAAAAAAAACAAAAATACAAAAGTTATTAATTCAACTACAGCAAGGTACAGCGGAATATGTTCTACTGGCAACATTCAGTTAGAATTAATAAGAAAATTAGAAAACAAAAATTAATTATGTAATTCCATTTTCTTTTTTTGCACTTACCAACGGCCTGTGAAGTATAATTCGTTTCATGTATAGTTTGACTTGTCCCCAAGAAAAACAAATCGGCTCGCATCATCCATTCGACGACTATAAAGCTGCAATCTAGAGCCCGATTAGGGAAAGCTTTTACGTTGCAATGTCTGAGCGTTCGATTCCAGCGCAGATCGTTCGACTTTGTATAATGACTTTGTAAAACACCAAAAAGCTCCGTCAAAATAGGAAAAAACCTCTACGAGCATTTTTGCACCAAGCGGGGTTTTAGGCAAGGCGATGCGTTATCATGTGGCCTGTTCAATCTATTAATGGAGAAGATTTTGAAAGAGACAAAAATCAAATTCTCGAACGATATTGAAATCATTAGTCGCTACAAACGACATTTAATTCTATAAATATACTACAACTTAAAAATGTTGATACTAATCAGCCTATAGTGAATTTATTTTCCCCCATAATGCTTCTCATAAAACATTGTTAGTGCAATGTTTACGAGTGTATGAAATTCTGTTATATTTCATCAGGCATTCGTCTTCGTATATCCGCTGTCAGTGTTAGTGGTCTTGTAAAGAACAGCAAGCCAACATTATTTATCCTGGCGATATACGAGTACGTTGCCATAACACAAACTACTGCCACTATTATTCACTATTCATCCATTCATTCATTCACTCATTCATACAACAATCCATGCATTTATACGTTCAACTGTTGGTAAGCATGTCAGTCAGATCCTTCGGTGTACCAACGGTTACTGCAGACTTGTATTTTTTTTAAATATTATTTTATGATAAAAAAGTCAAACAGCATGTTTTAACAATTTGCACAATATTGCGATTACTTTACGGCAATGACAAAAGTTTACCTTTTGGCAGCTTAAATAATAGAAAAGCGAAACTCAAGGTGTTGCTGCTTAAAGTGTGTTTAAACCAACGAATATATAAATTAGGTAATATTTAACCCATCTTTCACTGCATAAAGTCGGGCGCTTAATTTTCCTATTAAAAAGGTTTCAATAATTAAAGCTTTTAGTTGTTAATTCTTATACTAGTTAGCTTTTAAGGGTTAATAAAAAACCTCATCAAAGCACTATTTTTCTTGTTATAATGTAGTCATTCCATGGCTAAGAGAAAATACATATTGATTTTTAAATCTTTGTTTGATTAAATATTTTGAGCCAATTAGAAAAAGTAAGCTTTAAGGAATATTGGAAATCTTTCTTAAACTTTCTATAGCTTAAACGATCCTGTCATTTGATAGTATATGATATTATGTAGATAGTTATTATATTATGTTATAGTAGACTGGGCGTAACTGGTTCTATTCCTGCCAAGACGATGGTTTCTGCAGACAACCTAAAAACGTTTAATCAGCTTTTCTTTGTTCATAAAGGTATTTGTTTAAAGGAAAAAAACGACATTAAGTTTTCTCATTAAATAACTTTCAAAAGCTAAAGCTTTAATAGTTAATTCTTGACAGAAAGCTTTTAACGCTTGAAACTTTTTTCGCCATGTATGTTTGTACATAAAACATTCACTCCTGAGTAAATAAAAATACATTTTGAACACAAAATCTTTTTTCAATTAAATATTTAAAGTCCCTTAAAAAAGGAAGCTTAGAAAGCTTTGCAAAACATTTCATATTTAAAGAAATAGCTTTGATGTGTACCAATATTATTATTAGTTTTTCTTGTAAAGATTTCCATAGTCAATTCCTAAAGTAGAAATAATAAAAATAAATATGTTGAGAAAATAACTTTTCAATTGCGATATTTTGTTTAAAACAAAAGATATTCTCTCATAAAGCTCAGAAAACTTATGTATTATGTCTGTTGCTTTTCGCGGACGAGGCAAACTTACCCGATAGCGTTTTCCAATACATGATTTTGTAGAGAAAAGCTTTTAGCTAAGCTTGAGTGAGTAGCTTCGTGCATATACAGATAGAAACACACAAATTTTTAAAGTTTTTTAAAAAACTTGAAATTTATAAAAAACTTAACAACTTTTATGGCAAAATAATCTACTTAAAATATATTTATTTAATCATTTTTGAGTTGCTTTAAATTCTGTTTAAAATGAAATATGTTTCTCCTGTCATTTGCTGCAGCAAAACTGTTTTTGCGATGGTTGGGTTTCATGAGCACTGCTGTGTATTTAACTATTCTTTCGTATTCTCTGTCGGTTGGTTATTTTCTGTTTGTTTAACTATTTTAAATTATATTTACTTGATATTATTAACAGAATAAAGTAGCTAAAAGAAAATATGTACCGCAAATTGTGAACCAGAAAAAATCGTATTTGTAATTCGCTGCAAGATGATTTTAAATTGTACCAATAGGAAACGTGTTTAATTTGAAGATGAGGAGGTTTTAAATATATTTTTGTAATTAAAATCTATTTTAAGAAGCATACAAAAATTATGCTTTTATATGCTTTTTATTTTTTAAGTTTTATGGACAATAAACTATTAAACATTAACAATATTTTTTTTTATTAATAAAAATCTCTTTACCTTCAAAGTTTCTTAGGCAATGAAAAATTTAATATTTTCGGAAAGCTTATGCTGCAAATTATGTGATGCTGATAGAATTTTCAAGCCTAAAATCTTGAAAGTTGAGAATAGAAGTTATTTACGATTAAGTGATTAAAAACTTAAATTTATATAAAAATGCCAAAGATATAACATTGATGAATTAGGGAAATAAAAAGCTTTCCATCGTATCAAATAGTTACTTAAGCATTAAAAACTAGAAATTTATTTGGAAGCTTTTTTGAACATAAAATATTAAAATAGTTAAAAGCTTCAAAGCTATTCAAAGTTCATAAATCACGTAACATATAAATTTGTTAATTTAAATGAACATTTTTGTTCTTCACTATTTTCACTAAGAAAGAATTAAGGAAAAGCTAAGCGGTCTAGCAGATCGTAACAATGCTGTTTTCGGTAGTCGCCAAACCATTTTATTGGCGTTCATGTAGTTGTTTCCACCTCTTCTTAGGTATATGATTTATTTAAACAAATTATTTAATGAGAAATAATATGAGTTTCATATAAATAAATTTTTTTCTAACATTCTGCTTTTATCTCCTCTTTTACATTCTTTTTGCGTAATCAGAACTAACGTTTCATAGATTTTAAACATGTTGATAACAATCAATTGAATCAATAAAATTTAGAATAAAATTATTTAAAGCTTTTAGAATTCAAATTATTTCACAACTTCTTAATTACTTAAAAGCTGTAAATAATGAAGTACATTTCTTGACAAAAGCTTTTAAAAAATGCGCTTTAGAAATCTGAAGAGTTTGTTTCTTTAAAGTTGACTTTAAAAAGCTCTTTTCACACTACACGATTTGCCAATAGCGAAATATTATTTCTATGTCTCTTTTAAGTTCATTCTCCTTAAACTTGCTACATAAATTTTAAATATGTTTTTCTTTATTTTTTATTTTCAGGTGAGTCATCTTTAACCCTAAAGGGACTAACTTCATATTTAAGCTTTTTGATTTAGTAAGTAAAATACATGCGACATTCATTTGCTTCCTCCAGCCTGAAACTCGACTTATTTAGGCAAACAAAATAGTTAAATCATTATTAAAAGGCCAACAATTTATTTATACATTTTATTTATTTTGCACAGCTTTTTCCTCTGATCATTTCAATGAACCAATTATAATTGAGACACCCCCTCTATGGCAGTAAAGTAATGCTGCTGGCAATTGTTTAAAGAAATAAAGGCAAACAAAAATGTATATAAAAAACAAATTTGTATTTTGTAGTCAATCGTAAAAATAAATTTGATTACATTAAATTAACATAAACAGCTAACATCTGGCAGCTGTTACTTTAAATTAAACACCCTGCAAAATTTGCTACGACGAGGAGCTATCGAGGAAAATGTGAAGAAAAATGCTACAAAAGCTAATGGACAAATTGGCTTGTGAGTTGTACTAAATTAGTCGCCATTATTCTCCAACAACACCATCTTCTTTGTCACTTGATATAGGAAAATGTGCCTGCCTGTGACATGACAATAAACACTCAATTGCTGAATTGCTGGGCCATCATTGTTAGAGCTTTAGTCAGCCAAAATAAAAAGAATAAATTTTTGAATGAACAGAAACACTTGGGAAACGTTGTCAACAATATTTTTCTATACATTTTATTGATTGCCATGAAAATTTTATACTTTTTCCTTTATAGTTAAACATAAAAATTAAATAGGTTTATTGGTTATTAATAACAATTAGCGAAATGACCATTATAAGAATTAATTTAAGCAATAAATATGCGTGTTTTTATTTGTGTTATAAAAAAGGACATTAATATGTATCAGATGTGGCAAGAATAAGAGAAAAGTTCGTTTTTTAGCCAACTGATTGTGCAATGCAATGAAAATTATACTGTTAATAGCACATCACAAGTGATTTGTTCCCAAATAATTACTTGACAAAAATACAATGAGCTTTTGTAGACTAATGCAATTTATAATAACTTAGAATCACTAGCTAAAAAACCCTCAACAAACAAAAGTTTTTAAAACCCGTATTTTTTATTTCTAGAAGAAAAAAGTACAAATAGAGGACACTTTAAAAAAATATCCTCTTGCCCCAAGTGAACGTTGCGCTATCTACATTATTTTGTTCGCTGCAGCTCTTTCAGACCTAACATATAAGCAGGTAAATCGACATGTAACCAGAGATTGACAGGTATCTAGAATTTACTTACTGCAATTGACTTAGCAAACCATCAGCTATGCAGGCGCCTGTCCTTGGATTAGGCTGCAAAAGTGTTTCCCTACTCCCTCTCTCTTTGAATTAATTACTCGATTCTTCATAGAATGTAACACATTTTATACAATTTGTTGGCTCAGATGTATTTAATTAGAATTGTGATCTGATTTCCGCGCTTTTTAATTGTTTTTTTTCTCTTCTAGGTTTTATTGATTTTGCTCTTACCATAAATTATAATTGTTTTAGCCTTTTGCGTTAAATTTTACATTATTTATTTTATTTTTTCTGTTTTGTATACATATTTATTTCAACAAAATTTATTATGAAAACTTTAAATTTATGGCCATTCATGTTTGCTAACAATTTGTTTATTGTAAAACAAAAAATTTTTTTATCGTTAAAATTGTTGTTGTATTATATGTTGTAGAAAAAACAAAAACAATAAATTTGCAAAATTGTGTTGTCGAACAATTTCAGCAAATACACCAAATGCGATAAAATGCCAAAAATAATAATAATAAAATAAAATAAATTTCCAGTCACAGACGACTTATGGAGAGTGTACAGGATGTGCAACAAAATGAATTCATTCGCTTTAAATTATGCAAAATAAAATTGGTGGCGGAGGAACAGGTCAATCTGGCCGAGGATACGTACATTTTCGACGATCAGCTACGTTCGTCATCGACGTTTCACTCAGCGGTAAATTGATACTTATAGCGTAGACAGACGACAGCGTTAATTTGCATTATGGCGTTTTCTTTCTTTTTTTTTTGCCCTTTTTGCGGAAAATTTACAATATCATGATTTTTTGATTAAAAATTATTGTATCATCACTTACGGGAAAAAATTTTTATCTTAAAAAAACTTTGAATAACAATTTTTTTGATAAAAATTAAAATAAAAAAAATAAATTCACAAACAAACAGCTGTTTACAAACAAAAAGCTGTTTACAAACGCACAGCTGTTTAGTAAATGCAATCACTGCCATCTGTCAGAGTAAAATTTTAACTCACATTAGTGAGATTTCAATGGAAATTAACTCTGTCGTCTGTCTACGCTATTGAGAAGACACTTAAAACCATTTCTCTCACATAAAGCAGTAGAGAAGTGAATTCAACGACGCTTGATCGGCGGGAATTTAAAAATTTTCACACAAAGAAAAATATGTGATGTTGATGGTTTCGGAGTCGCCAGGTGCTAAGTTTCCATCTGACTATTGCAACCATAACTTATTTTTGCCAAACGCTGGCAAATTATTTACATATACACGCCACCAATCATTTTAATTCTCAAAGGAAAATAAACAAATTTAAATATCCTTCTTTTGATTTTCAACCCTTTCTGAAACTATATTTGTGCAAATCCTTAAAAGCCTTTTTGAAATGGTTGCCATTATTGAGGACATATTTACTGAGTCCTTAATAAACTAATTTATTCTTTATGTATTATTGTGTGTTTAACAATTTAATTGATTGGAATTTTGTCATCTCGTCATCAATATTATCATCTATCTGCGTCTCTCTAATTGGGTCATCATTATCATATTTTATGTGTTATCGACCAAAATATTTAATTTATTCATTTCAAATATATCTCTCTGCCTGTCCTTTCATCTGTCAACGTTTTTGTTTGCCCTTCTTCATTTCTATATTTCCAAAAACTGGCAACAAATTCCAACTGATACCATCCAAAAGCGGAAAACTTAATTAAAGTTGATTTAACAAATTTTCAGTTTTAATTTCGATTTTGTGTGTTTTTTTTTGTTGTTTTGCGTAAAACATATGTTTAGACATTCTGTTCATGATTTTGTTCTGAACGTTCTGATGTGGTTCTTAAACTTTTTTTTTAAATTTATTTATTTATTTGTCCTTTTTCGTTATTTGCACTAAGTTCTTCTCTATCCTTCTTTTGATACTTCATAGACCGTCGCACTGTACCTAAATGTTGTGTTCTGCTAAAGTTAAACTACCTGTTAACTTGTTTTAGTCTCTGGCTAGAAGACAACTTTTACAATTTGGCAGCCACTGACATTTTGGCACAAAATTTGTTACCATTAAATAATTTGCATTTTTTAGTTGTTTGGTTGCAGTCTTTTTGGACGTTGTTGTTTTGGCTGGGATGCTTTGAAACAAAAGCAGCAAATTGCAATGAAAGCAGTAGCAACAACCACAAAAAAATTTTCAAAAAGTTTGTTTAAACAATTTGTTGTTGGTTTATAGTGATATTTATTTAGACAAGGCAAATATGCCTTGTTCTTGTATAGCATTTGTACGCCACACTGCCTCTGTGAATTTGATGGAGCTGCGAACTAACTAACCCACGGACACGAAGCAGTGTAAAAAACTAACCCAGCACACACAAGCGGTTGATGAGCGTAATTTAAAATATCTATAGATTTTTTTTAAATATCTAAGGCTTAAGAAGAAAAAAGTTTTGTCAATAAAAAGTAATTTTCTTTTTCGTATATTGAGAAATAAATTTATTTCCAATTAATTCGCTAACGTTTTGCTCAAATAACCTTTATGTCAACAGCAGAAATGCTTTACGCACGTCCACAGCAGCATACCTGGGTATGTACATACGTTTTGTATGGGGAATGGTACGTCGTTAGCATAAAAATGCTAATTACGTATCTACCTGGTTTGTTGGAATTTCCGAATTATTTTTTTAGTTTGTTAGAAATGGACAAAAGGCTAAAAAATTTTATGATAACCAATTTCATCCTCACAGTCATTGTTTGTGGAAAAAAGTGGTTGTATAGGTAGATGACATACGTATATAATAAATATATAATATAGGCAGGTAGAAACATTTATTGTTGCGGAAATTTCATTCTTTGTAGTATCGTCAGAAAATTTAGTTTACATTTGTGATTCGAAGTGAAAAGACGTTTCTGTTTATTTTGTGGAAATAAAAAAATATTAAAAGTGAAATGGCTGATGGTGAATGGCTTACTCCGCGACAACTAAGCGCACTTTCGTACGAAGAACAACAAGCATATTTTCGGCAAGCGCTTGAAGAGAGCCAAGAAGAAACAAGTGACCACGATTCAATAGTTGGTGACGAGGCTTTAGGTGATATTGGTGGAGATGACTCAGACGTTGAAGAACACATGTTACCAGAATATGACCCAGAGGGCGACAGTGATTCTGATGAAGATCTTGAAGATGCACCAATTGAAACTGGCGAAGTTTTTACTGCCAGAGATGGTAATGTTTGGTCCTCGATACAACCACAACCTGTAAGATTCCGTACGCACAACATTCTAAGAAGTGCAGAATCTGGACCAGTACGGGCAACGCAGGGTTTGACCATTGCAGAAGCGTTCCAATTGATAATGTCAAACGAAATATGCGACATAATTATTCGTGAATCAAATCGAAAGGCAAGGCAATTTTATGATATTGACAACGCAAAACATCCAACAAGAGAACCGAGATCATGGATTCCCATAACAAAAAATGAATTTGATGCATATTTGGGCCTACTTTTGCTAAGTGGCGTTACACATTCTGGTTACGTGCATACGAAAGATTTGTGGAAAACTACTTCACATCCACTATATCGTGCCGCAATGAGTGTACGACGATTTTGGGAAATAAGCCGCTTCATACGTTTTGATAATGGAAACACACGCCAGCAACGAAAACAAACTGACAAAGCAGCAGCAATATCGGACGTTTTTTTGATGCTTAACAGCTGTCTTCGTAGATATTACGTGGCTGGAGCCAACGTCACCGTAGATGAACAATTGTATGCTTATCGTGGTGGAACTGGCTTCACGCAATACATACCATCAAAACCTGCCAAATATGGAATAAAAGTGTGGTGGGTGTGCGACTCCATTTCTTCCTATCCATTGCAGGTACAATGAATATTGTTGAAAATTGTTCAAAATCTAAATAACTAAATTGAATATAATTTTTCAATGCAGGGACAAATCTATACAGGAATGGCACCGTCTGGTGAACGTGAAAGAAACGTTGGCGAAAGAGTAGTAAAGGATTTATGTGTCAACCTTTTTGCTGGAAGTGGAAGAAATATTGTATGTGACAACTTTTTCACTAGCTACAACTTGGCAAAAGCTTTGATGTTAGACAACAATTTATCTATATTGGGTACTTGCAACAAAAGGCGTACATTCGTGCCAGCAGCATTTGCCAACCCGAAACGACGTGAGGCTGAATCATCAATGTTTGGGTTCTGTAATGACGTTACGATGTGCTCGTACGTTCCCAAGAAAAACAAGGCAATTGTAATGTTGTCTACTACTCATTATACAACAGAAACGACCGGTCCTAAGAAGAAGCCATTGCTTATATTGGACTACAACAAAACCAAAGGTGGCGTTGATAACATGGACAAGTGCTTGTCCGAATTTAGTACGAAGCGGCGCACAAATAGATGGCCTCTGGCTTTCTTTTATAATATTGTGGACGTTGCTGCGTTTGCTGCATACGTAATATACATTGACAACAACACTCACCTGAAGACATCTACAAGCCGCCGTAGGATGTTTCTCCATCAGCTTAGCGAGCAATTGTGCAAGCCAGAAATGGAAAGAAGGGCGAATAACAGCAGAATATCCAGAGATTTTTCAATGCGCAACGCCATGGAAGCCATGAAAGGTGGGCCCATCGGAGTTGTGGATGCTGAGGCACATGCATCGGAGGAACGTGATAGTACGGGCCGGCTAAAAGTAAAGGGGAATTGCTACATCTGCTCGAAACGACGCCCTACTCGTAAAGCATGCACATTATGCAACAAACCAGTGTGCGCAGAGCATTCTAAAGACTTACCTCAATGCGATAGATGTATTTGAATTTCAATAATTTTAAGCAAAAAAATTAAAACTGACATTATATAATAATAATAAAAAAATAATTACAAAACTTAGCTCAAAATAAACTATACTTTTATATTATATTATCATATTTGCATGCGTTTTACTATACATACCCAGGTATGTATTCTGTTGACTTAAGGGTGCAACTTTGTAAATGGGCTTTATCTTCCGAACGGATGATCTAATCCTAACCAAACTTGGAACTATTGCGTAAAACAGTTTTGACTAGGATATCAAGAAATTTCAAGTCGATCCGGTTGTCCAGTTTAGAGCTACAGCGTTTTCAAAACTAAAAACATACCCAGGTATGTTGCCGTTGACATAAAGGATAAATGTGTAAAATGGTTTAAATTGGGCTGCCACTCAGTCTGGATCAATTGCCTTATTTATGTCTAATGTGGCGCGTTTGTGCTGGTTGTGAGAAGGGGCTACAATATACATTTCCCCATTCGAGCTTACGCTACGGACACCAGGACTCAATTATTCTTCAAAGTTTTTTCTACAGCTCTTCGAAACTTCCTTTTTTGCAGATATCCCGCAATTATAGCGGAGCCAACCGAACCTCAAATTGAATGGTTTTCCTCGCTTTTGAGGACGCAATCTTTTTATATTTTTGTCGGGAAATATGAAGCAGACTACTACTATCCAGGACCTCTTGTTCAATGCCTTAGAAAACCACAGCTGACGGCTCGAGACTTTGGTGCAAGTTTGACATCAATTTGTCGGTCGTCTGCAAGCCGTTGGTGTACAATTTATTTTATATTTATGTTGGTTTTCATTGTTCTCTCAGTTTTCGCCTCCCATCAGTGAGCTGACCCCGTGAGCCCATAAGCAATTATATTTTACAATCAATCAAGACATCCGACAATCACAAACAAATCTGGAGTTTTTGTTGGCATCCGATAGCGACTCCATATATTCGAATATCCTTAAAGTATATCCACTCCATTGTAGCTGATTCAGTTTAGTGCTCTTGTCATGGCAGATATTTCAGCGTCTAATGCGCTGCACTTACCTTTTCTGTGTTGATGACGAAGGATAATTATTTTTCTCGATTTTCCGAGACACATGTTGGATCCATCAATATAGACTTCAAGCACAAAACTTCGACGTCCATAAGTTTGCAATAGTAGTGGACGAGTTGAAAACCTCTACAGCAAATCTTTTATTGGGAAAACGTATTAACAAATAGTTTTCAAACTTAAGCAGCATGTTTGCTGGAATTAAAGCGTGACTTTTGGCCGGATTCATTCAGGCATCAGAGGTCACGGTCAGATGATTGGGCATAAGATCAGCTCGCAAACAGCAAATGGCAGCGGGTTATACCTTGTGAACATCAACATAGAGGTGGTAAACAGGAATATAATTATAATTCCGCGGTATAAGTCTTTCGCTAAAACTATATACAATAACAGCGTACCACGCGCTGGTATTGGCTTATTCCCACTTCGAATCCCTTATAAATATGAGATTACTTGATGGGGAGCGAAACACATTTGTCTCAAACACACATCAATTTCAGTTCAAATTTAATGTCTGTTTTTTATAAAATGAATTCGAAATATCACAAAAAACGAAAAACTTCTTCGGAATTCAACTCACTTTTACTTTTAAAGTAGATTTAACACATTTATTTACTAGATTCTCTGCTATAAAAACTATGAGATGAGAATACTTTTAAGAGCGGCAAACAAATATGTATTTGTTCATAAGTTTTGTATGTTTTTAAAAACCCTAAAAAGGGGTCTGCATATCTAAAGAAAATTTGAAGTGAAGTTTAAATTAAATTCCGATCAGATTGTGTGTCATTCATTGCTTGGTTTTGTGTGCAATATAAACTCTCGCACGAAATTTTATTTTAATATTATAATTTTATTAACTGGAAGTTAATCTGAAACCTCATATTATGAAATCATTAAATAAATTCAAACGTTTGAGTTTTTGGTTTGTTGGGATGCTTATTGTCTGTATGTATGTATGGGTTTGAGCATGTTTTATAGTGTCTTAAGTATGAGTGCGAATTGTACATGTTTAGTTAATTGTATTTTACCATAATTTATTTTCATTTGTTTTTGCATTTGTTCGCTTTCTTTTTTTTATATGTGACATTCTTTTGAAATGCATGAATAAGTCCTTTCCAGCAACAACAAAAATAAACAATTAAATAAAATTTTTGCTATTGCTTGTGTTTGTTGTCGTTGTTGTTGTCGCTGCTTGTCGTAAAGTTGTTTGTGCATATTATTCTGCCATAAACAATGATACCATGGAAATTACTGAAATTTTATGGAATCCTTTTGTATCAACAAGAATAAAGAAAAACAAACTTGCTGGCCGAAAAAAAAAATCAAATGAATTATGTAGCTTCATATGAATACAATTTTGTAGATGCTTTTTTCTGTCTTTTTGTTTCGCTTGGAACTGAGAAAATAAAAAGAAACAATTTGTTTTAAATTTTGATTTTTTTGTTTTGTTTATGAAAACGAAATGATTAAAATACCGGAAAAACGATTCTCATAAATTTTTCAGATTTTATTTTTTAACATTTGTTGTTCTGTGGGTTGATCTCTGCTATCGTCTTGAAAAGTCCTGCAAATGATACTGTTGACAAAGTCAAATTGTGGTTTCACGTGGGCGGGTAATTTTGCTGTTGTTTTATTATTTTCTTTCAGTTGTAAAACTATTTAAGAAATTAAAGGAAGTAGCAGAATTCGATTGTTTGCTTTGAAATAATTAAAAATGTAGTTTGTAAATTATTTTTAAGCTCTAATGCAAATTGAATAAAATTATGTACCTTAATCCATGCTTTCATAGTTTGACAGCTGAATATATTAGCAGAAATTACTTTTGGTTGCATATCTTCAAATTTAAATATTAAGCAGATAAAATACAAAAACAAAGAACATTCTAAGTAAACCACTTAAAACTTCTTAGCTCTCTTACATATAGAAAAAGCTCAGTCTCATTTCTTTGCAAAAGCAAATAGAACAAACACACATGCACACTTTGTTTATTCTTGAACTTGAAGTTGCTACAAGCATGTGCAATAAGTGTGTATGGATTAGTAACAACTTCATACGCTTCTAGCTCCCAAAATACTGGACCGATTTTAACCAAATGTAGATTGTGCACATTTGTGAATAAATATCTTCAAAATATTAGTTTTGTCAAAATCGGCTGTATAATATGAGCGTAAAAGGGATATAAAAAAATGTGTTTGCCTATTATTTATATAGATAGATAGAAGTATAAAGGTAACTGCGCTTTTGACTTGCCAATATTTAATAATAACGAATTTATTTTTTTTATATGACATTTAATTAAAATTCAGTTTATACAACTAAATAACATAGCACGTGCATACTAAACCCTTGCTTGACTGTATTTGAAATACAATTTAAGTGTTTTAATTTTAAGTTCAAAGTTCAACTCAGAGTTGCTTCTTCGTACACATTCTGTGCAAAAAAATAAAAAAGTGTTTTCAAAGATTTTTGACCACGTCATGTCTCGAACCCATGAACGATTTAAGTGTATTTCACTACAGTCGACTGACTCAGTTTTTCTAGTGCAAAAAGTAAGTGAACCGAGATAGTCGATTAGACAAGAACTTTTGGAGTAAAAAAATCCCTGTTTCGAAATTGAACCGAGTTAGACGCTGTTTATGAAGTTTCAAAAAAATCCTGAATATCGATTTTTTTCATTTTAAGACTTTATTAGATTTTGGACTCGATTGAGTTAGCAGCTTAAAATTTATTTGAAAGAACTTTTAGTTCGATTAGTTAAGCCATTCCGAAGTTATGAATGTGAAATTGAATGAAACAATGAATATTTGTCTCCATATTATTTCTAACTCCGCTGAAGAGTATTCGACATGGTTTTCAATATTTTTTCTGTAATAGTTTCCATTTAATAAATATCTTCAACTCTGCTGTCAAGTTATAAAAGAATTAGAACTTATTACGGTTGTCGAATTTGCGCCTTCGACTCCGACAAGTTGTACTAGATGAAAGAAGCACACAATATTATTCGTTAATCTAGTACACACTGTCGAAGACGAATACGAAAATTGTACAACCGGAACAAAGCAGATTTTATTAGGCCATATTGCATTTTATATAACGATCAAATGCAGAAAGATTTTTGCAAATCTGTATGTAAAACACGGATATGGAATACAAAATGCAGACGGACAGGAAATCCAAAATGAATAATGGGTATAATATGGAAGTATATCCTTGTGAATAAAAAATGTAATTCAAATCGGCTTAGAACAAAAAAAAAACGAGCAGACGTGTGTAGACGATTAACATCGAATCTAAAATAAAAGCTTTAACCAACCAAAGTGGAAGCAAGTCATTTCTGATAAAAAATCCAAACCGTGTGTAAAAGGCGGATGGGTAAGAGACATTAAAACTACAAACGATTTTATAATTTCAAAATTTTTTCTGAGCTACAAAAAGAAACCTATCGTCAATCAGTTGAAATGTGGAGCACCTAGAGAATCATAAAGTAAATAACAATAGGATTAATATGGTTTTTAATAGAAATTTTTTATTCTATTTACTAATAAAATTTTAGAGCGATTACTTAAATTTTTTTGAGGAATTGCAGCATTTCTTTAGAATCAATCGCTGCAAATTTATAAGTGTATCTTCGTCATACCACTTGCTCGACAAAGGATTTCGTCAAAAAAAATCTATATAAAAATTTTCTGATTCCCAGGAATTTTTCTAAGCAAGCCCCGGGATTTTGGATTTGATAATGCCGCACAGTCTCAGGTACTTACAAGTTTTTGAGGAATGGCAATACTTCCTTAGAAACAATCACTGCAAATTTATAAGTGTGTCTTCGTGATACCACTTGCTCAACAAAATGAAGGATTTTGCTAAAAAAATTAATTTGAATAATTCGGAATTTCCTAATGCCGACCAATACCAGACTTTTTTGATCGAAGTTTCGGAAGCGATATCCCCAATACGCATAAATCGCTTAAATTTGTTTTCTGAAGAACGAGTTTTTTTTTTTTTGATTTATGACGTTGTTTAAGTAAATGCCTCCAATTTTTTAAACACACCCTTTCTCGTGCATTTGCTTTCAATCTGTACATTTTTAATTTCAACTCTTCTTTCTTTCTTTATAAAATGATTCCACTTTACTTTGGTTTTTTGTGATGTTTTATTTTCTTTGTAGTTTGATTCTCTTCTGTTAAATCGTTTATTTAATTCACAGTCATGTTAAGTCATTATAATTATATTTATTTAATTTTATATCGTATGTTTTCTTTTAATACCCTACACCACAAGTGTTAAGGGACGGTGGTTCATTCCGACTTACAGCAAAACTAAATAAAATCTTGTCGCATTATACAAACAATTAATAATATTTCTTTAAGAAAAATAATTGCTTTCAAAAGTTGATCGTAATTGTGATTAAGTTGGTTCATTCTGAAGCTCTAATATTAAATGATGTGTTGGGGAATTTCATTATAAAAGAAACTACAACATTTTTAAAACAAAGGAAGAGATATAATAGATAATTGTATCGTTTTGGGATAGAATTATCCTTTCTTTTCTTGTTCTGGATCTGCGCCAGCAATCAGTACATCAAGAGCACAGACTCTATTCCTTACTGAATATGTGCTTTGGGTACAGGGAAATTCCCTTCGAGATAATCTTAGACGAGATTGAAGCAAAACATGGTGTAATGTCATTTGTCCCGTGCCCCGTTCCAAATATGAACGAGAAATGGACAAACCTGGGTTCTCCTCTATAACAGCAATATTCTCAGTTGTTCTTGAACGAAGTGCCCGAGTTCGATTCTTCATATCATTAACTTCTCCCAACAGCTAACATTTTTCTACTAGTTTCACAATTGCTGGCTGATAAGAAACCTCAGGACGATCCAAAAAATTCTTTAGTTTCGCGAACTGTAACTGCGAAATTTTCATCATTTTTGTAGTTCATTTTAATAATTTTAATGCGTTGTAGAAAAATATTTCGTCGCATTTTCATGAATGGCGTAGATTTTACTTGTACTGGTTCATGATGAGTGTTAAACTGGCGGGCTATTGAATAAGAAAAGTCTTATTGGAACACCTCATGTTATAGCGCAATGTGCCGCAAATGAATTCAAATGATTCGTGGTGAAGTTGATTTTCCTTTCCTGCTTGGTAAAATTACCTTTTGTATTCCAATTAGACCAAATCGTAACTTTCAGCTTATCAGTGTTAACTAGTACAGATCTGTTTATGCTAATAATGACTCCTTTCGTCGCATTTGTGAAAATTTTAATAAAATGTATCATATTAAAGATATTTCTGAGAGTAATCATATTATAAATAGAAAAATAATTTTGTATTTAAATAGTTAATGTATTCTCCTTGTCTTACATATAATCTATAAACCGAAAATAAAATAATATAAATACAATTATAGGGTACCTAAAATTCGGCACAAGTGAGCTGAACTCTCCTACTGGGTTTTGCAACTCTTTCTGTCACTACATACTACATAAATGAAAAGTCCCTTAATATTTAAGAAAGACCAGAATGCACACACACACACAAACACATTCTCTTATCCGGTATTATGCTGTTTCCCTTTTTTCTTCGTTGCCTTTCTAAATTGCATTCTTAAGTTATACAATATTTTTCTAAATTCATGTTAAAGACTACAAAGCGCTACACTGCACTTAAACAAACATTAGAAAACCGAACCAAACTAAACTGAACTGAAAGGAACAGGATGACTGCTGTACAAAATGTTTTTTTTTACATTCATACACTTATACAATATCCTGTGAAATCCCAGTCTCAGTAGGGGTGCAACAGGGAGAGTAGATGCCACCAGAAGGTTTCAATGACACAAATAGCAGTCAAACAACAGCAACAGCGACACTTAGAACAACAACAACAGCAACAGCGACACTTAGAACAACAACAACAGCAACAACAATTTATGTTAATACAATTAAAAGAGAAAAGAACAAATATGGCAAACAGCTTATACACGTACAATATACTCGTAGTTATTATTAAAAGCTTAAAGGTTCAGTCCTAAAGAATTTTCTATTTGAGGTTAGATATTTGGAAATACATACTTCAATTTTCGAAATTTCAACACATTTCGTTTTGTGACTTTATTACCAATAACAATGAAAATTTCTTCTAAAAGGAAATAAAAATGAAACTTCAGTTGGCATTTGTATGAAAACGGGTGTGTGATGCATTTTCGAACTCAGTTTACTGATATGAACTGTTTGAAAGAGTTTAATAATAAATTGAAAAAAGAAAATTCAAAGATTGACACTTTATACACTAAAGATTTGAAAACTCAGCATACATATGTATGTATGCATATACATATGGTACAGGGTGGCGCAAAATTCATGTTATGCGGGGCAAATGCTTTATAAAATGTTTATTTTAAATTTTTGTGTGCAAAGAGGACTTGGGAAATGGAAAATGGAACAGTACACAATATAGAACAGCGAACAAAAAATAATTGAATTTTTGATTTTTTGATTCTGCTATAGGCTAATAGCTGAATCAAAAAATCAAAAATAAAAAAGGAATTATACTTGGCCAATAATAATAACAACAACAACACATAATTGAATTTTGTTGTTATTTTATTTTTCTGATGCAGCGTGCTTATCATCGACATTTCGAAGTGCTGAGTGAATACTTCGTGTCAACAATTAATTGGCTGGTTGCAACTTTTCGTCAATACGGCTCGGTAAAGACTCTCCCCGGTGCCATATTGTCAAAAAACCCTTGTCTTACGTGCCGGCAAGCCGCTAATCATCACCCAACTACCTCTGGGATGTCAGGGGAGGTAAGACCAGCGACTTCCGGTACAGGGCTGGAAAATAAAATTTATTACTGAAAAGAACTGAAAACAAAAATCTCACAGTCGTAAATATTCTACGCGGTACTGTGAAAGAAAATCCAGAAACATCAACCAGGAGACGTTTTGCACAACTTGTGCACTGTTCCTTCTTAAATTTCTCTAATTTTTTCAGCAAAACTGAAACAAAAGAAAAAAAAATAAAAAAAGTTATTAAGAATTTACACAAACCCGTTCATTTTGCGCCACCCTGTATGTGTGAGCATTCATGAGAAATGGAATTCTTTAATTTAAAAACACTTTATATGCAAAATAAAATGATTCCACTGTACGCGAACTGAGTATGGAAATGAAAGATATGAACATATACAAAGTTTAATACGGAAACTTATAGTCAGTCCATTTACACTACACAGAAATCTAGTACTTACGAGATTTTGAGCAAAATCTAGTTGTTTTCGACTAGATTTCCCATACAAAACCAAATCTACTTTTTTACTAGATTTTGACAAAATCTACTCGAAACTTAGTAGTACCTGTATTTAAAGTCTTTAGTTAACTAATGAAAGACTTTTCATATAAATATCATTAGTTAAATTCCCATCATTCGTTAACTAAAGACTGTGAATTTAGGCCTTAGTGATGCAACTATGTTTTTCTTTAAATTGTGCTAAAAAATACTATGCTGTGCAAGAATAATAACGGATATTTTAAATAAAAAGTAATCAACCAAAAAAATATTAAGTGCGTTCGAGTACCCAAAAGTTTTTAAAAATTTGTACTAAACTTTACAGCATTTTGCTAAATTGCGCTCGTTTACACAAAAGACAATAAATGAGAACACAAATTAAGAGCATAAAATGAGAGTATTTACTAATTTTCACTGCAGAAATTTGTGTTAGTAAAAAAACGATCCAAAAGTTAAACAAACAAAAAGTCTACATGTGAAAAAATTATATTAAAAAAGGAAATTTAAATAATATGAATATTAATACAAAATGAATAATTATTTTTAAACTATTCGCTTGTTAATCAAATATATGCATTTTAAAAGGAAATAAATGTTCATAACAACTTTTGAACTTTCTTTTCTTTGTCTTATTTTAATTCTTTGGAGTTGTGAAAGTACTGAATGTATAGTTACTTAGTACTGCACTTGTTTTTAAGGTAATCAATAGCCTAAACAAGTAATGACATGCTTTTAAATAAATTTAATCGGACAGAAATTAGCAAAATCAAATAAAATAACACTAAACATATGGAAAATATTACAGAAAATATTTTTTTTATAAAAATGTTTGTGATATAATAAATATTGCATGGAGTACCATCAAGAAAAAGAGTTGAATAGTCAAAAATGTAAATATATTTCAGCATTGATTTGCAATCAGATGTTTCTTTAATTTTACTAAATTTTAAAATTTTTCGTTCACGTTTTTTTTGGAAGTAAAATTTTCAGTTTACTCACAAATTACTCATTTACTGCATTTTACTGTAAAAGTACTCGAACGCAACTTTTAATTAACAAAATGAAAAAAATAAATAAAACTGAAAATATAAATGAAGTGCAAATGGTAAATAAAAGGCAATGTAATTTATTAAATGCCTATTTCCTTATAATGGCATATATTACATTTGTGTTACTGAAAAAAAAAATTAACAAAATACTAATAAATGTCCTTCCTATATTTTCCGATATTCCTTGGTATCAAAAGCAATTTTTAAATATGTGTGTATATTTTTTTCTTTCTTTTAAATATTCGTCAGCTGGTTTTATTATACAAATAAAATCTTGCTAATGTCAAAAAATGCAGTGTAAGCGAACTAGATTTTGTGAAAGATTTCAAATAAAATCTACTAGATTTCATAAGACATACATAGCTGTTGAGCTGACCTGTTGTCAACTGTTGAGCGCAACAGTTACGTCTTAGAAACGGTTTGATGAATAATTGGATAATGAACAATTGAAAAGAAATAAAAATGCTGCAAAAGAAATAATTTAAATTTGCTAATGGCTTATACTGAAAATTATGGACAACACAGAATTTGCAATGGAGTTTTTCTTGGCAGGAATGTAAACGCACTATTATCATTCGTTGAAAGCTATAAATACACTGTGAAAAGAATATTTCTGACTCTCCTTTTTTTTATAAGAAATGAAAAAGCTAATTAACCATATAAAGGTACGGTCGGTCGCACTTGTCAAATATTTGCCGAAAAAAATGTGACCAACATACAAGCTAAATTTGCATTTCCTTTAATTCCAGTATTTTTTTTTTAAATATGGGTTCGCATTTATTAAAACTAATACAAAAATAGAATTTGCGGCATAATTGACTTCATTTTGTGATATAAAAACCAAGTTAAATCACACTAACCCTGAGCAGAAGTAGTGGTTACGTTTTCTTGGGCAAATGAGCGTACTTTATGATTTGATTTATATGGAGAATGTTTCTTCAAACGTACAAAATTGTATACGAACTTTTTTTACGCGTAATATGTTGGACTGTCCAGTAATATCATCGGTTGGATCGGTTGGACAGGACGACTTTCTCGATGGTGAATACTGCAATCAGAATGCCAGTTATCATATGAGGGAATGAAAGAACTGACGAAAGAGATCGTATGGATGCAGGAGCAAGAGGGTGCTTTATTTCCAACAAATATATGCATTGTGGATGCTCGATGATCAGTAATATAAATACAAACTTACCTGAGTATACCACAATCTACGCGGAATGAACTACTGTATTCCATTTAATGACTGAAGGAAAACTGCATGGCATCACCTTGCAAGGGGTGAAGGTATTAAATTATAAATTAATCATAACTCGGGGCTTACGCGGACTACTAACAAACATAGGTTGTGCTCACATGTTTAAATATTTCGTCTAACGATATAAGGACAGAAAGTGCCGCCGAATTAATTATTCAAACAAACTGGGGCTATAGACACTTTTGACTTCTTTAAGTATGTATGTTTGGCTATTTATCAAATTTTTAGTCCTATATTTTTTAAATGTGTGTGAAGATAAATTTTGAAATTTATAACCCTAGACACAAACCATTCGCTTTAACAGAGCTATGTTACAATGTTAACATATCGCTGTTAAGCATAGAAAAACTGAGGGTATATATTCCAAATGGAATCATGACCACATTTTTTTACCAAATGTACAAAAAATAGAAGGTACAAGCAGCTAATTCTATTGTTTTTATAAAACAACAAACATTAAACACAAACATGTATCGAAACTATACTTTCTGACACACACAAAAACTATAATATTCTTCAAAGGAAAAATCTGAATTCCCAGCTACTGGACATACCGGGGCAAGAAAAAATGAATGGATTTGATAGATTTTATGCTCCCTTAAGACACCCAATAGTCAGAAATTTGGAATTTCTCTAGAGGATGAATTCCCAGCTATTTCTGACTATTGGGTGTCTTAAGGGAGCATAAAATCTATAAAATCCATTCATTTTTTCTTGCCCAGGTATGTCCAGTAGCTTTCCACCGAGGGTTAGCATTCTGTGAAATCGGGAACAGTAATTACTCTTTTGAGTTCATCTTTAAGTAGACATTTCTGCTTTTGTCGTTAAACGCAATCTTGTTATAGTAAATAATATTATTTCAAAGAGATGTGTCTTCACGAAACAAAGCGCAGGAGGCAAAATACGGCATTCGATATCCATCGACAAACATATGTGTGCGTGTGCATTTGTTTCTATGTGTGGTTTTTACTTTTAAGAAATCATTTTTAGTTTAACTCGTTTTTTGCCTTATCCTTGTGAATCGGCATTAAGCAAAGAATATAAATCGTACTATCATTTTCCTAAATAAAACAGAAGCTCAAACGAATTAATTTTTATATAAAACAAAGACGAATTTTTGCTTTTTCTGTGAAACAAATTGAAAATAATAGAAGAAAATTGACAATGTGATTGGTAGGAGTAAATTTGATTTGCTAAGTCAAGTGTTATAAATCAAACAGAAAAAACTACGATATATTATATGAATAAAATGGAAGGGCAGTTTCGTATCTCAACCACTCAAATCTATAATTCTTAAATAAAAAAACATGAGGGACCATGTGTTAAAAATGTTTTAAACAAAATTGAATAAACTCAATAAAAACAAATTTAAACCATTTGGGAGGGACTTTTTCAAGTAAATTTTGTTACAACTTATGTCATAATTTTTTTTATTGTTTTAAATTTTTTTTTATTTTGTTAATATTATTTTCAATAACATTTTTATTTTGCCCAACGTTCTATACTTGCAATAATTTATGGTGAAGTAAAATATGGTTGCATAAAAATATTTGCAACCGCACAAACTGAGAAAAATAAAACGCAATTTGAAAGAAGGAAAAAAATTATATGAAAATATCTAAAAAAAAAAACGTCGTAAAAAAATTTCATGAAAAATAATAAATCTACTGGTTAACCTTTTAAGGCAACTTGTCTTTTGCCACAGACAATCATAAAATTATTATTATTATTTTTCATACATATATTTTTGTTATATTTTGTTTGTTTTATTATGAATTTCAACTTATTTTTTTGTTTTTGAATGCAACGTTCCTTTTAAGTATGACAAGCAATTCTGTGGTCATAAACGTTTTTCATTTCATTTTTATTCTATTGTTATTTTATTTGGAGCCCCATTTGAGTTGAACGTGTTTTCCTGGTTAGAATCTGAGTGCACAGTGGAAGCGATGGAGCAGCTGTGTGACTTTTAGAATCAAGTGTTTTGAAAAGAAAAAGCAAGTGAATTAAATTTTCCCTCATCCGCTTAGGTCGATTTATGTTACAAACATCATCTATTTAAGTAAACAATCGATATTTCTAATACAAGAATACGAGAAATAATTATTTTCTTTAAATTCTCAGCTCAGGTTGAAAGAGTTGTCCGTCTTCGATGACTTCACCCGAAAGAAGTCCTTAAGAAATATCAATTAATTTTAATTTCGGAAACCATTCGCTCTCATCTATGAATTTGAGAAGGTTGTCTAGTGTTACATTCGCCAGTTCATCAAATTGAATGTTCCTTAAAAGAAAGTAGTCAGACACTTCCTGAAATCCTTGACATGCACTATATAGCGAATTCTCGACTGTTTCCTTCTTATCATCAAGCATCTGCAGCGGAAATTTTCATGTGCCCACACGGTCAGCAGTTGTGTATTGATTCCCACCTTAATTTCGATTGCATGCTTGCCATATCGTCTATGCAATTCAGTAGTTCTATTAGGGTAAAGTTCGTAACATTTCAGTCAGGAAAAATGTTATATTCGGGGCTATCACAGAATTTAATGTAGTCCGAACAACAGAACAGATAGTAATTCTAGATTCGACTTACAGCCGATCATATTAAAACTCATCACACACAAGAATTTTTTGTCGTCCAATTCCGACTACAGTGGATTCTGTGACAACCCTTATCACACTAAACGGGGAATCAATTGAATAATTCCAACCTACATGACGGAACGTAGCAACGATGTTTTCGGAGGCCGCAACATTATCTATTTCTCCGCTTTTCAGGTTGTGCTGGTTGTTCGTGAATTAAAGCCTTGTTTTGTGCAACTTATTTAGGAATATGAGAATTATTATTATTCCAATATTGTTCTCAAATCACTTAAAGGAGTTCGACTTTAATATGACTAATAAAAAAATGTGTGATCTAAGATTTTATTGCAACAAAGCCTCGATATATTGCATACTGTTTCACATTGTAATTATTTGACTTTCATATTGTTATTAACAGCTAATAAATTTATAATACTTTGTTGTCTATTATTATTTTGTATTTAATCTTAATTGAACTTGATTGTGTAACAGCAGCTTTTAATAATATATAAAAAAAATTTTATGAAATCATAACAAAGTTATCATCGGTTATTTTAGACGCTTTCGACGCAAGTGCTTTCGCCCATAATTTTCATATATTCCACAAAAACTTATTGAAGGACATTTAAAGTTTTATCAAATTGCTTTAAGAGTTTCTTTCAATACTAATTTGTAATTAACAGCCAGTTCATGGAACGCGTCAAAAATAAAACGAAACTGGGCGACACGTTAACGACTACGTAACAAATAGGGTTTGTGTTACACGTTTTCAATTGTTCGTTGTATGACATTTAAATTAATATTTTAAACAATTTTCTTATAAATATTTTTTTGAATTTTTATTTAGTTTGTCTAATTACATATATTTTTCCAAAGCGAATAATTTATTCTATTTGTTTTGCTTTCAGCTGTTTAACATTCAAAAACTCGATACATAGAAAAAAAGAATGTGCTAGTTGTTACGAGATTTCTTTAAAAACTTGACATTCGTGTTGCATGAACGCAAACAGGAAAAACGTTGAAATTTTTACTCGTTATTTTAGTTAATTGTGTTCTATGAACTGGCTGTAATTCATCAACCCATGGCCGTTTCCATTTATTTTAATTAAAATAATTATGATTTTGTTTGACTCATTCTTACTGGGAATGTGGAATTGTTTTTATCAAATCGCTAGATTTTACTTATCATATAAAATAAATTGTTATAAAATACAAGGAAACATTTTGAAATGCTATAACGCAGAGTAAAACACGTCGAAATCTCGAATTGGGACTGCGAAAAATATAATTAAAAAATGTGTCTATAATGTTTTTATTAATTTTAGTTTAATGGTCAAATTATGTATATTGTATAAGTATAATAGCGTTGCAGAAGGGGAGAGGAAACAGGCTATTACCCCCTAAACTTTTAAAATATTTCCCATTTCTTTGCCGCTGCTAAAAGGGCATACGAGTGTATTTGAATTTTACCGAACCTTCAGGTTAGCTGTCGAAGTTCGCCAAAAAGATATAATATGCGTTCGTTAAAATTCTTGGCGAAATAAATGCAATAAAATTACAAAACTTATATTTATATTAATTACATTATTAGTTCAATATAAGATTTAAAGATTTTTTGGACACAGTGGCGGCTTAGCGTTGAAATATAAATACTATCGACGTAGGTTTATCATTTTTTTGGAGTATTTTGCTGTGCATTTTTATGTTGTGAATGTTAAATTTGTGGTGCAGATTTTAAAATAAAAAATGGAAAATTCCTGCCAAGAGAAACTCCATTGCAAATTCTGTGTCATCCATACTTTTTATTATAAGCCAAACTAATTAATTTAGCAAATTTAAATTATTTATTTTGCAGCATTTTTATTTCTTTTCAATTGTTTGCATTAATCAGCTGTTCACTGTCCAATTATTCATGAAGCCGTTTCTAAGACGTAACTGTTGGGCTCAACAGCTACGTCTTATGAACGCGACCATTATTTAGCATAAACGTATTCACAATGTTTTGATGTACAAGTGCTATTTGTTTTGTTTACAGTGAGTTCAGAAAAATTTATCAATCGATCAAAAAAGTGTTGTAAGGAAATTATTAAAAGGTTCAACCGTGGTGCTTCAAAAGACGTTTATAAATCCGTGATAGGTGACGAATCATGCTTATGAGCCGGAAACAAAACAGCAATCGACCGTGTGGATATTCCAAGACGAGCTAAATCCAACAAAAGTTCGTGGAAGAAGCACAGCGAAGCAAATGGTCGTCTGCTTTTTCGGCTGAATGGGTCATGTGGCCATTTTTCCGCTTGAGCAACGTAGAATTGTCATTTCTGAGTAGGATATGACCATTTGTTTGCTAGAAGTCTTCAGAGAAATTCGTAAAACTAACTCCCGAAGACAAATTATTCTGCATCATGACAATGCGAGCTCTCACACATCGCGGAAAATAAGTGAATTTTCGAGCAGTCAAAACATCGAATGGATTACTCAGCCTCCGAAAAGTCTTGACTTGGTACCCCATGACTTCTTCTTTTTCCCGTATATCAAAGGTAAACTGCTTGGTCAACGATTTACGAACGTTCAAAAACCATGTTTTGGAGGTGTCTCAAGAGTAATGGAGAAACTTCTATGACAAATGGTTTGAACGGATGCAAAAGTGTATTGATCACCAAGGGGAATATTTCGAAAAACAATAAAGCCAGGGGTAATGTTCCCTGATGATCTGCTTTAGCAACATTGAAATGCGAATAGGAACTCGCTACGTTTACCCCTCCATAATCAATTTCAATGTATTTTTGAAGAATATTTGTGACAATTAGTGCATAAAAAATGCACTTGCAACACTAAATAAACCCATTTTCATTTAAAAATTTTTGTTTTTTTGCTATTCCCAAAATATAAATTGTAGCCCTCGTATAAGGTAAGAGCTATTTTATTTTGAAATTTTCTAACCTGACGGTTTTTTTTTCGTAGCGAAGCTATTATTTTAGCATGTCTTAAACTGTATTATTGGCAAAAAACCGGGATGACGATATTCTCGAAAATCCCGGGCTTTGAGATTTGTATAATTCCGAAAGATCGGGAATTTAAGGTACGGGATCTCCTGTTTTGCATCTCAAATTAGAATACATAGAGAAGAGAAGACAAAAAAATGCTGAGTTGAATAGAGTAAAATAGAGTATAAAAAATTAGTTTATTAAATTAGAGAATAATAAACTTGAGAAGATTATATAAGAGCTAAGTACATTA